>JANFAI010000056.1:0-346981 GCA_024613185.1 Pisolithus microcarpus | reverse complement strand
AGATGCAGCGGGACATTCACTCGCGCACTGTGGCTCATCGACCTGACTGAGGACAGCGTAACCGTGCTCAGTGAAACAGGTGAAAGAGACGCGTATTTCCGCAGATTTCAAGACAGCAGTCAGCGAGTTTTCAAAGTAAGAAGATGTATCACACCCATAATTTGTATATCCGTGCCGGGGAAATGAAAGCCGTGCAAAAATCGTCCGAGGTCCAGCTCAAAGGACGCCGGAAGCTCGACGTGTCCTTCGATCGACAGATGTTCGTATTATCTTTTCCGTGCAAGTTCAATGCGGGCTATAGGTGATGCCCTTCGGGCGCGGGTCGAAGCAAGCAACTTGTTGGACGCAGTGGCTACGGAGCCATGATCTACAAAAGATGAGCACTTAACCAAATTACACATGCATGGGGTGGGCACAAGGGAACGGGGCCCAGAAAGATTTTGACCAGTGCAATGAGGGACGAAAAACGAACATTAGCTCAAGTCTGTCCACGTCTTGTAAGAACCACAATCATTACTCCATGTGTATGAACCTCATAGTACGTGCGAATGACGAATATGCACAAACAGTAAATGCCAAGGAACCAGGAAGGCGGCACACGCGCCGCTTACAATATGGCATTCAATGTGAGAGCGACTGCTCTGCCTCTACGGAAATGTCACAACTGCAATGCTCCTAATCGGGGGTCATGAGGTGACATGATTGCGAGTCGAGGTGCTCGCTGATGCGTTCATGGTGTGGAGGGTAATGGAACCAATCGGGCGACACCGGGGGCTCCGCCGCGGGGAGAAAGCTTTGCGTAGAAGTGTCCACAGGACGAGCGTTAGTAGCACTGTGAACACGTGGGGGGTTGTGGGAGATGGTAGGTGCGTGCGTGAGTATGCAGAGACGATACAGGGGACGAGACGGTGGACATTGCAGAAGCTTGGCGTAATATGCCGTCAGTTGCACTGGGCCGCGAGGCCAGCGTCGCAGACGCTGGTTTGGATGTGTGGGTTCGGATGTCTGCAACTGAGGCTGATGGACAATAAGGCCAGCTTCTGATGCCCAATTGTGGAAGCTAAGCGTGTTGCCTGCGCTAGCATTTGGCGGAGATGGGTCAAGTGGGCGACCGACGTGTGAAGTGCCAAGTGTGGCGAGGTGATCCTACGAAATGCAGAATGAATAATCAATTGAGTCGGACATTCGAACGTTTCACGTCCCTAACCACTGAGAGAGAGGGTAAATTTGTCGCGGGGTGTGGTGGACTTACCCCCTCAACGAATAGAGGTTGGGTTCACAGATTGGAATGTGGCGTTAATCGACATAGGAGAGGGCTTAGCCCATGGTAACGGGGTGAAACCCCCCGGACGGGTCCTGGGTTGCACATTCGTCTGCTTCCGAAGACAATGGATCGGCCACAGCTACTTGATTGTCGCCGTCCTCGTCATCATCATCCTCCTCGTCGCCAAAAAAGCCGACAAACACGCGCATCACAGCCTGCCGTTCCTCGCTAGTCATGTCGTCCCATTGGTCTTCTCGTAATTGTGCAGCCTCGAGGCACCTTTCCCACTCGCTGCGTGCGGGTTCGGCTAGCTGCTTTGCCAAGTTAGAGAGCTTCTTAAAGGCAGACATACTGAAACTTGCCATCACGAGAATAGGTATCAGCCAAACCGGGACCGCCAATTGAGTCGCAGCGGACGACGAGCTCGTAGAGGTGCTGGCTGATGCGTTCATGGTGCGGCGTCCTTGCTGCCGCCCTGACCCAGGCTCCTACATGAGGTCCAATACAGTCTTGATCGTGCGTCATCCGTGGGCATAGATGACGCACGTCCGAGACCGACACTACCTGGGCAGAAGTGTTTGAGGTGCCACACCGGAACTTCACAGTCACCTTTTGGGCCTCTTCGAGCACAGCGGGATCTGCTCTGTGGTTTTTCGCTTCAGAATATCGAGCAGAGTCCTTGAACCCAGGGGTGTCCACAAACACATATCCGCAGTGATCATATAGCTTTACCGCGTGTTCCCTGATGTCCCGTGTACGCGACCCAACGTCATGTGGTGCCCTTGCGCCTTCAGGTTCTGCAAGTTTGTCGATAAACTGTTCGCATATCAGCTAGTGACCTGGATTCGAAGATTCGTTGACATACATTGCCTCGCCCAGATCCCGTGGATCCCATGATTCCAGGGTAGAGTGAAGCTGTGAACGACGAATAACGTTCGTAGAGAGAAACAGAAAACATGCAACACAATTGTGGGTTGGGAACCATTCTGTGCGTCTCGAAGGGTCTTCAGCGGGAACGGATTTAAATCATCCTCGAGAAATGGACACGTATGTGCACTGGTCTGCATGTCGCCAGGAATGTTCAAACCCATGTCCTCCGACTGTCCGGCACTTAGTGTTGTTGTGCGTCCATGGTCCATGATGGACACACCAAGGACCTCGTGTGATGTTCTTTCGCTCTCCCGATCCGAGCTAGACGTAGGGTCCAGTCGTCTTGCACATACCTTCAGTCAATTAAGGAGACGTGGCTTGTTCCATCGCTTCCATCGCCAGAAAACTTAGCACACTGCCAAGAAGTATTGAAGACAAGGCGGGCGCGCAACGTGCCAAATGGTGCTGTGCAGTGCTAATGCCATTTGCGTCCGCTCTCACCACAACCAACAGAGAAATAGCCTGGCTCTTTTACTGCGTGGTGTAAGTGGCGCGCTGCCCTATCCTTGGTTCCGTGACGTTTAGGTCTCGCTAGCTCGAACGACCTAGTGGTTTTGCATCCTGAACACGCTCGCTCATCTTGGACAGGTCATACTCAATCGAGATGTGCATTGCGTCGATGAAACGGAACGGACGGGAACCCTCGCAGTTGTCGTGATATGTATTCCCAAGTTCATATTGAATCCCAGGGGGCTTGGACAATAAACGACGTGGACTAGGCTTTCCTCCTTACAGCAAGGTCTAACTGGATGCTGCCTTAGTATATACCAGAAGCCACCTACCACTCAGGTCGCCCCATCGGTAAGTACTAAGACCGCCGAGTTTTGCACACATTGACCGTCCAACTCCAAATGTCTGATACTTTTGACACTGGTACGCACCCCACTTCAAACTCACTAAATCTTCGTTCCCGTTCTTATTATTGGGGCTGATCTTGCTGGCCTCATGTCCGCCACCGTCCTCCTCGCCGCAGGTGTATTCAGCATCCTCCTGGCTTCCTCATGTCTCCGTCCCTGGTACAGCATCTGTTTGCGCACTCCCGTGGAAGTAAGAGTCGCTCCCTACCGCATTCTCCGGTAACAGGTGCGATCGACGACGTTGATGGGGAGTCTTCCCGGCTTGGAGGTTCAATGCGGGCTGTATGTGATGCTCTTCGGGTGCGTGCAAAGGCTTGTTCCTTTACTGATAGTTGACGTTGATGACTTGTAGTCGATCTCCTCCATAAACCACGATATCAGTAGCATGGATGACGGTTTTCAGGCCTTGAAGCGGGGCTTGGATATTGTTAGTATTTTCTCCCCGTTCGCGCCTCGCAATCATTTCATCTTCTGACCCTCGATTAGGAGAATTGCAGTTGTGGCATTTTCGTAGAGCCAGAGCAGTCGCTCTCACATTGAATGCCACATGGTAAGCGGCGTGCATGCCACCTTCCTGGTTCCGTGGCATTGACTGTTGGTGCGTATTCGTCATTCGCACGGTTCACCTAAAACAGGGACAGACATGAGCTAATGTTCGTTTTTTGTCCCTCATTACGCTGGTCAAAATCTTTCTCGGCCCCATTCCCTCGTGCCCACCATGCATGTGTAATTTAGTTAAGCTTCTTCGAGTGCTCATCTTTTGTAGATCATGGCTCCATAGCCACTGCGTCCAACGAGTTGCTTGTCTCGATCCCTGGATGTAAAATAAATACATTCAAGCACGTATTTGTATCCCATTCGGCTTGATCCATATTACCTGTACCAGGCAGTCTCAGGGGCCTTGTGAAATGTCGATTCTTTGCGTTCTGCAAATGCACGCATATGTAACGGACAGAGCAAGCACGTCCAACCCTAACCCCAGTGCAGGGGCATCTTCACCAGCACTCTCTTGAGACGTTCTAGACGAGCTGCTGGCCACAACGCGTACGGCTGCGACGGCATTGATTGCAACATCTGGTGAGGTAGAGGTCCCGTGTTCACACACAGCAGATGCTCGTCGCAGAAATGAGGGGCGCACGACTTCCGACAGGTCGACAAGTGACTGGTGAAATTTTACCAGGCTAGCTCGAACGACTCACTGACCTGAACACGCTTGCGCGTCTCGGGCGAGTTCTACTTGATCCAAACCTCCATTTGCATCCACCTGATTTCGATCCGTCTCTGTACATAGTCACCCATGAAGCAGACATCGTTGGCGGCGCTCGGGCTGTCTTTGCCGTGCTTGCACTGGAGTTCTTCCTGATAAGACCAACCTGGAAGTGGACTTGTCTGCTTGGAGTTGCAGAATCGTACACTTGTCTTCGATGACGATGATGACGATGGAGTAGGTATGTAGCGGCGTCAAAGCACCGCGAAAACTTAGACTTCCCCATTTACTAGTGGATAGGTAAGTCTTTCTCATCCTCGTAATTCTGTGAGAACCCTCGTACAGTGTACCATCGAGGTTCTATCTCTCGGCGGCGGCGACGGCTTGCATTATCGTGATGGCATGAATATGTTAGACTTGAGTTCCTTCCCCCTGATAATTTGCGCGAGCGGAGCTTACTCTGCGTTCGTAGCATTTAGTGTCGTTCCGTCGCTGTATGCCCACTGCCTGAACCATTTCTGAACAGGTACGACGTTCGATCACTACTCGACGTACTACCCACTGCGCACGACCATCCAGACCCATCACCGATTTCCCTTTGCCCGCCGCCCTCTCCGAGTGGGTGGTCGGACCTGCCTCAGGAGCTGGCATTGCCACTGAGTAGCACAGTGATCTACAAGAAGAAGAGTTCGGAAACGGAAACACATGCCGCGCACATGGCCCACTTGACATCAGATCGATATTCCCGGAACATCTCCGTAAAGCCTTTCACCTCTGGATATGCGCGCGACGATTACGTTGTGTGTTTCTGAGGCAGTACTTGACAAACTCAGGATTGCCGAGGAGCACCAGCAACACTAGACCATACGGTGAATTCCCTGTGAACAGATTCTCGTTGAGCGGCGGTGTGCAGAGCTGTACTCGAATCAGGTGTGGCGTACCTTGGGTCCCTCACGTCGAGATGCTTGACTCGGGAGATAATTCCGCGACTCGAGCAAACGATGCTTGGCACGGTGTTGAAAACTCGACACGGTTGACTGGCACCATCAGGTAAGGACGATCCACGATTGGATAAGAAAACAGCTCGCTGTCCTAACTTGACAGATGGCCACTGCGATTGAGCCAAAGAGGTGGTAATTGACCATGAACCCGTCTTTATATAACAACCGAAGACTTTAGGACTTCCAGTGTACCAACGACCATCGACAACGGAATGATGGCGAACCAACCGAGGTATGTATATGCTCTTCCCAGACGATGGACTCGAAGACGATTGGGAGCGAGGAGTTGCACAACGATGAAGTAGTACGGGTATCATGGGGTCATGTACTACTACAGTGGCGAAGAGAAACGTGGTATTAAAGTTACAATTGGTGATGAGGGTGAGTTTGCAGAAGGAGTATGGGCAAAGAGAAGGAGAGAAAAAGAAAAGTGAGCAGAAACGCGACAAAAGCGTGTCACGGATTTCGAAATACGTGGCGCAAAATGGCCGCCAAGTTCGACGCCGTAGAAAGCTCCGCTGCAGGGAAATCCGTCTTCTTGGGACTTTCAGGACTTTTAACAACCTCGTAAAGACAAAAGTCAGGTTTGGCTCCAGGTAGAGTATCGTCCTCTGCCGAATGTTCGCTAGTATCCGTAATCCGAATGATTCAGCGGAGCCTTGTTCAGCGAGCTTGGCATAGGAGAATTGCCCAGGCCTCCCGCATTCGACGGGTGCACGTGTATGGATCCGGTGTCGTACGGAAACCGGTGCTGATGGACTCGGCTCGGCATTCACGTCGGAGGTTCTTGGTCCCCTAGAGGGTACTGTCCTCGACCACGAGATCAATCCCCGGACACGACTGCGACACAGAAGATGCGCACGGACGATGTCTGCCTCCGTTTTGGAAAGCAATATGAGACCATCCAGATTGAGACGATCAATCCAATAAAGCATACTAGCGAACCGGGCATCAGGGCATATGCATAACGAACATGCAACGGACCGTGGACCATGGCAGCAAAGATACTCACCCAAACCCAAGACGATGCCTATGATGGTCGTCGTCTGCATCAGTCCAGCTTCGCCAGTGGATAGTGGTGCCATGTCGTCATATGTATGGACCACCAAATGGGTCGCATCGGACGACGTGCTCGTCGGGGCGCTCGCTGCATCACAATATGACTCGGGCATATGCATAACGAACATTAGCTGCCAGTGGCGGTGCGGGTCCTCGCTGCTGCCCTGACCCAGGCTCCTACGTTCCCTGATGTCCAGTGTACGCGAGTACTTCAACATTATATGCTCTGCCCTTCACGTGAGTGGAATTGCATTGTCGTCGCCACTGCAATAAACCATACCTCCCGACGCTTGTATCAAGACATCCTTCAAATAGTTTATGGTATCATGCGTGAGGGGGAGTGTCGTCGGGAATAACTCGCAATGTTTCCTACACACTGTCAGTTCCATACACGGATACCACACCTCAATCCTCGCTCACCAGTATTGAGCCAAGAGATCTGGGACAGTGTCTTAGTGACAGACCACACCAGCAGGAAAGCAGTGACACGTACTTTTTGACTGAGATGGATTCCGTCGACATTGCCTGGACACACTCCGTACCTTTACCTCGCCATGTTCCACCAACCAGAAAATACGCTGGTCAACATGAGATGAGAGAGTGACAATACTGGGATCACCAGCACGACGATCGTCGAGGACATCCGAATGTGACGTACCGAATGGAAAACACGGGCTGCTGTCTATATAGGCCCCTCCCCCACCAGTGGCGGTGCAGGTCCTTACTGCCGCCCTGACCCAGGCTCCGACGTTCCCTGATGTCCCGTGTACGCGACCCAACGTCATGTGGTGCCCTTGCGCCTTCAGGTTCTGCAAGTTTGTCGATAAACTGTTCGCATATCAGCTAGTGACCTGGATTTGAAGATTCGTTGACATACATTGCCTCGCTCAGATCCCGTGGATCCCATGATACTAGGATAGAGTGAAGCCGTGAATGATGAATAACATTCATAGAGAGGAACGGAAACATGCAACACAATTGCGGGTTGGGAACCGTTCTGTGCGTCTCGAAGGGTCTTCAGCGGGGACAAATTTAAATCATGCTGGAGAAATGGACACGTATGTGCACTGGTCTGCATGTCGCCAGGAATGTTCAAACCCATGTCCTCCGACTGTCCGGCACTTAGTGTTGTTGTGCGTCCATGGTCCATGACGGACACAGTAAGGACCTTGTGTGATGGGTCTTTTGTTCTCCTGATCTGAGTTAGACGTAGGGTCCAGCCGTCTTGCACATACCTTCAGTCAATCAAGGAGAGATGGCTTGTTCCATCGCTTCCATCTCCAGAAACCCTAGCACGCTGCCAAGAGGTTTTGAAGACAAGGCAGGCAGCCATGTAGCACGCTAGCACGTGACGTCACTTGTGAACTGTTGTTTCGGGTGCGCAACGTGCCAAATGCTAGAGTAAGTCCCAGCTCAGGTAAATTTTGGATCTGTTTGCGCATCCTTGCCAGTTCCGTGGCAGGTCCTGTGCTCACACCCGGTGCTCGTCGTGGAAACGAGTGCCGCACGATTTCTGAAAAGTCGACAAGTGACTACTGCAAATTTACCAGGCTAGCTCGAACGACCTTGGACAGGTCATATCTAATGGAGACGTGCATTGCGTCGATGAAATGGAACGGACGGCCAGGGTCAAGACTCAAGCCCATTCCTCCTACCGTTTTGTGTATGCCTAACGATACACTGTTTCATTCGGACAGACACTGCACGGTACTCGTGTCCCCCAGCGAGCAGGCGCTGAAGTCGAACCCGCGCAGTTGTGGTGACATGTATACCCAAGTTCATATTGAATCCCAGGGGGCTTGGACAATAAACGACGTGGACTAGGCTTTCCTCCTTACAGTAAGGTCTAACTAGATGCTGCCTTAGTATACACCAGAAGCCACCTACCACGCAAGTCGCCCCATCGGTAAGTGCTAAGACCGCCGAGTTTTGCACACATCGACCGTCCAACTCCAAATATCTGATACTTTTGACGCTGGTACGTACGCCACTTCAAACACCCTAAATCTTCGTTCCCGCTCTTATTATTGGGGCTGATCTTGCTGGACTCATGTCCGCCACCGTCCTCCTCGCCGCAGGTGTATTCAGCATCCTCCTGGGTTCCTAATGTCTCCTTCCCTGGTAAAGCACCTGTTTGCGCACTCCAGTGGAAGTAAGAGTCGCTCCCTACCGCATTCTCCGGTAACACGTGTGATCGACGAAGTCGATGGGGAGCCTTCCTGGCTTGGAATCGTCAGTGGTGCTTCAAGTACCTTGGGCAACGCGACCGACCGCGACGCATACGAGAATGATCGTCGCACACCACCAAGAAGTAGATGGAACCTCAACACCTGGCTGGACAGCCTTCGCTTACACCCTCGAAATGACACCGCCGTCGATCTCGATGATGAAGCAAATAGGCAAATCTCGCCCTCGACATCGCTGGTCGAGGAAATTCCGATTAACAAAGGCGATATTGTGATCGCGTGCGTCAGTGTAGCTCATCTACCGCATTCCAGATCTCAGTAGTCGACGGTAGTGTCATGGGCCCTACTGGCTCGGGGAAGACCACAGTGAGCGCCTTTCATCTCTAGAAATTCTCCTAAACACTATATCTAGTTTATCGACCGTGCAGTTGGAAATCCCGATGCGGGTTACGGGTCGACTTCCTTTACAAAGGAAGTGCGCCCCGTCCAATATCCCCACCCTGATGGTGTTCGCAACATCGTCTTGGTTGATACGCCAGGATGCAATGATTCGATGATGGATTTCCAGGTTCTTGGGGAAATTGCATTGTGGTTGACTGCAATGCAAGTAGCTTACTTGGCTTTAAAGCTTCCGATTCTGACATTGTTTAGTTACGATAAGAACATCGAATTGAACGGCGTGCTGTATTTTCATCCGATTTCAGACGACATAATTATAGAAACGGTGTCAAGGAACTACAATATATTCAAGGAAATGTGTGGAAAAGACTACTTCAAGAATGTCATCTTCGTTACCACGATGTGGGATGAAGTATCGGAAGAGGTTGGCTCGGAACGCGAACAAGACCTACCGGTCTGACTTCTGGCGGGAAATGATTAACCTGGGATCAACCTCTCACCGTTTCGAAGGCACCACGGAATCAGCGTGGAAAATAATCAATTTCCGTTCCGTTTCACGGACGGCTGAACGCTGCCCACTTCAAATCCAACGCGAAATGGTAGATTATTACCTACCACTTCAACTAACAGCTGCAGGAGGAGCCATTATAAACAGGCTTCTCGTCCTCTCGTCCGGTTTGAAAAAGTTAAAAAGGGGCACGAAGAGAAGACGTTCTGAGGTTGCACATCCGACGAGGATTACTATCACCCTCAACGATGATCCCATTGCCAACCTGTCTACTGGGACAGAACTATTCGGCCTCAGCAGCTCTGGAAATTGCAGTGCGGAAGGTTACCGGAGCCCTCTGGCCCAGGTAATAAATGCTTTGCGGGCCGCTACTAGCGTGCCAGAACTTCTCCATATGCGATACATCAGGGATGCAATCACCGTATGTCTTGTCATTGCTCTGTCGATCGAAGTGAGTGTGTCAGCAGCGCGACGTTTAAAAGATTTTGATTGCACTTTTGCTGCAGCCGATGACGGGAACACATCACGCATTCTTCCAAGTTGTGGAAATCGCTACGCTACTGATCAACATGGTACTTGAACATGTGAAACAGGCGAAACAGACTCGTATATCCGCGGATATTAAGACAGCAATTGGCGAGTTTGAAAAGTAAGATGACGATACATACCACATCCATAAAATGAATAGCCGTTCCAGGGAAATGAAAGGCGTGCAAGAAATCGTCCGAGACCCAGCTCAAAGGACACCTGAAGCACGACGTGTCCTTCGATCGACGGATGTTCGTATTATCTCTTCCTGTGCAAGTTCAATGCGGGGTGTATGTGATGCCCTGCGGGTGCGTGCGATCGCTTGTCCACCTTACTCATAGTTGACGTTGACGACTTCGTAGTCGACCTCCTCCATAAACCACGATATCAGTAGCGTGGATGACGTTTTTCAGGCCTTGAAGCGGGGGTTGGGTATTGTTAGTATTTTCTCCCCGTTCGCGCCTCGCAATCATTTCATCTTCTGACCCTCGACTAGGAGAATTGCAGTTGTGGCATTTTCGTAGAGCCAGAGCAGTCGCTCTCACATTGAATGCCACATGGTAAGCGGCGTGCGTGCCACCTTCCTGGTTCCGTGGCGTTTACTGTTGGTGCGTATTCGTCATTCGCACGGTTCACCTAAAACAGGGACAGACATGAGCTAATGTTCATTTTTCGTCCCTCATTGTTCTGGTCGAAATCTTTCTCGGCCCCATTCCCTCGTGCCCACCATGCATGTGTAATTTAGTTAAGCTTCTGCGAGTGCCCATCTCTTGTAGATCATGGCTCCATAGCCACTGCGTCCAACGAGTTGCTTGTCTCGATCCCTGGATGTAAAATAAATGCATTCAAGCATGTATTTGTATCCTATTCGGGTTGATCCATTTTACCTGTGTCGATTCTTTGCGTTCTGCATATGCACGCATGTGTAACGGACAGGGCAAACATGCCCAACCCTAACCCCAGTGTAGGGGCATCTTCACTAGCACTCTCTTGAAAACGTTCTAGACGAGCTGCTGGCCACAACGCGTACGGCTGCGACGGCAGTCCAAAACCTGATGAGGTAGAAGTTCCGTGCTCACACACAACAGATGGTCGTCGCGGAAAAGAGAGGCGCACGATTTCCGACAAGTCGACAAGTGACTAGTGAAATTTTACCAGGCTAGCTCGAACGACTCACTGGCCTGAACACCCTTGCGCATCTTGGACGAGTCCTACTTAATCCAAATCTGCATTTGCGCCCACCTGATTTCGATCCGTCTCCGTACATAGTCGCCCATGAAGGAGACATCATTAGCGGCGCTTGGGCCATCTTTGCCGTGCTTGCACTTGACTGTCCTGGAGTTCCTCCTGATAAGACCAACCCGGAAGTGGATTTGTCCACTTGGAGTTGCAGAATCATGCACTCATCTTCGATGATGATGACGATGGAGTAGGTAGCAGCGTCAAAGCACCGCAAAACTTAGGCTTCCCCAGCTTGGCACGGTGTTGGAAACCCGACACGCTTGACTGGCACGATCAGGTAACGACGATCCACGATTGGATAAGACAACAGCTCGCTGTCCTAACTTGACAGATGGCTGCTGCGATTGAGCCAAAGAAGTGGTAATTGACCATGAACTCGTCCTATATAATCGCCAGGGATAGGACTTCGCTGTCGGCAATATTGGCCAAATCCTGAACGCAAGCGGTGACTGCACAGTCACTTACGATCCGTCTGTACTCATTGTAGGATAGTCTCTGCAGCAGAAGTGCATTGAATGGCTGTTCGAGCTGTTCAAGCAACTTCCACGTAGCGTCATTATCGTTTTCAACCCATTTGGGAAACCAAGGACGAAGGAGAATTTATGTCGGGGGGTCCTCCTCCAGACAGATCGGCAGTGTGATCGCCACGGGCATCAAGGGCGCCACGTGAACCTCATGTGTGGCCGAGGGATCTGGTAGCGATTCCAAGTAGCTTGACTTCCATGACACGATAAGCAATGGAGGATAATTTAAGCCTACGGTGGACGAAGTGGGGGTGTTGTGGCTTTGCAAGGGCCCTGTACAATTTCCGAGCATCCTCGAGGTGGAGGCTATTGCGTCTGGCATGGTCTCCTGGTTTTGAACGAATTCACCAGTCCCAAGTTCAACCCCCACGACGTCCCATCCAAATTACGATGATCACCATCATTATGATAAGGATAAGTCACCCACTCGTCCCACCACCACCTCCCCTCCCCAAGACAATCCACCCTCCTCATCCCCTCCCTCCACTCCCAATCTCTCAATGCCCCCAACTCTCTCTGCGTCGTCCGCCGTCTATACGCATCCACCATTGATTGGTAGTTGTCTTTCCCGAGAGACGACGTGCGATTCACTTCCGCACGCGTGACGCACGTCTGAAAGAATGCGTATATGCCCGCGAGAAGGTTACGGACCCGTGACACTTCTCCCACCGGTCGTTCGATGAGATCGGGCCCCACAGTTGGCCAATAATGCCAATTTGGTCACAGGATACGATGATCCTGTCGGACACAGGAAACGTCACCGGCTCGTTGTCCATTCTCGCACCAGTGCTCCCATCGCCCTCACCCCACCTCCTGCCGAGTCTAGAGGTATGGTGACGTGTGCACCCGTGACATGTCGAGCCGTCAACGGATGCCTGCTCATGTCCCATTCTAGCTGTGGCACACACGGATTGACGGGACTGGGAACGAGCCACGGAGCTAGTCGTACGGGCACGTCCGTGGGCCACAGCATCGGTGGCCAAGCGCCAGGACCCCATCGCAGGATGCTAACTGCACCGGGTGTATGGAACGGAGACCACAAAGGATAACATATCCCGTAGAATGGCCTACTCCCACCCAAGGGATGGGCTGGGAGGCTCACCGATGCCGCACTGGCGCTGGCGCCGAAGAGCCGGTGACGGTGCAGGTCCTTGCTGCCGCCCTGACCCAGGCTACATGAAGCCCAATACAGTCTTGATCGTGCGTCATCCATGGGCATGGATGACGCACGCTCAAGACAGACACTACCTGAACAGAAGTGTTTGGGGTGCCGCACCGGAACTCCAGTCGCCTTTTGGACCTCTTCGAGGATAGCGTTGGCTAGTGAAGCAATGTCGGAGACACCAGAGAGGTAAGCAATTGCCAAGGAAGACCGATGATACCACGAACACATCGACTCTATAGCCTCTTGAAACTCCGCACCGCTGTCTCTATTGATTAGCCTCTGAGATGTCATAATTTGGTATGGATCCACTCACTTCCACCCTAACCAGTCAGCGATCGCGTAGAGTACTTGGATGGCCGCTCGAGCAGAGTCCTTGAACACGGGGGTGTCCACAAACACATATTCGCAGTAATCATATAGCTTTACTGCGATGTCCCTGATGTCCTGTGTACACGACCCAACGCCACGCGGTGCCCTTGCGCATTCAGGTTCTGCAAGTTTGTCGATAAACTGTTCGCATATCAACGAGTGACCTGGATTCGAAGATTCGTTGACATACATTGCCTCGCCCAGATCCCGTGGATCCCATGATTCTGGGATAGGGTGAAGTTGTGAACGACGAATAACGTTCATAAAGAGAAACAGAGAACATGCAACACAATTGCGGGTTGGGAACCATTCTGTGCGCCTGGAAGAGTCTTCAGCGAGGGCGGATTTAAATCATCCCGGAGAAATGGACACGTGTGTGCACTGGTCTGCATGTCGCCAGGAATGTTCAAACCCATGCCCTCCGACTGTCCGGCACTTAGTGCTGTTGTGGTAGTCACTACCTGCCAAACGTGTTGTTGTGCGTCCATGGTCCATGATGGACACACCAAGGACCTCGTGTGATGTTCTTTTGTTCTCCTGATCTGAGTTAGACGTAGGGTCCAGTCGTCTTGCACATACCTTCAGTCAATTAAGAAGAGATGGCTTGTTCTATGGCTTCCCTCGCCAGAAAACTTAGCACACTGCCAAGAAGAATTGAAGACAAGGCAACCAGCCACTGTGGCACGCTAGCACGTCACTTGAAGAATTGTTGTTCCGGGTGTGCAACGTGCCAAATGCTAAGTCCCAGCCCAGGTAAATTTTGCAACTGTTTGCGCACTCTCACTCAGCTAACAGAGAAATAGCCTTTGGCTCCGTTACTGTGCCGTATCCTTGGGTCCGTAGCGTTTAGGTCCTGTGCTCACACCTGGTGCTCGTCGTGGAAACGGGAGCCGCACTATCATTGGGAACGTAGAAGCGTGGTATGATGATGTGGTTGCTGCCAAAAGATACCAATCAGACATCAAAATATATTGTAACCTACAGTCATACAAAAGGCTTATCATTTTGTAACTCAAAGTGATTAATTGGTCATAACCACCACACGTCGAGCTGAATGATTTTAAATTATATGATATTGTAGCTCAAGATATGTATTAGGCAACAATGCAAAACCGCTGTAAATTGGTAGTACTTACAAAGACCAAATTTGGCAACGTATACGATACTTTGTCCAGGTATGTTATGACAAGCCCATATTCTGTCACCTATAGAGAATATATCATTTAGTGAATATTTTGTGTTTGTCCATTTATGGAAATGGTCAATGCGTGGAAAATAATCACTAATAACTGTACAGTACATACAATATATATAATTCGTGCTGGAGGAGCTTTTCAGACTCTTCACTCTTGCCTCTGACTTCGATCTTCCGAGTTAGAGTAAGGGTCAGCGAACTTAGGTAAGTCTGAACGAGAGACGCCCAAATTAGGTAAGCTGCGTTGAGTATGTCTAAATCCGGTACGTCTTTATTATTTCAGTCGGATCATGGGGTGAGTACAGGTTACCGTGGAAAATTTACCTGCGGTGTCAAGCATACCCCAAATAGGACAAGGGCTGTCGGGCTCCACAAGTTCCGTCCCTCATGACTTCTATATACGTAGTTGTTGATATGTAAATTGGTTTATTGTTATTTAATTAATAAAATATTAATAAAATTTGTCAGACAGGACTAGGCCATATACAGAATATTGAGATTATTTTCAAAAGCCGCTGGGGTCACGTGGCTGGATGCGACCCACCGGATATAGTTTTTGACCATTATAATGCTATATAGGACAATATCTGGCATTTTACACATTTTAGGTATTTTTATACTCCTTGCCAGATAAATATTTAACACTGGCATAAAACTACGCCATATCCAAGATGGTTTTGACCCAAGGCGCAAGCTTTGTAATGCTATATAGAGCAAGATATGACATTTTTACACATTGCGAGTACTTTATACTATTGGCCAGATGAAGATATGGCATTGGCGTAAAAGTAGGAATCCAATGATAACGATTTCTGACAAGTGGACAAGTGACTATGTAGTGCAAATTTACCAAGCGCGCTAGCTCTAACGACCTGGTGGCTTGCATGCTGAACACGCTCGCTCATCTTGGACAAGTCATACTGAATCGAGACGTACATTGCGTCGATGAAATGGAACGGACGGTCGGGGTCACACCCATTCCTCCTACCGTTTTGTGCATGTCTAATAATACGCTGTTTCGTTCGGACAGACACTCGTGTCCCCCAGCGAGCAGGTGCTGAAGTTCGAACCCGCCGCAGTTGTCGTGACATATATTCCTGAGTTCATATTGAACACCGGTAGGCTTGGACAATAAGCAACGTGCACTGAGCTTTCCTCCTTACAGTAAGGTCTAACTAGATACTGCCTTAGTATACTAAATCAGAAGCCATGTTTGTTCAATCGGTAAGTACTAAAGACCACCGGGTTTGCGTACATGACTGACCAATTCCAAATGTCTGGTACTTTTGACACTGGCACGCATGCCACTTCAGACACCCGAAACCTTTCTTGAAGTTCTTATTAGTTGATCCTGTCGGACTCATGTACGCCACCGTCCTCCCTGCCGCAGGAGTATTCAGCATCCTCCCAGGTTCCTCATGTTTCCTTCCCAGGTAAAGCATCTGTTACGCATTCCAGTGGGAGTAAGAGTCGCTCCCTACTGCATACTCCAGTAAACACGTGTGACCGACGGAGTCGATCGGGAGTCTTCCTCGTTTGGTGTCGTCAGCGGTGCTTCAAGAACTTTGGGCAACACGACTAACTGCGAGGCATACGACGAAGATCGTCGAACACCACCGTCAAGAAGTAGATGGAACCTGAACACCTTGCTGGACAGGCTTCGCTTACATCCTAACGCCCATCGAGATGACCCGCCATCCATCTTGACGATGAGGCGATTGGGCAAAATTCGCCCTCGACATCGCCAGTGGACGAAGTCCCGATTAGCCAAGACGATATCATCATCGCGTGCGTCAGTGTACCTCACTCGTAATTCCTAGATCTTAGTAGTCGATGGTAGTGTCATGGGCCCTGCTGGCTCGGGGAAAACCACAGTGAGCGCCCCTCCCCTTCTGAAAAACTCTCCCAAATAAATGTAGCTAGTTTATCAACCATGCAGTTGGAAGTCCCGATGCGGGTCGCGGGTCAACTTCTTTTACAAAGGAAGTGCGCCCTGTCCGATGTCCCCACCCTGATGGTGTTCCCAGCATCATTTTGGTTGATACCCCAGGATGCAATGATTCGATGACAGATTTCCATGTTCTTGGGGAAATTGCATTGTGGTTGGCTGGTGTGTAAGTAGCCTGCTTGGCTTCAAGAGATTTCAGTTCTGACAACATTTAGCTACGAAAAGAACATCAAACTGAACGGCATGCTTTATTTCCATCCGATTTCAGATCACGTAATCAGAGAAAGGATGTCAAGGAACTACAACATCTTCAAGGAACTGTGTGGAAAAGATAATTGCAAGAATGTTATCTTCGTTACCACGATGTGGGACAACGTATCGGAAGAGGTTGGCTTGGAACGCGAACAGGATTTGCAGTCTGACTTCTGGCGGGCAATGATCGGCTTGGGATCAACCACTCACCGCTTCGAAGGTACCACGGAATCGGCCTGGAAAATAATTAATTCCCTTTGTGATTCACGGACGGCTGAGCGCCGCCCACTTCAAATCCAACGCGAAATGGTAGATGCTTACCTACCACTTCACCAAACGGCTGCAGGAGGAGCCATTATAAACAGGCTTTTCTTCCTCTCGTCCGTTCCGCAACAGTCAACGAAGGGCAAGAAGAGATCACGTTCTCAAGCCGCACATCCGACGCGGTGTGGGCAACTCTTCTTGCGAGAGTGCAAAAGGGGAAAAGGGGGAAAGCTGTAGGGTAGACCTAGGCTCGTCCCAAGGGGTCGTGAGTCGGAAGGAGACTGAGGGGAGGTAGCTGGTGGGTCTGGGAAATTTTCCCTGAGGCCTGGGGAGTGTAGGGCGGCGAAGAACTCGAAATTCCGCCTCAAAATGGGCGAAGAGAGATTTTTCTAGTCGATAAGGCGGTGTGTTGGAAGCTAGGAACTCGGTTGGCGGCGAAAGTAGACTCTTGTAGACTGTAGTAAAAATTGGTAGATGCGAAGGGGACGACTCAGAGGGCTGGCGGAATTTTTAAGACGCAAGGAGACTCGAAATCGTCGGTACAACTCGATGGGTAACTCTGGGGACTCGAAGTGGGCTCAGAAGACTCGAAGAAAACTCTGAAAGCAACTCTGGGGACTCAGGATGACTCTTAGACACACAGTTTGTGACGCCAGAAAAGTGGGTATATTTTTCCTAAGTACAGCGGTGTTTTGTAGCGTAGGAGGGGTTGTAACTAAGGTACATTTCGGCGAATTTCGGAGACGTCATATGTCAAGAAAAGACATAAAAGAAAAGCGCCGAAATAAGGCACTACAGAACGTAGGTACAAAAGGAAGGGGGAGAGAAAGCAAGAAAGCCAAAGGAAAGGGAGGCGGCGAAGGAGAACATGCCTAGGTGCCTGTAGACCGCTGACCGACGATGCGGGGACTCTTAGCGGCGGTCTGGGGCGGTGCGGCGGTGCTACTGGCGGTGGCGGGCGTCGGAGACTCGAGTGGGTCCTATAGAGGCCGAGTTGCCGACGTCACAAGTGTCGGAGTGGGGCTGCCGACGGTCAGAAGACACGTGATATACGCACAAAGGGCCGAAGGCCGACGTAGATAGGGGTTGGACGTCGTGTGGAGTCGAGAATAGGGGTGGGCGGCGACTCGTTGCGGCGGTAAGTGTCGGTAATAGGGGCTACTTCCTGATTAGGCGGCAGCGGCATTAGTAAGCGAAGGAAGCGCTCGACTTAGCCGAGATAGCCGAAAGTGGAGCGGCGGCAAAGATTCTGAAGGGCGGTGGACCTGCGGGGGCTGGCTAGGGGGGTGAGGATGATGCTAACAATTGATGATTTCAGCCCTAGGGAGTATGGACTCCCTACAGCGGATCACTACTACCCTCACCGATAATCCCTTGGCTACTCTATCCGCTGCTCCAGAAATATTTACCCTCAACAGCTCCGGAAGTTGCACTGCGGAAGGTTACCGGAGCGCTTTGGCCCAGGTAATAAGCACTTTGCGGACCAGCTACTTGCGTTCCGGAACTTCTCATATGCGAAACATCACGGATGCGATCACTGTATGTCTTGTCATTGCTCTGTCCATTGAGGTAAGCGTGTCAGCGGCGTGACAATTAAAAGATCTTGATTGCAATTTCGCTGCAGCCAATGGTGGGAATGCATCACGCATTCTTCCAAATCGTGAAATCGCCACGCTACTGATCAACATGGTAGTTGAACATGTGAAACAGGTGAAACAGACGTGTATATCCGCGGATATTAAGACAGCAATCAGCGAGTTTGAAAAGTAAGATGACGATACATATCACATCCATAAGTTGAATAGCTGTTCCAGGGAAATGAAAGGCGTGCAAGAAATCGTCCGAGACCCAGCTCAAAGGACGCCGGAAGCACGACGTATCCTTCGATCGACAGATGTCCGTATTATCTCTTCCTGTGCAAATTCGATGCGTGCTGTATGCGATCCCCTTCGGGTGCGTGCAATCGCTTGTCCACTTTACTCATAGTTGACGACTTCGTAGTCGACATCCTCCATAAATCACGATTTCGGTAGCATGGATGATGGCTTTGAGGCCTTGAAGCGAGGTTTGGATATTGTTAGTATTCCCTCCTGTTTGCGCCTCGCAATCATGTCATCTCACGACCCTCGATTAGGAGAATTGCAGTTGTGGCATTTCCGTAGAGCCAGAGCAGTCGCTCTCACATGGAATGACATATTGTAAGCGGCGTATGTGCCACCTTCCTGGTTCCTTGGCGTTTACTGTTCGCGCGTATGACCTTCATTCAGGATTACTGACTGTGGTTCATCCAAGATGGTGACAGACGTGAGCTAATGTTCATTTTTCGTCCCTCATTGCGCTGGCCAAAATCTTTCTGGGTCTCGTGCCCGCCATGCGTGTGTAGTTTGGCTAAGCTCTTCCAAGCGCCCTTCTTTCGTAGATTCATGTGTCCCTGTAGCTTCTGTGTCCAACAAGTTGCTTGTTTCGATCCCTGGGTGTAGAAAAAACGCATTTCTAGCATGTATTTGTATCCCATTCAACTTGATCCATATCTACACAGTCTGAAGTGCCTCATGAGATGTCGATCTTTTGGGTTCTGCATATGCACGCACATGGAGCACAAAGCAAGCATGCCCAACCCTAACCCCAATGCAGGGGCATCTTCACTCTCTTGAAACGACCAGCTACGACGGCAGTGCAACATCTGATGAGGTAGAGTTCCTGTGCTCACACACTCCAGGTGCTTGTAGCGGAAATGAGAGGCGGACGATTTTCGACAAGTCGACAAGTGACCGGTGAAATTTTACCAGGCTAGCTCGAACGACTCACTGGCCTGAACATCTTGGATGAGTCCTACTTAATCCAAACTTGCATTTGCATCCACCTGATCTCGATCCGTCTCTGTACATAGTTGCCCATGAACCAGACATCGTTAGCGGCGCTCGGGCTGTCTTTGCCGTGGTTGTCCTGGAGTTCCTCCCGATAAGACGAACACTGGGAGTGGGCTTGTCCACTTGGAGTTGCAGAATCACACACTTGTCTTCGATGACGATGATGATGGAGTAGGTAGCAGCGTCAAAGCACCGAAAAAACTTAGACTCCCTCAGCTTGGCACGGTGTTGGAAACTCGACACGCTTGACTGGCACGATCAGGTAACGACGATCCACGATTGGATAAGAAATTAGCTCGTTGTCCTGACTTGACAGATGGCTGCTGCGATTGAGCCAAAGAGGTGGTAATTGACCATGAACCCGTCTTTATATAACAACCGAAGACTTTAGGGGTACATGGTCGATTCGGCCCGACCCACCCCGGACTTCCAGTGTACGGTATGTATATGCTCTTCCCAGACGATGGACTCGAAGCTGATTGGGAGAGAGGAGTTGCACAACGATGAAGTAGTATGGGTATCATGGGGTCAACGTACTGCTACAGTGGCAAAGACAAACGTGGTATCATAGTTACAATTGATGACGAAGGTGAGTTTGCAGAAGGAGTATGGGCGAAGGGAAGGAGAGAAAAAGAAAAGTACAGGTAACAGGGATGAGCAACAATCACGAGGAAGTAATTGAAACAGCATAGATAATGGACACCTTCTCACGTGTATACTTGTGACCTAGCGTGCAGATCCAAAAAATGGCTATCAAATTTGATGAGCTCACAGTAGGTATCCGTAGCTTACCAGAAGACCCCTAGACTCTAATTATCCTTTATTTTGACGCGTCGGAAACCATTATGTGCCCTCCAAAAGGGCATCCTAAAAAACTTACGCTCCCACTCCTCACCACAAGCATCACATGCGACAAGCTGATCACTTGGCATGTTGGCGATTCCCTGTAGGCATACAACAGCACATTAAGGGTTAGTAACTAGGCAACACCCCACTGGTGCCACCTACCTCCTGTAGGTATGGGCGAGTCAGACAAGGATCAGCAGATGGTACAAAGACCTGTAGTCACACCATACCATCTGCAATGTCCCAAGTCCTCAATGTTAACCACAATACAAGAATCTACCATATCCCACGCACCACTTGCTTCTTCAAAAAGTTGCGAATGAGGCTCTGTGCTTCCATTGTTGGTACGCCAGGCCTAGATTGTGATTTTTCCTGCTGCTCCATTGATACTCTTTCCCTAGTGATCTGGAATCGTCGCTCGCAGGAGTAACTTTCCATTCATTGTAAGCCCTGCCTCGTTGTACATATCAGGGCATATGCATAACGAACATGCAACGGTCCGTGGACCATGGCAGCAAAGATACTCACTTGAACCCAAGTACGAACAGAGCAAACCGATCCCATAAAATGGCCACCACCCTTGCCATCAGAGGAGAATCCAACTGACTGGACCCAACTAGCGTGCCCCTCAAGAGGGCTGCCAATCTGACCCCATGAATGGGCTGTTGGAGCAGATAAATCTCCACTCTATTGCAGTCCTAGGTGCGATGTTTTGGGTGCTTACATAATCACCTTAGAGCGGACTTAGCAGTACAATTCATAGAGTTCCCTCAGTAGCTCACAGCCTACTGAGGGTAAGCACCTACATATTTCACAGTATATTACTTACTGACATCCTGTAGTAGCCTACAGGTACAGTAATCTACTCAGTAGCTCACAGCCTACTGAGGTAGCCTACAGATTATATTTCAAGAGGTTATGAGCCCCGCCTAGCGCGGAAAATTTTCCTTGTAGGCATAACCCGGTCGAGACTACTCAAACTTGCTACGAAGTGACTCTACTACTCGAAAGTAATTGGAAAGTATACCATGGAACCCGAGCTCGCAGCAGATGGCTGCAACTGGCACACCTATGGTAGTTGGGTGCTGAAGGCCCTCTCGGAAGACGACTTAATGGGTTACCTAGACGGGTCTGAAACACGACCTACAAATCCAAGATTACTACTGGGAGATGGTGATGGTTGGACACCACAAACCGACGAGGAACGAGAAGCTGTCACGGTCTGGAGAACTGCTGACGACGTGTGGCAACAACGGGCTGCTATGGCCCACTACCTTATCATTTCCGGCATACCCGACTCTATCCTAATGCTCGTTATGCATTTAGAAACTCCTCATGAGACTTTCGCCTACCTCGAGAACCGCTATGGTTCAATTCCGAGACTCGAATACTCCAAGGTTGTTGACGAAGCCAATCAAGAGCACAACTTGCCATTCGAGCAGTGTGCAGCTGAAGACGGCACTCAGAGCGCTGAAAATGGCAACAACGAACCATTGGACTCACCTGGAGAGGAGATTCCCCCAAACTTCCCAAGCGACTGTGCCGAGACCACAGATGGGCATGCAGAGCCCGAGACTGAGGTCATGGATGCATGGCAGGTGGAGGGCAACCTATTGAAGGTTGCAGATAGGGCTATGGACTTGGAACGGCCGGATGAACTTGTGGACGCACCTCGAGAGGAAAGGACCCCAGATCTCGAGGATAAGAGTCTGGATGGAGGAGACAGCGACCCAGGATACTGGGAAGCCCTATCCAACAATGGATACGAGCTAATCGACCCGCCTATCGAAGATACTCGGTGCCTCTCGATGGATGACGAGACAGTCGCCAATGTACCTGATCCACCTGGTATTTATGCCAAACTCCCCATTCTCGATGTCGAGTGTTCTACACTACAGTACCAGCCACCAGCACGAAACCATAGTGCTACGAGCACAAATTTCATCTTACCCATGTTGGAACCGACCCCAAAGGAGCCAGATAAGGCAGAGACAGGTGGTGGGTGCAATGATGCAGTTAGCAGGGATCCCGTCGGCTCGCAAGGAGTCGAGAAAACGATGCTAGCTGATAGCAGAGGTCAGCACGGAGAGCACGAGGCAAAACGACCAAGGCACTCACCTGCACCACCTGCGCCATCTCCGAATGGCATACTGGACATGCCTACACCCTTCACGGACCTACGTCGACGTGGAAGACTCAAAACGAAAGCTGAAAATGTGAGCAATCCATGTTCGAGGCAAAATGCCTACCGTGCACGAGCAGCCCTCATGTGGCCACTTCCGCCCCTCTCAACGCCCTCGAAATGGTCCAGAGACCCTGCGGGAGGGTCATGGATGGTAATGGTATGCTATAACAAGGTCAGGCATGTGATACGAGTCGAAACGAGAGGCTACACGCACCGTGGTAGCCATACAAACATTTCGCCCCCCCACGAGGTCTTGCAGCACCTCCGGAACATCTCGAATACCTTCTGGCAGCAGGGGGTGCCTCCTGTATTGATGCTGAATGACACGGGATGGCCGACGAACCTGCCCATGGCCAAACGACTGCCTGTGAGCAGTGGTACGAGGCGAGAGTACGAGTGCAGGGCCAAATGGCCAAACGACTTACCTGTGCCATCGAAACCTGCTCGAAGCGACTTCGCGCACACTCCTGGGACCCTCGGGGACCCACACCGACGTGGTAGGATCAAGACGAGATCTAAAAACGTCAGTAGATCCGAAACGAGAGGCAGCAAAGCCTCTGTACACACTATTCCCACTTCGCCACCTTGCGACATCTCGCAACACCTCTGGAACATTGCTAATACCTACTGGCGGCATGGGATACCTCCCGGATGGACGTGCAACATCAAGATACCTTCGTTATTCGAAACGGTGGCCTTGCAACAACGGTACGAGGCCAGAGGACATGCGTGCACAGCAAACGTGCTCCCGAAATGGCAGTTGCCACGACGCGCAGCACAGCCACAGCCACGACTCGCACACCACAAGGACTCGAAGCTGCATTTGCAGCAATTACACTCATTTATTTGAATGTTTGGTATATTATTTCTTTCGAGTTCTATATCCTTCACCCCTACCTAATCATACAGTGGAGTTTAAGGGGGTGTGTTGGAGCAGATAAATCTCCACTCTATTGCAGTCCTAGGTGCGATGTTTTGGGTGCTTACATAATCACCTTAGAGCGGACTTAGCAGTACAATTCATAGAGTTCCCTCAGTAGCTCACAGCCTACTGAGGGTAAGCACCTACATATTTCACAGTATATTACTTACTGACATCCTGTAGTAGCCTACAGGTACAGTAATCTACTCAGTAGCTCACAGCCTACTGAGGTAGCCTACAGATTATATTTCAAGATGGGCTGCTGCTGTGTATGGGTCATGAGGCGACGGCGGGGGACGTCGTAGAGAGAAACAGAGAACATGCAACACAACTGCGGGTTAGGAAGCATTCTGTGCACCTGGGAGGGTCTTCAGCGGGGACGGATTTATATCATCCTGGAGAAATGGACACATGTGTGCACTGGTCTGTGTGTCGCCGGGAATGTTCAAACCCATGCCCTCCGACTGTCTGGCACTTAGTGTTGTTGTGATATTCACTAATACCTGCCAAAAGTGTTGTCGTGCCTCCATGGTCCGTGATGGACACACCAAGGACCTCGTGTGATGTGCCTTTTGTTCTCCTGATCTGAGTTAGACGTACTACGGGTCCAGTCGTCTTGGAGAGATGGCTTGTTCGATCGCTTCCATCGCCAGAAAACTTAGCACACTGCTAAGAAGTATTGAAGCCAAGGCAGTCAGCCACTTTGGCACACTAGCATGTGGAGAATTGTTCCAGGTGCAGGTAGATTTTTTGCATCTGTTTGCGTCTCACTGCAGCTAACAGAGAATGGAATAGTCTGGCTGAGGCTCTTTTACTAGCGTAAGCGGCATGCGTGTGCGATATCCTTGGTTCCGTGGCGTTTAGGTCCTACTCACACCTAGTGTTCGTCGTGGAAACGAGAGCCGCACGATTTTAGACAAGTCGACAAGTGACTAGTGCAAAATTTACCAGGCTAGCTCGAACGACCTGGTGACTTCGCGTCATGAACACGTTCGCTCATCTTGGACGAGTCATACTTACAGCTGTGTGCGAAAACGTTGGCAATCACAAAATATTTCCATGGCGTGCGTGAGTTATTCCAGAAAAGGAAGTGTAGGGTAATGTAGTGCAGTATGCTACTACAGTTGATTATCTCATAATGCATAATGTCATAATGCATAAATCTAATAATGCATGGGTTTTTCGTCCACCCGAGTTGGGCTGCAGGGCTGTGCAACTCCATGCTACTGCATAATGCTCATAATGCATGGACTTTTCCCCAGCCCGACCATATGCATTATGAGATAATCAACTGTATAGCACTACCAACCCAGCCCCATACCAATGAAACTGTATCGTAAATAATTGCGGAACTCTGCACCTCCTTTTGTTCCGAGGCAAGTCTCTGTAACATTTTAGAGGCAGGAGAACGCTCTTGAGTGTTGGAGAGATTGTCGAGGTGCTGATGAGGTTAGCGTGTTGAACCACAAGCCGAGTACAAGAGGTCGGAATTCTCAAAAATCATTTCCTCGATCACAGTCAAGATACCCCTGTTATTTTTCGAGCACGCCCTGTCAGTGGAGAAGGTGGCCAAGTGACAAAACAATATTCCATTCGCCAGCGATAACAGCCGATAGACGAAACACCAAGAGCAACGCATATATCCTCGAGTTCCCACCCGGAATCCCAGAAACGGACCACATGGTCCTTGAGGTTACAGCTGATATGGTGTTAGGGCATGGAGTGCAGCACCACAACGACAACACGAGGGTCGAACGGTAGTGCCAGCTCGACTGCCAGTAGCATACTGTAGTATATTTCCCTACATTTCCTTTTCCGGAACAACTCCCGCACTCTCGAAATATTTTGTGATTGCCAACGTTTTCGCACACGGCTGTAATCGAGACGTGCATTGCTTCGATGAAATGGGAGGGACGGACCCAGACCTCCTACCGTTTTGTGTATGTCTAACGATATGCTGTTTCATTCAGACAGACACTCGTGTCCCCCAGCAAGCAGGCGCTGAAGTCGAATCCGCGCAGTTGTCGTGACATGTATCCCCATGTTCATCTTGAACGCTGGTGGGCTTGGACAATGAGCAACGTGCACTAAGCTTTCCTCCTTACAGTAAGGTCTAACTAGCTACTGCCTTAGTATACTAAATCAGAAGCCACCTACCACGTAGTCACTGTACATTCCTGTTCGTCCAATCGGTAAGTTCTAAGACCGCCGCGTTTGCATACATCGACTGACCAAGTCCAAATGTCTGGTACTTTTTACACTGGTACTCATGCCCCTCAGACACCCGAAACTTCCGTTCCAATTCTTATTATTGGGGTTGTTCCTGTTGGACTCATGTACGCCACCGTCCTCCCCGCCGCAGGTGTATTCAGCATTCTCCTGGGTTCCTCATGTCTCCTTCCCGGGTAAAGCACCTGTTTGCGCACTCCAGCGGAAGTAAGAGTCGCTCCCTACCACATTCTCCTGTAACACGTGTGATCGACGAAGTCGATGGGGAGCCTTCTTCGTTTAGAGTCGTCGACGGCGCTTCAAGTACTTTGGGCAACACGACTGACTGCGAGGCATACGAGAATGATCGTCGCACGCCACCGCCAAGAAGTAGATGGAACCTTCGTTCATACCCCAATGCCCCTCGAGATGACACCGCTGTCGGTTTCGACGATGAAGCGATTGGGAAATTTTCGCCCTTGACATCGTCGGTCGAAGACTAGTGGATAGGTAAGTCTTTCTCATTTTCGTAATTCCGTAAGAACCTTCGTACAGTGTACCGTCGATGTTCGATCTCTCGGCGGCGGCAAGTGCTTGCATTATGGCATGAATATGTTGGACTTGAGTTCCTTTCTCTCGATAATTTGCGCGAACGGAGCGTACTCCGTGTTCGTAACATTTAGTGTTGTTCCCCCGCTGTATGCCCATCCTAAACCATTTCTGAACAAGCACGACGTTCCATTACTACTCGACGTACTGCCCACTGCGCATGACCACCCCGACCTATCACCAACTTCCCCCCTGCTCGTCGCCCACTCTCTCCCAGTGCGTGGTAGGACCTGTTTCAGGAGCTGGCATTCCCACCGAGTAGCACGGTGACCTACAACAGGAAGAACTCGGAAACGGAAACCCATCCCGCGCGAGGCTATTGCGTCCGGCATGGTCTCTTGGTTTTGAACGAGTCGGAGGTGTCATCCGATACGGTACGAGGTCCACAGGGAAGCAGTTGTGAAATGACGATGCTTCCCCAACCCAGTTCAAAACCGAGATGTCTCCTGATTGGGATATGATCTCAACTAGAAGACGCCCGAGTGCATTCTCTGCTGATCGTAAGTGGACCTTGAAAATTCCGAGCAGAGAGTAGGCGACATCTTCGGGTGGGTGGTACGACAGTCTTGACCGTGCGTCATCCATGCGCATGGATGACGCACGATCGAGACCGGCACTACCTGTGCAGAATTTTTTATCTCGGATCGACACTTTTTGGTAAATCTAAAACAGTATTTGAAAGGATACGGAAGAAGAATTTGGGCTTACATCCCTCGACTTCAACCAAGAAGTCATAAAATTTTAAGCGTAGAAGTCATGTTTGGTATGAAACGACGGTCCATCAACGACAAAGATACTACTTGTGCTGTTCTTGATGTTGCATTTCGATACTCTGGGATGCCACTTCGTGCGAGGATGTCGAAAGTCTTCGACTTGAATAATGTCGTTCTGTGACAGCTGTGTGGTGAACTATCGAAGAACTAGGTACGTCGGCTACAACGCAATGTCTGCACTGCGTACCCAAATCTTGCCCGCTCCCTTTGGGCCAACCACACTGTACGTGACGGACTTCAATGGATAACCAGGAAATCGAGTACCCCGCAACTCACAAAATTACAAGCTCAATTTCCGTAACGTCCCGGACCGCGGTATTGGGATTGAACAAGAAACATGACAGCCGGCGCCAGTGGGGATGGTGGTGCATCTCCCTTCTTCGCCTTCCTTTCCATGCCATGTGCAGCTGCATTTCAATGTGCTTCCACGGTGCTTCGAGCTCTTTCATTGGCGTCCGGTCTTGCCACCACCTGGAAATCCGCCACGATTGTTTGTCTGAGTGCCGTGCTTCCTGGGAGAGCTTTTGCGATTGAAGGTAGAAAGCATGACCAGCAAATGTCTCGTATATCTGCTGATTCACCATCAAGGACTGGTAAGTGGACCCGGAAAACTCCGAACAGAGAGTAGGCGACATCTTCGGGTGGGTGGTACGACAGTCTTGACCGTGCGTCATCCATGGGGCATGGACGACGCACGTTCGAGACCGGCACCGCCTAAACAGAAGTGTATGAGGTGCCACACCGGAACTCCAGTTACCTTTTGGACGTCTTCGAGCATTCACCAGCAAGCATATGTTGGCCAGAAGCTATGAATATTGTTGCTCTGCAAATGCCTGAAGTGATAAATCAGTGTACGAGCATTTTATTTTCATATATTGTGAAAAATTGTGACTCATGTACTAATTACCATCATGTAAACCCAAATTACTAGTATCAGTAGTGGCTGTGATTGACCTGGGTGGTAAGATAAAAGTCGCGCCGTATCTGCTACGTACATTCGCTTCGTTCGTGAGAGGCGAGGAAGGTTTGCTGAGATAGGAAATAATTTCCCGTGTAACACATAGCATTTTGCCGGGAGGCCGCTCCCACAACTTTTGGGTTTCATATTCTTCAGGTGTTCGGCCTTGCTTTTGAATTGTAGTGAGCCTGCATATAGAACACCAATGTCGGCGGTACCAGTGACTGCTGAAGAGTCCATCCCCGACTGAACCAAACACCATTGGCTAGTGAAGCAGTGTCTGAAGCATCAGGGAGGTAAGCAATTGTCAAGGAAGACCGGTGATACTACGAACACATCGACTCTGTAGCCTCTTGAAGCTTTACAGCGTGTTCCCTGATGTCCCGTGTATGCGATCCAACGCCACGCGGTGCCCTTGCGCATTCAGGTTCTGCAAGTTCGTCGATAAACTGTTCGCATATCAGCTAGTGACCTGGATTCGAAGATTCGTTGACATACATTGCTTCGCACAGATCCCGTGGAAGCTGTGAACGACGAATAACGTTCATAGAGAGAAACAGAAAACATGCAACACAACTGCGAATTAGGAAGCATTCTGTGCGTCTGGAAGGGTCTTCAGCGGGG
This sequence comes from Pisolithus microcarpus, assembly GCA_024613185.1. NCBI lineage: Eukaryota > Fungi > Basidiomycota > Agaricomycetes > Boletales > Pisolithaceae > Pisolithus > Pisolithus microcarpus. The sequence continues at coordinate 318,088 of JANFAI010000056.1, read as the reverse complement.
ACGAATTTAAATCATCCTCGAGAACTGGACACGTGTGTGAACTGTTCCGCATGTCGCCGGGAATGTTCAAATAAACCCATGCCCTCCGATAACGCCATCTGTCCGGCGCTTAGTGTTGTTGAGGTAGTCACGTACCAAACGTGTTGTTGTGCGTTCATGATGGATACACCAAGGACCTCGTGTGATGTTCTTCTGTTCTCCTGATCTGAGTTAGTTGTAGATTTAGTCATACCCTCGCCAGAAAGCTTAGCACACTGCCAAGAAGTATTGAAGACAAGGCGGACAGCCACTATGGCACGCCAGCATGTGGACTAACAGAGAATGGAATGTTCTGGCTGAGGCTCTTTTACTAGTGTATAAGTGGCATGCGTGTGCCACATCCTTGAATCCGTGGCGTTTAGGTCTTGTGCTCACACTGGCCTGGTGCCACTTGTCGTGGAAACGAGAGCCGCACGATTTCTGACAAGTCGACAAGTGACTAGTGCAAATCTACCAGGCTAGCTCGAACGACCTAGTGGCTTTGCGTCCTGAACACGCTCGCTCATCTTGGACAAGTCCTACTTAGTCCAGACTTGCATATGCGTCGATGAACGGAACGGACGGTCAGGGTCAAATCCATTCCTTTGTGTATGCCTAACGATACGCTGTTTCATTCGGACAGACACTGCACGGTACTCGTGTCCCCCAGCGAGCAGGTGCCGAAGTCAAACCCGCGCAATTGTCGCGACATATATTCCCAAGTTCATATTGGAATGCTGGTGGGCTTGGACAATGAGCAACGTGCACCAAGCTTTCCTCCTTACAGTAAGGTCTAACTACATACTGCCTTAGTATACTAAATCAGAAACCACCTACCACGCAGTCACTGTACATTCCTGTTCGCCCAACCGATAAGTGCTAAGACCGCCGGGTTTGCACACATTGACTGACCAACTCCAAATGCCTGATACTTTTGACACTGGTACGCGTGCCACTTCAGATACCCTAAACCTTCGTTGACGTTCTTATTATTGGGGCTGATCCTGCTGGACTCATGTATACCACCACTCTCCCCGCCGCAGGTGTATTCAGCATCCTCCTGGGTCCCTCATGTCTCCTTCTCGGGTAAAGCACCTGTTTGCGCACATCCAGCGGCTGTAAGAGTCGCTCTTTACTGCGTTCTCGGATAACACGTGCGATCGACGAAGGCGATCGGAAGTCCTCGTCTGGGGTCGTCAACGGCGCTTCAAAGTACTTTGGCCGACACGACTGACTGCGAGGCACACGACGACGATCGTCGAACACCACCGCCAAGAAGTAGATGGAACCTCAACACCTTGCTGGACAGACTTCGCTTACACCCCAACGCCCATCGAGATGACACCGCCGTCGATCTTGACGATGAAGCGATTGGGAAAATTTCACCCTCGACATCGCCAGTCGACAAAGTTCCGATTAGTCAAGACGATATCGTCATCGCGTGTGTCAGTGTAGCTCACTCATAGTTCCCAGAGCTTAGCAGTCAACGATAGTGTCATGGGCCCTGCTGGCTCGGGGAAGTCCACAGTGAGCGCTCCACCTTCCTTGAAAACTCTCCCAAATAAATGTGCCTAGTTTATTAACCATGCAGTTGGAAGTCCGCACGTGGGCCGTGGGTCGACTTCTTTACGAAGGAGGTGTGCCCTGTACGGTATCCCCACCCTGATGGTGTTCGCAGCATCATCTTGGTTGATACCCCTGGATGCAATGCTTTGATGACAGATTTCCATGTTCTTGGGGAGATTGCACTGTGGTTGACTCGTGTGTAAGTAGATCGCTTCACTTTCAGAAGTTTCAATTTTGACAGTGTTTTAGCTATGAAAAGAACATCAAATTGAACGGCATGCTTTATTTCCATCCGATTTCAAACTACGAAATCAGAGAAAGGATGTCAAGGAACTACAACATATTCAAAGAACTGTGCGGAAAAGATAACTTCAAGAATGTTATCTTTGTTACCACAATGTGGGACAGAGTATCGGAAGAGGTTGGCTCGGAACGCGAACAGGATTTACAGTCGAACTTCTGGCGGGGAATGATCAGCTTGGGATCAACCATTCACCGCTTCGAAGGGACTACGGAATCTGCGTGGAAAATAATAAACTCCCTTCCTACTTCACGGATGGCCGAGCGCCGCCCCCTTCAAATCCAACGCGAAATGGTAGATGAGTACCTACCACTTCACGGAACGGCCGCAGGCAGAGCTATTATAGATAGGCTTTTCTTCCTCACATCCGGTTCGAAACAGTTAACGAAGGGCAAGCAGAGATCACGTTCTCAAGCTACGCGTCCGACGAGGATCAATATCACACTCTCCGATGACCCCTTTGCCACTCTGTCTGCTGGGACAGAGTTATTTACCCTTAGCGGCTCCGGAAGTTGCAGTGAGGAAGGTTACCAGAGTGCATTGGCTCACATAATACGTGCTTTGCGAGCCGCTACTGGCGGGCCGGAACTCGCCCATCTGAACTACGTCAGGGATGCGATCGGCGTGTGTCTCGACATCGCTCTGTCCATTGTGGTAAGTGTGTTCGGCACCGTGACGTTTAAATTTTTGATTGCAATTCCACTGCAGCCGATGACGGGAACGCATCACGTTTTCTGCCGAGTTTTGGAAATCGCTACGCTACTCATCAACGTAGTAGTTGAACATGTGAAACAGGTAAAACGGCCGCGTTTATCTGCGGATATTAAGACGGCAATCAGCGAGTTTGCAAAGTAAGAAGATGTCGCATATTCTATCCATAAACTGAGTAGCTGTGCCAGGGAAATGAAAGATGTGCAAGAAATCATGGAAGACCTCGCTCAAAGGACATCCGAGGCACGACGTATCCTTCGACCGACAGATGCTAGTATTATCTCTTCCTGTGCAAGTTCGATGCGGGCTGTATGTGATGCCCTTCGGGTGCGTGCAATCGCTTGTCCACTTTACTCATAGTTGACGACTTCGTAGTCGACATCCTCCATAAACCACGATTTCGGTAGCATGGATGATGGCTTTGAGGCCTTGAAGCGAGGCTTGGATATTGTTAGTATTGCGTGCTGTTCGCGCCTCGCAATCATTTCATCTTATGACCCCCGATTAGGAGAATTGCAGTTGTGGCACTTCCGTAGAGCCAGAGCAGTCGCTCTCACATTGATGTCTGTGTGCCACCTTCCTCGTTCCTTGGTGTTTACTTTTGTGCGTTTTCGTCATTCGGACGGATGACGTTCGTACACGTGGAATACTATACTTGACTGTGGTTCATTTAAGACGGGGACAGACATGAGCTAATGGTTTTTTTCGTCCCCCACTGTGCTGGTCAGAATCTGTCTGGGCCCCATTCCCTCGTGCCCACCTTGCATGTGTAATTTCATCAAGCTCTTCGAAGTGGTCATCCTTTGTAGCTTCATGTGCCCCTGCAGCTACTGCGTCCAACAATCTGCTTGTTTTAATCCCTGGATGTGAAATAAATACATTTCTACCATGTATTTGCTTGATCCATATTACATATTACCTGTATTACGCGGTCTCAATGGCCTCATGATGTGTCGATCCTCTAGGTTCATCATATGCATGCTCAACCCTAACCCCAATGCAGGGGCATCTTTGCTAGCACTCTCTTGAAAACGTCCTACGAGCGTAGGCAAGCTGCTGGCAACAACGCGTAGTGGATAGGTAAGTCTTTCTCATCCTCGTAATTCTGTGAGAACCCTCGTACAGTGTACCATCGAGGTTCGATCTCTCGGCGGCTACGGCTGGCATTATGGCATGCATCAGCAAATTCGAGTGTGACTTTTTTCTGCTTTTGGGGCTTTTCTGCTTTGCTAAGCACGGAAAGCATGGAAAGTACGAAAAGTGGAAGTAAAAACATTTCCGTCTTTTTTTGGTACTCGACTCCAAGTGTAACAAGTAAATCGAGGGCAACGAGGGCTGAAAGCAATTAATGTAGTACCATAGAGAACTTAACAATGCTAGATACTACAAGACTAATACGCGATCTCAAATGCATGGTGGTCAACAAATTTGTTAACATAGAAGCCATTAAATGCATCATAAGAATGGCACGGTGCAATCTCTGGTGGCACAAAATCCTGCCCATAGATTGGGATTAAGTGTGCTGCACGGAAGATGGTGTCCACATGAATGACAGCGAGGTTGCGCTGGTGATCGCGAGTGAAACTCGGCTGTACCATCCACATTCCAGTTGCTTCGTCTGGCTCATCCCCTACGCGATCAAACCACTGCCACGACAGCACAGGGATAGCAGATCCCCTCGGACTTGAATGAGAAAAAACAGAGCATGCGTGCAATATCCATACCATGCATGCCTTGAAGCCCTGGGTCAGTGATGACAAATGCACAATCGTAGCGGGGTCCATTTTGTCGCCAAGTTGGCGCTGCACAGATATATTCACGGCGCATACCGCCAATTCCGCTGGGGTCACTCGGGGCATAAACATTGATATTGCCGAGTTGTAAATGGATATTCCGCCCTCATATCTCAGGTATTCGAGGTAGGGGATCTTGGTAGGGTCGCGGGTATCCTCTGGGTATAATTGCCTGATCAGGAATGCCCGGACAAGGTCCGGGAGATTGGGGATACGGAGTTCGTCTGCGAGTGCAACAATTGCTGTTGCCCGGTTCCATTCTAGAAAAAGGGGAGTCTCGGACAACTGCTAGGCTGAATAAAAACTTATGTCGGGTCCATGCAAGGGACACATGTGCTTCCACTTGTGGTCCACTGACGTCCTCACAGTCACCCTGACTCTCGTCGATACTTGCTGATGCTAGTGGCCGATCTTCATCACCGAGCCATGAGTTGGCTTCAGCGGGTTGTGCACAAGTAGCTTTGTGAGCAGCTAAAACCCTATGTAAATACGGATGTAATGTGCCGCAATAGTCCGCAATAGACCCTCACCAAGGCGGTCGAGGACTGTTGAAAGACATGTTCCTCAAAGCATGCCTCGACTTTTGAAATCCACTCGTGATGCAGCCAGTTTGTCCAAGCGCTGATTGATAAGAAGCATTTGGCCTAATGCGTGATACTTGTTGGTGCGCCGGTATGGCTTCTTGACAGCCTTCACATGCTTTGACTCTGTGATTGATGAACAAAGTCCATTTGGTGCGCCAAACAATTGGATAAGTTGCTTGTAGTGTTTCATGGAATGTTGGCGAGGAAGGGAAAAAGTGGTGATAACGCCCATAGTCTTGAAGACTTCACGGTACCGGTAGAACCTTGCAAGGGCTTCATCGAGATCGTCCAAGTCCTTTTCCGTAAGTACATTTCGTCGCACGAGATAACAAAACTCTAAAAATGCACGGAATGTGCGCACAATTTCTGGTGGAACATGTCCCTCGATTGCAGGCAAGTACACCTAAAAAATAGTTGAAGATGGTAAGAGATAGATGTAGTAAGACTCCCAAACCTTCATCAGAGCCTTGGAGTCGTCGCTGGTCCATTGCTTGAAATGTCGACCCTGAGGAAAGCGGTGCAGACCAGGGAATGGCGCCACTGCAGCAATCCTAGACGCGTCAAAGTCGGCGTGAGGAATGGCAATGGTTCATTCATGATACGTACCGTCGATCAATGTCATCTAGTATTTCGTTTGCATGAGAATCGCCATGCGTGAGGCGAAGGTATTTCTCCACCCATTCAACCAGGTGGTCCTTGAACGCGCCTTTGATGATTTGATGGAGGATATCGGGTGCGATAAGCTCGTAGATGTCTGCCTGTATGAAATCATTAGTGAAAGGGACAAGCTCCCCTACAATACCATATTCGTTCCACAGTGCATCAAGAGCGAATTCGGCGATTAACATTTCAGCATGATCGCGGCAGCGATGGAGTGCGTCGTCGTCGTCCAGGTTGTTGCGATATGCGAGGCATCTTGCTAGAACGTTAGATTTGAATATCCAGATCACACGAATTTCGCACTTACCTTGGACACCAATTACGAACTATGCAAGTAAGGAGGGCCTGCTCCTCGTAATCTGCAATATATGGTCCTAGCCCATATATAACGCGCCTATAATGACCATCTCCGAACGGCATGACTTCAGGCTTCGCCATACCAGGTTTAAGCGTCTTGAGAATGTGACCGAGGGAGGAGTGGAAGAGTTGGCGCCGGAACCTACAGAACTCATCCTTGCTAGCATATTCTCTTGTAGCTACGTTCCATGTCACGAGTTGAGTCCGGTATAGCAATTTCATTATGACGTACATACTTTTTGGCATTGCAAGAAATGCGATCAGGACAACACCATTGTGATGGGCCCGGCGTATGTTGTTGTGAATATTTCCGATGGACAAATACAACGGATAGTAATCATTTTGACCGGTAGCCACAGACACGGTTGTCTTGTCCGATCCCAAAATAATTGGTACGAACGTCGACCCCAAGCAATCTTGGTCCTGAGCGATGATATCCTATACCTCCGGCTTAGACAGTGGAAGAGAAAAAATAAATAAATGTACACTCACTGCTTGACGCCATGCCCAATCACCAGACATGAAGTCCTGCCACCGCCGAGTTGAATCCGTCGTATTGTACTCACGGAACGGCTGAAGGTCCACGTTATTGGCGAACTCGGGATTTGCTAACATATTCCGGACAACCTCATGAGGATCTCGAAACCAAACGTCATACTCATCATGCATCCAGGGCGCAGGATTGGCCACCACATCCCCAGTATACTTGACAGTGAACGACTGCCACTTGACATCGCCAACGTGAGTGTTGTCAATCGTCCGGTACATCTCCTTGTATGAACCAAACATAGGCTTTCCACCCGCTTCGACTAGAGAAGCGGCCCAGAGCTCGAGAAGAGTGTTGAGGTTTGCTGCTGAAATTTGGCTGCGCATGTAAATGAAGTCGGCCAGCTCAAATTCAAGACGACTACTGTAAGGCGACCAGTCATCAGGCGGCTTTGGTTGGCGTGGTTCTGGCCAAGTTCCATTTGGCAGAAAGTCGCCATCGGCATTACATGGTTGCCCTACATGTCAAAGGATCAGTTTTTGTGGTTAGTGAGGAGCAGAACGATGCAGAATGAAGACCTACCGGTTAAGCCTGGATGGTAATTGCGAAACGAGTTGTTCCCTGGTCCAATGAAAGCTGGCTGGACGCCGTTGTCTACTTCCGTGTCTGATCCGGGCACGGAGTGATAAGGGTCGGCTGGAGGCTCTTCATCCTCTTCTGTATGAAGGTCGCCGACATCCTGGTGGTTAGTTGGTCTTGAGGAAGTCCAGAAGTGTGGATGTTTCGCGTGAACGTGTTGCATGAGGCCCGAGCGATTGCGAAACGAGCGCTTGCACTGCTTGCAAGAATAGCGAGGAAGACCGAGTAACTCAGCCTGTATTGGGGAGTGTCGTGGACCACCGGCGCACATAAAGTATGACGCAGGTAGGGGAGTGGCTTACGAAGGGAGGCAGTGAAAAAAAACAAAGTTCACGCTAGCATGGACACCGGTTGGAGGGTGAATTTGAAGGACCAAAAACACATGATACAACACGCACCTTTTTTTACACCCTCCCCCCTTCGTAGCATTTCCTCCACCAATGTCACAGCGGCCACGCCGAAGCAAGGCTAACCTGCACCCGGGTCGAATCTTACTCGAATCACAGATTCAGCGACGCACCTCGGAACAGAAACAGGCTGACGATGAGGTTCTTCAACAGGCTAAGGATGCTGAGTTGGCTGCCACTCAGAAAGCCTATGAACGTGTCAGTGCGATGGAATGTGCAATGGCTATCAGACAAACTCAAGGTAGCACAATGTCAGAAAAACCTGTTAGGCCCAAACCGCGACCACAGTGTAAGTCAATACACGCTCACACTCCAGAAGCTTGATGACTTACGTCTCATGATACCGCACAGCTACTGACCAGAGAAAGGGTGACCTTGAGGCGGAAACCAAATCGGACACTGCGAGGGGTAAAACCGGATGGATTCTGCCTTGATAGACTTCACAAATTCACTTTGTATCCTCGTAGAAATCGATCAAGAGTTGTCAGAAATTGGTCCAAAGGCAAGAAAGAAGACCATCTTGAAGCTGCGAAGTGCAATTGAGCAAGCGCGCGACCGGATTGGAGCCGAAACAGAGCCAGGTGCTGCAATGGGTAAACTCGGATGAAACTTGTCTTTGTGAATACACTTACAATGTGTCCTCGTAGATACTGGCCATGAGCAGGCGGGGATTGGCTCAAAGCCAAGGGGAGACAAGATCATGCTGAAGCTGAGAGGTGCAATGGAGAAAGCGAGCAAGTCGCAGGGCACTGCCGCGTTATCAGGACACGTGCAAGCAACGTGTGAGAACAAGGTTGTCAACGAGTGCATTCTCTTACTCATACCGTCAAATGTTACTACTGACTGAATCTACTCTACACTTCGTCAACCTGAAAACCATTTTCAGCCACGATGAGAAGGGCGGCATAGAAGGACGAGTCAAGAACTGGAATGAAGTTGTTTTGTCAGCTACAGCCACGAGGTGGCACAGTCCATTCACCTCACTTCCTCATAGTTATACTTATCCCCGCTGCAGGACTCCACAGTCCGAGACCCCAAAGAGGCGGTGGGGGTTTTCTGAGCTTGATCCTCCAACTCCGGATGAAGAGCGCATGGTAAACTCACAGATGGCTAGTGTAAGTGATTTTTGCTCGCCATTGTCCCCACCGTGCAAGCTTACCTTGCCTCCTAGGATCGGATGGTAGTCATCGTTGATGACAAGTATAGCAGCGTAGAAAACGTCGATATGGCTGATGTGTTCGATACCCAGCCCGTCAATGAGCCTGCACCGATGGCGACCAGTCTAAAGCGGAAGCGAAGCGGTACGGCAGGAGACGGCAGCGAGCACACTTCCGAGGCCGACACTGCAAGCAAAGAGGAAATTGGGGTGATAGGGGAGATCGCTAGAGGCCACCGAGTGACTAGCAAGGTCAGTCAATCATTCCAACCCGCTCTGCCACACTGATTTCACCCGTAGACATCTGTCTCTGCTATTGACACTGATGAGCTCCGAAAGCCAACCAAAGGAATTGGGCCCAGGCATCGTATCCTATCCGGTCGACTCCAGAAATCAAGGTCGTCTATCACTCCATCAGTAGCGTCCGACTCCGTGCCCGCCAGCGATTTCCCCGAGTCAGAGACGACACGGGCTAGTAATAGTAGCTCTCGGTTTACTAACGGTGATCTCCCTCCGCTCTTTTTGAAGGGCAGGAAATGGGCAAAGTTATTTCTACCGACTCTCCTCCTTTGGATCGGAGACCAGCCTAACGTCTGGTCTGTTCCCGAGGATAATCTCGTTCACGCATTAACGGAGATTGCTAAAGTCGTGTACCCAACATTCAATACCCTGGACGACATTCGCCCAAACATGCCCATTTTTGCTGTCATACGTGTTCTTTTTCTTTGCGACACCATTCTCATGTGTTGCATAGGCAAGTCAACGCCTGTCTGGATGGCATCACTCTTTGGGCTCTACGGCCATCGCACTTGTGGATTGCTATCTTGCCAGCGACTCAGATACGGATGTCGAATGGACGTGCGATGCCTTCCTGAATAAACAGGCTTTTGCATATGAAGATTTGGATTCTTCTAGTGCGGATAAAGCCTTTCATGGGGCATTCGTACTCCAGCTGCTTGCAAATGCACACCTTCGCAGCTGCGCTGGAAGTGTTGATGTCCCACCACTTGGCCTTACTCCAAAGACATACAAGGCAAGAGGTGCAATTGCGCTATGTGTTACTGCAGTAAGTCACCACTATTATATGGCAGTCAGACCTTCACAGCTACTCATGCATGTCAATGCAGCTCGAGCGTGCCATCAAGCTAATGAAGTCCAAGTCCGTTTCCGGCAATGCGATGGAGAAAGGCAGAGGGAGTGCAAATTTACTGAAGGGTAATCGCAAGTGCAAATCAGGCAGAAGACCAGCGAACGCAGAACATACCTTCTCGGAACAAAACTGGGGCTCCGCAACATCCAGTTATTTCCAGTCAGTCGCCAACCGCAAACCTCATATTCTTCAGGGTATCGTTCGGATGTCGCATGCAATTCTTCAAGATGATTCGGATGACAACTCTAGCATGGATGATCCGACTGAAGATTTACTTGAAGGGGAGGTTGATGCACGGGCGTTAATGTGTAAGTTATCGGTCTCACTCGTCTGCCATACTACTGACATATTCACAGAGACGTGATCTCCCGATATCCGTACGAACATCCATCTCACGAGCCGTAACTTCTACTTTGTTCATGTCATCTTGTCCAACTCTCGTTTCAGAAAGCTGTCCCTAGATACCGGCGACACTACTTTTATAATAATTTCTTTTAATGCTTTTCGAAGTGAAATAAGTGTGAATGAAAAGTAAGAAAAGTACAGAAAGCAGTACTCTTTCCACTTTTTGGAGTGCGAGATCTACTATTCCGAGTGTGATTGTTACTTTTAGAAGTGGCTGCTTTTTTTACTTTTGAACTCGAAAAAGTTTCAAAAGTGGAAAAAAGTCACACTCGAATTTGCTGATGTGAATATGTTAGACTTGAGTTCCTTCCCCTCGATAATTTGCGCGAGCGGAGCTTACTCTGTGTTCGTAGCATATAGTGTCGTACCCTCGCTGTATGCCCATCCTAAACCATTTCTGAACAGGTACGACTACTCGACGCACTACCCACTGAGCACGACCGGCCCATCACCGATTGCCTCCTTGCCCGCCGCCCTCTTCCCGAGTGGGTGCCTCAGGAGCTGGTATTCCCACTGAGTAGCACGGTGATCTACAACAAGAAGAACTCGGAAACGGAAACACATGCCGCGCACATGGCCCAATTGACATCGGATCGATATTCCCGGAACATCTCCCTAAAGCCTTTCACCTCTGGATATGCGCGCGACGATGATGTTGTGTGATTCTGAGGCAGTACTCGACAAACTCAGGATTGCCGAGGAACACCAGCAAAACTAGGCCGTACGGTGAATTCCCTGTGAACAGACCCGTTGTTGAGTGGCGGTGTGCAGAACTGTACTCGAATCAGGTGTGACGTACCCTGGGTCCCCTCACTTCGAGATGTTTGACTCGGGCAGACCATGCTTGGGCCAGTGTTGGAAACTCGACACGCTTGACTGGCACGATCAGGTAACGACGATTCACAATTGGATAAGAAAACAGCTCGCTGTCCTAACTTGACAGATGGCTGCTGCGATTGAGCCAAAGAAGTGGTAATTGACCATGAACCCGTCCTATATATAACAACCGAAGACTTTAGGGGTACATGGTCGATTCGGCCCGACCCACCCCGGACTTCCAGTGTACGGTATGTATATGCTCTTCCCAGACGATGGACTCGAAGACGAATGGGAGAGAGGAGTTGTACAACGATGAAGTAGTACGGGTATCATGGGGTCGACGTACTGCTACAGTGGCAAAGAGAGACGTGGTATTACAGTTACAATTGATGAGGGTGAGTTTGCAGAAGGAATATGAGCGAAGAGAAGGAGAGAAAAAGAAAAGTAAGCAGAAACGCGACAAAAGCGTGCTACGGATCTCGAAGTGAGCGGCGCTAAATGGCCGCCAAGTTCGACGCCGTAGAATTGACTCTCCGACAGCGTTCAACGCAAATGATTCATTTGGTCAGCGAGCTTGGCATTGGAGAATTGCCCGCGATTGTCTGGCTTTCCACAGGCCTCCCGCATTCGACGGGTGCACGTGTATGGAGGATCCGGTGCCGTATGGCAACTGGGTGCTGATTCGGACTCAGCTCCGGCATTCATGTCGGAGGTTCCGGGTCACCTGGAGGGCACTGTCCTCGACCACGAGATCACGATCAATCCCCGGACACGACTGCGACACAGAAGATACACACGGACGGTGACCTCTGGTTGGGTTTTGGAAAACAATACCGGACCGTCCAGATCGAGACGATCAATCCAATAAAGCATACTAGCGAACCGGGCATAAGGGCATATGCATAACGAACATGCAATGGTCCGTGGACCCTGGCAGTAAAGATACTCACCCAAACCCAAGATGATGCCTATGATGGTCGTCGTCTGCATGTGTCCAGCTTCGCGAGTGGATAGTGGTGCCATGTCGAACCGAGCGAACCGTCGTATGTATGGACCGCCAATTGGGTCGCATCGGACGACGTGCTCGTCGGGGTGCTCGCTGCATCACAATACGACTCGGGCATATGCATAACGAACATTAGCCGCCAGTGGCGGTGCAGGTCCTTGCTGCCGCCCTGACCCAGGCTCCTACGTTCCCTGATGTCCCGTGTACGCGACCCAACGTCATGTGGTGCCCTTGCGCCTTCAGGTTCTGCAAGTATGTCGATAAACTGTTCACATATCAGCTAGTGACCTGGATTCAAAGATTCGTTGAGATACATTGCCTCGCCCAGATCCCGTGGAAGCTGTGAACGACGAATAACGTTCATAGAGAGAAACAGAAAACATGCAACACAATTGCGGGTTGGGAACCATTCTGTGCGCCTGGAAGGGTCTTCAGCGGGGGACGGATTTATATCATCCTGCAGAAATGGACACGTGTGCGCACTGGTCGCCAGGAATGTTCAAACCCATGTCCTCCGACTCTCTGGCACTTAGTGCTGTTGTGGTAGTCGCTACCTGCCAAACGTGTTGTCGTGCGTCCATGGTCCAAGATGGACACACCAAGGACCTCGTGTGATGTTCTTTTGTTCTCCTGATCGAGTTAGACGCAGGGTCCAGTCGTCTTGCACATACCTTCAATCAAGTAAGGAGAGATGGCTTGTTCTATCGCTTCCATCGCCAGAAAACTTAGCACACTGCTAAGAAGTATTGAGGCCAAGGCAGGCAGCCACTGCGGCACGCTAGCATGTGGAGAATTGTTCCAGGTGCAGGTAGATTTTGCATTTGTTTGCGTCTCACCACAGCCAACAGACTCGGAGAAATAGCCTGGCTCTTTTACTAGCGTAAGTGGTGTGTGTGTGCCGTATCCTTGGTTCCGTCGCGTTTACGTCCTGTGCTCACACCTGGTGCTCGTCGTGGAAACGAGAGCCGCACGATTTCTGACAAGTCGACAAGTGACTAGTGCAAAATTTACCAGGCTAGCTGGAACGACTTGGTGGCTTTGCACCCTGAACACTCTCAGCGGCTCGTCTTGGACAAGTCATACTTAGTCGAGACGTGCATTGCGTCGATGAATGGAACGGACGGTCAGGGTCAAGACTCAAGCCTATTCCTCCTACCTAATGATATGCTGTTTCATTCGGACAGACACCGCACCGTACTCGTGCCCCTCAGCGAGCAGGCGCTGAAGTCGAATCCGCGCAGTTGTCGTGACACGTATTCCCATGTTCATATTGAACTCTGGTGGGCTTAGATAATAAGCAACGTGCACTAAGCTTACCTCCTTACAGTAAGGTCTAACTAGCTACTGCCTTAGTATACTAATCGTAGCGGCGCCTGCAGCCGCCAGTCCCCGACTCCAGGGAGTCCAGAAATACAGTAGATTTTTATGCAGTTTATGAGAAAGTCACAATGGATGTGCTACTGCTATTGAGATAGTGTGAGCAAGCCAGAAGAACAGAGGAAAAGACGCAACAATGTGTCAGCTGCAAATTGCAATCTCACCAAAGTTACCCATGTACATGAACTCCAATTACAGAGAATAGGTGGATATCTGGAGAGATCCATGTGAGTATGCATGTAAATGGTTAAACAACATCTGTGCACATGACTATGATAACAGGCCTGAGGGGTTCTGTTGACATTCTCACTGCATGTATCTACTGTCCTAGCTATGGAAAAGTGGTCCAAACCACCGAAAATGTGCCAGGGAAGGCCTGTAAAGTGCGAAACCAATTGTAAAGTGGTGTAAAGCCACTTTACACCACGAGATTTGCAGGCGGAAGGTTGACTAAGCACAAATTTTTGCTGCCATGCACTTGCACATGCCGACCACCCCGGGTGTACAGCCAACAGCGGGGGTCACGTGACCGCCACCACCGCCCAGAATGGCCACCTCATCATTGGACTGGCAAATTGGGGCTCGTTTCCGTACAAAATAGCTAATTTTTCGAGTCCACTCCGTAGGTACCATCACAAATTGGCCCGCAGTAGCACTAATACACGTACTAAAGAGCGGTAAAGGAGAGTGTGCAACCCCAACCCCTCTGCCTAGTTGGCGGAGCAAATGGGTTCTCAGTGGCTGTGCATACAGCCATTGCAAATTCTCTGGAATAGGTACTGCTATACAGTTCTATTAGATAATCTGTTCACACACGACAGGTTCTTTACAGGCACACCCAAATAAGGTAAAAAATGGACGACAAAACCCTCCTCTCCACTTCGTGGGAGTCGGGGAATCAGAAGCCACCTACCACGCAGTCACTGTACATTCCTGTTCGCTCAATCGGTAAGTACTAAGACCGCCGCGTTTGCATACATTGACTGACCAACTCTAAATGTCTGATACTTTTGACACTGGTACGCACGCCACTTCAAACACCCTAAATCTTCGTTCCCGTTCTTATTATTGGGGCTGATCTTGCTGGACTCGTGTCCGCCACCGTCCTCCCCGCTGCAGGAGTATTCAGCATCCTCCTGGGTTCCTGATCTCTCCTTCCCTGGTAAAGCATCTGTTTGCGCATTCCAGTGCAAGTAAGAGTCGCTCCCTAACGCATTCTCTTGTAACACGTCTGGTCGACGAAGTCGATGGGGAGTCTTCTTCATTCAGAGTCGTCAACGGTGCTTCAAGTACTTTGGGCAACACGACTGACTGCGAGGCATACGAGAATGATCGTCGCGCACCACCGGATGGAGCCTCAACACCTTGCTGGACAGGCTTCGTTTATACCCTGTGCCCCTCGGGATGACACCGCTGTCGGTTTCGGCGATGAAGCGATTGGGAAAATTTCGCCCTTGATATCGCCGGTCGAAGACTAGTGGATAGGTAAGTCTTTCTCGTTTTCGTGATTTCGTAAGAGCCCTCGTACAGTGTACCATCGAGGTTCAATCTCTCGGCGGCGGCGATGGCTTGCATTACGGCATGAATGTATTGGACTTGAGTTCCTTTCTCTCGATAATTTGCGCGAACGGAGCTTACTCCGTGTTCGTAACATTCAGTGTTGTTCCCTCGCTGTATGCCCATCCTGAGCCATTTGTGAACAAGCACGACGTTCCATTACTACTCGACATATTGCGCACTGTGCATGACCCCCCTGACCTATCGCCCGCTGCCCCTCTGCTCGCCACCCTCTCTCGCCGAGTGCGTGGTAGGACCTGTCTCAGGAGCTGGCATTCCCACTGAGTAGCATGGTGACCTACAACAAGAAGAACTCAGAAACGGAAGCACATGCAGCGGGAGGCTATTGCGTCCGGCATGGTCTCCGGGTTTTGAACGAGTCGGAGGTGTCATCTGATACTGTATGAGGTCCACAGGGAAGCATCTGTGAAATGATGATGCTTCCCCAACCCAGTTCAAAACCGAGATGTCTCCTGATTGGGATATGATCTCAACTAGAAGACGCCCGAGTGCATTCTCTGCTGATCGTAAGTAGACCTTGAAAATTCCGAACAGAGAGTAGGCGACATCTTCGGGTGGGTAGTACGACAGTCTTGACCGTGCGTCATCCATGCGCATGGATGACGCACGATCGAGACCGGCACTACCTGGACAGAAGTGTTTTGAGGTGCAGCACCGCAACTCCGGTCGTCTTTGGACCTCCTCGAGCATAGCGGGATCTGTTTTGTGGTTATTGGCGTCAGAGTTCAATGCGAGCGACCAATCCTGCACATAGAACACCAATGTCGGCGATGCCAGTAACTCCTGAAGAGTCCAACCCCGCTTACACCAAACTCTGCTGGCTAGTGAAGCAGTGTCTGAGACATTGGAGAGGTAAGCAGTTGTCAACGAAGACCGATGATACCACCAAAACATCGACCCCATAGCCTCCTGAAGCTCCGCACTGCGGTCTTCATCGATGCAGCGGGTATCGCTCCACGCCTGGGGGAAACCACGTCTAAGTGAGAGAAGGCAAAACTTTTGGAGCTTCGCCAATCCCTCCGTGCCGTCCAAGTCATAGATCCTTCGCCCTTCAATGTCGCGTAGTAGTGGCTCACCAATTCCCCACCTATGAGATAGCATAGTAAACCCAAACAACAACGAAACCTTGTTACGGATCTCCGTTAGAGAGGTCAATGAAAACAGCTTGGAGTATGCAGGGCTCAGCACGAAAAGGCGTTGTTGTGCATCTCGATCGCGTAATATCCCAGTTGGCGTGTGCAACAGTCTTGGTGGCATGCTTACGATGGTTTCGGAGATTATCGCTTTCTGCATATCGGAAGGATTGCAGTTGAAACCATCTGTCACTGCCCTCGCTGCATGAACTCGGGAAACTCCTTCTCCGACCTCTGTTTCGAGGGAATCCGCCAGACAGTGCACAACCTAAGTGATCGAGGGGATCTAGAACCAATGCAGCGCTTGCGAGCTGGATAGTTTCCTCCAGATCGTTCCTTAAACGAAGCACCTGGTATCTTTCGCGGAGGGCATTGGCGAGGTGGACCAGAGATCTGCAGCAATCTGGCAGGGAAGCACTTTCTAATGCAAGTCGACGAAGAGATATGACTTCTTCCAAGTCCGCAATGCCCCCCCGTCTCTTGAAACACTTATAAAGGCATTCGTCCAGTGCGGAGAGGGACATTTGCCGCCTTGGGTCAAGCGGGAACATAGATGCCCAAGCAGCTCGTCTGAGAGTAACAAGCTCGTCCAAGTCTGCTCTGCTCTCTTCCTTCTCGTATCGCTCGGAAAGAATATCAGCACAAGCGATAATTGCTGAAACGTGCCCAGGGTGACTCGTGGGAGTGAGGTCCCGTGCGACTCGCCCAAGTACGACTTTTGCGTCCAAACTACAGTCCGTCGCTTCCTCCTTGAACCTTTCGAAGAGGAGATCCGCAAGATTTTTGAGAGTTGAGTGGCCATCTGGGAGTTTCGCAGGGATGCACTTCAATGTAATTCTTCTGGAACTGGGAAACTCATCGGCCTACATAGCAATGGGGATAAGGTCATGCGGTGAGTTTGCTGAGCGCTGTGGGGGGATGTACCTGAGTAACTACGTCCTTGAGAAGCAGCACTGCCGCACTCCACGCTACTTCCAGCTGTTCTTCGAACACTCCAGGGAACACTGATGCATGCCATTTGTGACCACCATTGCGGTACGACGACGCCACTACATCGTCCAGCTCTGAGTCACTGGCCTAACCTCGCATCAGCTGAATTCCCGGTCTGCACAACATATACGCGGGAGGGAATCATGGACTTTTTTGGAAAGCTGGTCGCAAACATGTCAAGGTGCCGCTGCATCAGCACATCAGGATCCCTTGGATCCATGGACAGTGGGTGCAGGAAAAGGATCCCGGATCGACACTTTTTGGTAAATCTGAAACAGTATTTGAAAGGATACCGGAGAAGAATTTGGGCTTACATACCTCGACTTCAACCAACTTCTCATAAAATTTTGAGCGTAGAAATCATGTTTGGTATGAAACGACGGTGTATCAACAACAAAGATACTACTTGTGCTGTTCTTGATGTTGTATCTCGATACTCTGGGATGCCACTTCATGCAGGGATGTCGAACGTCTTCGACTTAATAACCTCATTCTGTGAGAGCTGTGTGGTGAACTATCGATGAATCAGGGTATGCCGGCTGCAACGCGATGTCTGCACTGCGAACCCAACTCTTGCCCGCTCCCATTGGGCCAACCATACTGCACATGAGGGGCTTCAATGGATGACCAGGAAATCGAGTACCCCACAACTCACAAAATTACAAGGTCATTTTCCGAAATGTCCGGAACCGCGGTGTTGGGATTGAACAAGAAACATGACAATCGGTGCCAGTGGGGATGGTGGTGCGTCTCCCTTCTTCGTCTTTCTTTTCGTGCCTTGTGCAGCTGCATTTCGATGTGCTTGCACGGTGCTTCGAGCCCTTTCATTGGCATCCGAGTGTTGCCGCCACCTGGAAACCCGCCACGATTGCTCGTCTGGGTGCCGTGCTTCCTGGGAGAGCTTTTGCGATCGAAGGTAGAGAGCATGGCCAGCAAACGTCTCGTATCTCTGCTGATTCGCCGTCGAGGACTAGTAAGTGGACCTGAAAATTCCGAACAGAGAGTAGGCGACATCTTCAGGTGGGTGGTACGACAGCATGAAGCCCAATACAGTCTTGACCGTGCGTCATCCATCGGCGTGGATGACGCACGTTCGAGACCGACTCTACCTGGACTGAAGTGTTTGAGGTGCCGCACCGGAGCTCCAGTCGCCTTTTGGACCTCTTCGAGCATAGCAGGATCTGCTTTGTGGTTATTGGCATCAGAGATCAATGAGAGCGACCAATCCTGCATATAGAACACCAATGTCGGCGGTGCCAGTAACTCCTGAAGAGTCCATTCCGACTGAACCAAACACCGTTGGCTAGTGAAGTAGTGTCTGAAACACCAGAGAGGCAAGCGATTGTCAAGGAAGACCGATGATACCACGAACACATCGACTCTAAACCCTCTTGAAGCTCCGCATTGCTGTCTCTATCGATTAGCCTCTGAGATGTCATAATCTAGTACGCATCCACTCACTTCCTTCCTAACCAGTCAGCGATCGTGTGGAGTACTTGGATGGCCGGTCGATCAGAGTCCTTGAACTCATGGGCGTCCACAAACACATATTCGCAGTGATCACCTACCTTTACTGCAATGTCCCTGATGTCCCGTGTACGCGACCCAACGTCATGCGGTGCCTTTGCGCCTTCAGCTCCTGCAAGTTTGTCGATAAACTGTTCGCATATCAGCTAATGATCTGGATTCGAAGATTCGTTGACATACATTGCCTCGCCCAGATCCCGTGGATCCCATGATTCTAGGATAGAGTGAAGCTGTGAACGACGGATAACGTTCATAAAGTGGAACAGAGAACATGCAACACAACTGCGGGGGTTAGGAAGCATTCTGTGCGTCTGGAAGGGTCTTCAGCGGGGACGATTTTATATCATCCTCGAGAAATGGACACGTGTGCACTGATCCGCATGTCGCCAGGAATGTTCAAATAAACCCATGCCCTCCGATAACGCCACCTTTCCGGCACTTAGTGTTGTTGTGGTAGTCGCTACCTACCAAACGTGTTGTTGTGCGTCCATGATGGACACACCAAGGACCTCGTGTGCATGTGATGTCCTTTTGTTCTCCTGATCTGAGTTGGGCGTAGGGTCCAGTCGTCTTGCACATATCCTCGCCAGAAAACCTGGCACACTGCTGAGAAGTATTGAAGCGCCGCTAAGTCCCAGCCCAAGTAAATTTCGCATCTGTTTGCGCACTCTCACTCAGCTAACAAAGAGATAGCCTGGCTCTTTTTACTAGTGTGTGTGGGGTGCGTGTGCCATATCCTTGGTTTCGTGGCGTTTTACTCTTTGTGAATCTTCGCCATTCGCACGCATGACGTTTCATGCGCATGTCCATTTTTCGTCCCTCGTTGTGCTGTGCAAAGCCCGTCTGCCCCCCATTCCCTCGTGCCCTTACTAAGGCCATGCCCAACCCTAACCCTAATGCAGGGGCATCTTCGGAAGCAACTAACAGTGCCGCCTGGTTGATATGGACGACCTAGACGAGATGCTGGCATCAAGGTGTATGGTGTGGCTACGAGGGAAGTGCAATGTCTGATCTGAGATAGAGGTCCTGTGCTCACACCTGGTGCTCGTCGCCGAAATGAGAGGCGCACGATTTCTGACGAGTCGACAAGCGACTAGTGCAAATATTTTACCAGGCTAGCTCGAACGACCTACACGCTCGCTCATCTTGGATAAGTCCTACTTAATCCAGAGGTGCATTGCGTCAATGAATGGAACGGACGGTCAGAGTCACACCCATTCTTCCTACCGTTTTGTGTATGCCTAACAATATGCTGTTTCATTCGGATAGACTCTGCACAGTACTCGTATCTCCCGGCGAGCAGGCGCTGAAGTCGAACCCGCGCAGTTGTCGTGACATGTATTCCCAAGTTCATATTGAACCCCGGGGGGCTTGGACAATAAACAACGTGGACTACTAGGCTTTCCTCCTTACAGTAGGGTCTAACTAGATGCTGCCTTATATACACCAGAAGCCACCTACCACACAGTCACTTGTACATTCCTGTTCGCCAAATCAGTAAGTGCTAAGACTGCCGGGTTTGCACACATTGACTGACCGGCTCCAAATGTCTGATACTTTTGACACTGGTACGTACGCCACTTCAAACATCCTAAATCTTCGTACCTGTTCTTATTATTGGGGTTGATCCTGCTGGACTCATGTACGCCACCGCCCTCCCCGCCGCAGGTGTATTCAGCATCCTCCTGGGTTCCTCATGTCTCCTTCCCAGGTAAAGCATCCGTTTGCGCACTCCAGCGGCAGTAAGAGTCGCTTCCTACCGCGTTCTCCGATAACACGTGCGATCGACGAAGTCGATGGGGAGTCCTCCTCGTCTGGGGTCGTCAACGGTGCTTCAAGTACTTTGGGCAACACGACTGACTGTGAGGCATACGAGAATGATCGTCGCACACCACCGCCGAGAAGTAGATGGAGCCTCAACACCTTGCTGGACAGGCTCCGCTTACACCCCAACGCCCATCGAGAAGACACCGCTGTCGATTTCGACGATGAAGCGATTGGGAAAATTTCACCCTCGACATCGCCAGTGGACGAAGTTCCGATTAGCCAAGACGATATCGTCATCGCGTGCGTCAGTGTAGCTCACTCATAGTTCCCAGATCTTAGCAGTCAACTGTAGTGTTATGGGCCCTGCTGGCTCAGGGAAGACCACAGTGAGTGCACCACCCTCCCTGAAAACAGCCCCAAATAAATGTACCTAGTTTATCAACCGCGCAGTTGGAAGTCCCGATGTGGGCCGCGGGTCGACTTCCTTTACAAAGGAAGTGTGTCCTGTCCGATATCCCCACCCTGATGGTGTTCGCAGCATCATTTTGGTTGATACCCCAGGATGCAACGATTCGATGACAGATTTCCATGTTCTTGGGGAAATTGCAATGTGGTTGACTCATGTGTAAATAGCTCGCTTGACTTCAGAGGTTTCAATGTTGACGACGTTTTAGCTACGCAAAGAACATCAAATTAAATGGCATGCTTTATTTCCATCCAATTTCAGACCACGAAATCAGAGAAAGGATGTCAAGGAACTACAACATATTCAAAGAACTGTGTGGAAAAGATAACTTCAAGAACGTCATCTTCGTTACCACGATGTGGGACAGAGTATCGGAAGACGTTGGCTCCGAACGCGAACAGGATTTACAGTCGAACTTCTGGCGGGGAATGATCAGCTTGGGATCAACCATTCACCGCTTCGAAGGGACTACGGAATCGGCGTGGAAAATAATTAACTCCCTTCCTGCCTCACGGATGGCTGAGCGCCGACCACTTCAAATCCAACGCGAAATGGTAGATGATTACCTACCACTTCACCAAACGGCTGCAGGAAGAGCTATTATAGACAGGCTTTTCTTCCTCACATCCGGTCCGAAACAGTTAACGAAGGGCAAGAAGGGATCACGTTCTCAAGCTACGCGTCCGACGAAGATCAGTATCACCCTCCCCGATAACCCCTTGGCCACTCCGTCCGCTGGGACAGAACTATTTACCCTTAGCGGCTCCGGAAGTTGCAGTCCGGAAGGTTACCAAACTGCATTGGCTCACATAATACGTGCTTTGCGAGCCGCTACTGGTGGGCCGGAACTCGTCCATTTGAACTACGTCAGGGATGCGATCGGCGTGTGTCTCGACATCGCTCTGTCCATTGTGGTAAGTGTGTCGGCAGCGTGACATTCAAAAATTTGATTGGAATTCCACTGCAGCCGATGACGGGAACGCATCACGTTTTCTGCCAAGTTTTGGAAATTGCTACGCTACTCATCAACGTAGTAGTTGAACATGCGAAACAGGTAAAACGGCCGTGTTTATCTGCGGATATTAAGACGGCAATCAGCGAGTTTGCAAAGTAAGAAGATGTCGCATATTCCATCCATAAACTGAGTAGCTGTGCCAGGCAAATGAAAGATGTGCAAGAAATCATGGAAGACCCTCGCTCAAAGGACATCCGAAGCACGGCGTGTCCTTCGATCGACAGATGTTCGTATTATCTCTTCCTGTGCAAATTCGATGCGGGCTGTATGTGATGCCCTTCGGGTGTGTCCAATCGCTTGTCCACTTTACTCATAGTTGACGACTTTGTAGTCGACATCCTCCATAAACCACGATTTCGGTAGCATGGATGATGGCTTTGAGGCCTTGAAGCGAGGCTTGGATATTGTCAGAATTTTCTCCCCGTTCGCGCCTCGCAATCATGTCATCTTGTGACCTTCGACCAGGAGAATTGTACTTGTGGCATTTCCACAGAGCACAGAGCCAGAACAAACGTTCGCACCTTGAATGCCATACTGTAAGCGGCGTGCGTGTGCCATATCCCTTTTCCGTCGCTTCCACTGTTTGTGCATCTTCGCCATTCGCACGTATGATGATGTTCATGCACATGTTCATTTTTCGTCCCTCGTTGTGCTGTGCAAAACCTTTCTGGGCTCTTTTCCCTCCTGCTCACCGTACATGTATAATTTGATTCAGCTCCTCCAAGTGCTCATATTTTGTAGCTCCATGTCGTCCCCCCCTCCGTACTCCGTGGCCACTGTATTCAACAGGTTGCTTGTTTCGATCCCCGAATGTAAGAGAACGCATATCTAGCGTGTATTTGTATCCTATTCAGCTCCATCCGTAATACACTGTCTCAAGGGCCTCAAATGTCGAGAACCTGGAGTCTCCAATACAATCCCTTAGGGCCGGCATGTCCAACCCTAACCCTAATTCAAGGGCACTTACAGTGGCACTGGCAAGGCAGGAACGACGTGCGAGAGAGTCTGAAAAGAAAGAGGAGCCCTCGGGGAGTTCGTCACTGCAAGGATTAATAGTTGGGTATGGAGACGGCGAGGAGGGTAATGATGAACCCAGCAAAAGTGAGGCAGCAGAAGATGAAGCGGTGAACGTTTCAAAATCACGACTTCGAGGATTTTTGTTGGTATCAGCTCCGACGAGACAGATCGGCAAAAGGCCAATAGAGAAAGAGCAAATGGAATGGTCAGCGCAACGTCGTGCGGAGCAGTTCTGTCGTGAAGGACACGGGTAGTGTTTTGGCTGGCTGCACCACTAGCCATCGCTTTGTGAGCTAAGTTCTATATTTCGTATACCCGTCTTGCGGTGTCTTCGAGGCGTCTACAGCCTGAATCGATTCTAGTTTCATAGGCAGACACTCGTACCCTCCCAACTCATCAAGAAAGGTTGGTGGCGACAGGCGACTGTCACATGCACTCTTGACTTTCTGCACGTGACCGGCATCTACCCAAGATAGGGTCCATTGCCCTCGCGAGATGTGAGTGCAAACATTCTCCGCCCTCGCGAAACTCCGTGTCGTTTGGCGGGCGTCTAAACGATATCATCAACGAGGGTAGGGTCTACCGCAGGCAAAATCTGTTGGAAATTCGAGCTTTTGATGCGAAAAAGATTCACAGAATAAGTAGGTCCATTTACGGGCGACTATTTGACAGAATAGTAAGTTGCGGTACCATCACGAGGTAGCGACGAGGTAGCTCATGGTGACTGGGAGGCTTGACAGACCGCGATATCGGGCTCACGAATGCGAGCATCATCGAGTGGAGCAAATATGAGAACCTGCGCTCCTATACTATCAGCATCTGATGTAATTGTATAACAAGACGAGGAAGCTACCATTGGTGATTGAGCGGGTTAAACGAACAGGGGATCTGCCCTTAGAATGCGAGCAAATATTACTGGGTGATGCGGAGCGTGGTACTGGCATCCCAACAGAGGTAACACCATTGTGATGTGAGGACGAAGCGACCCCTGAAGAGTTGACTGTATCGTCTCGCTGGGCAGTCTGATATTCATCAGAGCGCCCATCAACGCGAGGTACAGAAGCCGGTACTTGCGACGTCCCGCCAATACCGAAAGTGCCATTGTGACGCACGGACGCAGAGTCCCGTGGTTTGACTGGCTGCAGCGTCGGACTCACGACAGCTGGCGCTACCTCTGGGAATGGCGCTCGATGGCCAGCATGCGGAGCGCCTTTACGACATAACGACAGGAGATCTGTTGGTGGTTTGGTGATCGAACGTAGCACGCTGTATCAAATAACATAAGCTTGCAGGTGTCTCGTGCCAGGGAGAATGTGTGGTGACCATTCGGTGAGCGACTTTGGAACAGAGTTCACAAGGGAGGCGGCTGGCGCAGTAGCTAGGCGTTCATCATTCGTATCCAGTGCAGACATACGGCCGAGTGAGTGAAACGACAGTTGCATTACAGCTGAAAGGGAAGAGAGATGCTGTGAGCACGAGGAGGGTAGGTTGGTTTCTCAGATCTGAGACCCACCTTGTTATCAAGCAGTGCGAGTATGACGCTTCAGTATCTTGTGAGGCGTTGGACGTGCTACACGGAGAGGTTCAACAAAACATGGAGGCGCGGTAGGAAAGTGCATGACAACGAGCACGACCTATACAACTTCCAGAGTCAGCACTTGACCATCTGAGATACCGGCCGGGTCCTGAACACAAGCGGTAATTGTACAGTCGCATGCGATTCGCTTATATTCGTTGTGAAGTAACCTCTCCAACAGAAGTGCGTTGAACGGCCGCTCCAGCTGCTCCAGAAGGTTCCAGATGGCATCGTCGTCACTGCCATTCCACGGTCGGAGCGACCTTGGATGCCAGGGACGAACAAGAACATATTTACCGGCACCCTCATCAAGCTTAGCCGACAATGTGACCTCCAGAGGCGACAGTCGTGACGCACGAATCTGGTAAGTGTAGCGTGGGGGGCTAGCCGAGGACACTTTCACTGAGACCGCCGTGACCGGGTGGATGATAGAGGGTAACACAATCCTCCTATGGACACATCGCGCGAGCGGCAACCTCGCAAGGTCAGAGTATAGTTTCCGCGCCTTTTCGAGATCCAGGCCCTTCCTTTTGGCCGGACCACTGGGAATCGGCCGGGTATGGTGTGTCTGGTATGGTATGAGGTTGGCAGGGAAACAACTATTGAATGATGATTGCTTCCCAACCCAGTCCAGAACCGAAACATCGCCCGAACGTGATATGACCTCTGCCAGAAGACGTCCTAGCGCATCCTCTGCAGTCTCGCCATAGAGGATTGGCAGTTGAACCTTGAAGATACCGAAAAGGGAGTAGGCCATATCTTCTGGCCGAGTGGTGTGACGGTGTGATGCCCAGCAGAGTCTGGATCTTGAGTCTTCCATTCCGGGATCGAACTTTCTAAGGTGCCGCTGTGAAATCTGAGTTGCCTTGCAGAGCTCTTCGAGCAAGGCAGGATCTATTTTGTGATTTGTAACGTCACTGTTCACGTAGGGTGACCAGTCTTGCGTGTAGAACAAGACAGTCTTTGATGCCAGTAGTTCTTGGAGCGTCCAGCCTCGTTTGAACCAAACACTATCGGCAAGCGAACCAGTGTCGGCGACGTCGGCGAGGTATACGATTGTCAGGGACGACCGATGATACCATGAGAACATAGATCCAATTGCCTCCTGCAATTCGGCACTGCTGTCTTTGTCGATGCAACAAGTATCACTCCATGCCCATGAAAAACTATGAGTGAGAGAAAGGTGGCAAAACTGTTGGAGTTTCGCCAGACCCCCCGCCCCCTCCAAGTCATAGATGCTTTTCCCTTCGATGTCACGTAGTAATGGCTCGCCAACTCCCCATCTATGGGATAGCATGGTAAACCGAAAGAAAAACGAAAGTTTCTCGCGGATCTCCGACGGAGATTTCAACAAACATAGCTCGGTGAATTCGGGGCTATTCAGGAAATGGGATAGTTGCGCATCCCGGCCACATAAGGTGCCGGTCGGCGTATGCAACAGCCGTGGTGGGATGTCTGCGACGATTTCAGAAAAAATGTCCATGATCACCCGGACATCGGAGGAATGGTGGTAGGAAGTATCCGTTACTCGAGTAACTCCTTTCGCGAGCTTGGTTGCAAGGCAACGAGCGAGGCATTCCCGAGCCAGTGCACGATCCGGATGATGCGGGAGATTGAGTGCCATTGCGTCATTTGCAAGTTCAATAGCCTCCTCCAGATCGCTCTTTAGCCGAAGTACCTGGAATCTTTCGTGAAGAGCATTCGCGAGGTGGACAAGAGGTTTGCATCGATCCGGCGGAGAAGTACATTCCACCGTTGTCCGGCGGAGGGTTATGATTTCCTGCAAATCCGTGACACTCTCCTCCCTCTTGAAGCGCTTATGAAGACAAATGTCCAGTGCAACGAGAGTCTCCTGTCGCCTTGGGTCATGTGGGGGTAGAGATGACCAAGCAGTTCGTCTGAGAGCAACAACCTCATCTAAATCTGCTTTGCTCTTTTCTTTCTCGAATCGTTCGGAAAGAAGGTCAGCACAAGCAATGAGAGCTGAAACATGCCCAGGATGACTCGTGGGAGTGAGGTCCCGTGCAACTCGCCCGAGTATGATTTTCGCGTCCAAACTACAGTCCGTTGTTTCCTCCTTGAACCTTTCGAAAAGGAGATCCGTAAAGTCTTTCAGACCTGGATGACCATTTGGGATTTTCGGAGGGATGTACTTAAAAGTAATTCTTCGGGTGCCAGGATACTCATTTGCCTACATAGAAATGGGGATAAGTTATGCAGTGTGTTTATCAGGCGTTCTGGAAGGTGTACCTGAGTCTCAACTATATCCTTGAGGAGTAGCAGTGCCGCGCTCCATGCCATTTCCGTTTGGCCCTGGAACACTCCGGGAAATGCCGATACATGCCAATTGCGACCACCATTGGGGTACGACGTCTCCACTACACTTTCCAGCTCTGACAATCGTTGGCCTCGTTCCAAATCGGCCGAATTCCCAGTTGGTACTACATAAACGCAGGAGGGAACCGTGGACTCCTTAGGAAAAATCGTCGCAAACGTGTCAAGGTGTCGTTGCATCAGCACGTCGAGATCCCTTGGATCCTTGGCAAGTGCGTGGAAAAAAAGGATGCCGGATCGACATTTCTTGGTAAACCTAAAGCAGTGTATGAGAGGATATAAAGTGAAGAATTTAGGCTTACATACCTCGACTTCAACCAAGAAGTCATAACATTTTTAGCATAGAAGTCATAATCTGTATGAAACGACGGCGTGTCGACAACGAAGATACCACTTGTGCTGTTCTTGAAGGTGTATCTCGATTCTCTGACATGCCACTTCGTGCAGGGATGTCGAATCTCTTCGACTTGGATAGCTCCACTCTGTGAGAGCATCTTGGTGAACTGCTGAAGAATTAGGATATGTCGGCTGTAACGCAATGTCCGCATTGCGTACCCAACTCTTGCCTGCTCCCGTTGGGCCAACCACACTACGCATGAGGGACTTCAACATTTAGCAAGGAAATTAATTGCCCCACAACTCACAAAATCACAAAGTCATTTTCCGTAACTTCCGGGATCGAGGGGTTTGGATTGAACAAGAGACATGACCATCGGCGCCAGTAGGGATGGTGTTGCATCTGAAGTCTTCGCCTTTCCTTCCGTGCCTTCTGCAGCTGCTTCTCAATGTGCTTGCACTCTGCCTGGAACTGCTCCACTGGCCTCCGAACTTGCCGCCTCCCAGCGAATCGCCAAAATTGCCTGTTTGGTTGCACTTCTTCCCGGGTGAGCTTTTGGAATTGAAGGTAGAGAGCGTGGCCAGCAAACGTCTCGTATAAGTGCTTTCTGGCATCCACCAGCTCTTGCTGGAGTAGAAGGGGCTCTCTTTCCATCCGCAAGTCCTGGACTATGTCCCACGCGGACTGCTTGGAATTTTCAAATCGCATGTGGCGAGCCCCTGCATCAAGTAAGGGCTTCCAAATACATTTTTCCATCCGTGACACCGTAGTCTCTGCGAGCCCGAAATCCTCCACTTTGTCCCACATAGTAGTCACCAGTCGCACGCGACTGGCGGCTTTGTCCCCGCATAGACAGCAAAGTATGTCATACAGTGAACCGTGCGTCTGGCGGTTGGTCACGTCATGGGTGAAGATGACGCCCGTCAGAAGAGTGCCCTCTTTGTATCTGTACATTAATTAGCCACTGAGGTGTCATGATCTGACGCGCATCTACTCACTTCTCTGCTAACCAGTCAGTGATCGTGTGAAGTACATCTGTGGCTGGTCGAACAGCGCCATTGAACCCAGGGGTGTCCACAAATACATATTCGCGGTGATCAGGTAGCATTACCGTGGTTTCCTTAATGTCCAGTGAACCCGACCCAACGCCATGTGTTGTTTCTGCGCCTTCAGCTTCTGCAAGTTTGTCGACGAACTGTGCTCATTCAGCCAGTGATCTGGATGCAAGGATTCGTTGACGTACACTGCTTCGCCCAGATCTCGTGGATCCCATGATTCTAAGATAGAGTGAAGCTGTGAATGACGAGTAACATTTGTAAAGAGAAGCGGAGAACATACAACACAATTGCGGGCTGGGAAGCCATTCTCTGCGCCTGGCAGGGTCCTCAACGGGGCCGAATTTAAATCATCCTCGAGAAATGGACACGTGTGTGTGTGCGGCACTGGTCCACATGTCGCCAGGAGTATTCAAGCCCATGCCCTCCGATAACGCCACCTGTCTGGCACTTAGCGTCGTTGTGGCAGTCACTGCCTACCAAACGTGTTGTCGTGCGTCTTGGACCCACAAAGGACCTCGTTGTGAAGTGTCGTTCATTCTCTTGATTTGAGTTAGACGTATGTAGATCCAATCGTCGTGCAAATACCCTCAGTCAATTACGGAGAGGTGGCTTGTTCTATCTCTTTCTTCCCCCAGAGAACTTAGGACACCGCCGAGGCGTATTAGAAGTACTTAAGGCCAAGAATGAAGTGTACATGCCAGGTGTGCCACAGCGCCTGCCCACGAGGGTTAGGTTAGAAATGCTGTGCAGCTAAGCCCCCCTGCCTCAGTCACCTTCATTCTTGCAGCACCCTCCTGGCTTCCTCATGTCTCCGTCCCAGGTACAGCATCTGTTCCCACACTCCAGTGGAAGTAAGAGTCGCTCCCTACCGCACTCTCCGGTAACACGTGCGATCGACGAAGTCGATGGGGAGTCTTCCTGGCTTGAAGGCGTCAGCAATGCTTCAGATACTTTGGGCAACACGACCGACTGCGAGGCATACGAGAATGATCGTCGCACACCACCGCCAAGAAGTAGATGGCATCTCAACAGTTTGCTGGACAGGCTTCGCTTACATCCCAACGCCCATCGGGATGACACCACTGTCGATTTCGATGATGAAGCGATTGGACAAATTTCGCCCTCGACATCGCCGGTCGAAGGAGTTCCGATTAGCCAAGACGATATCGTCATCGCGTGCGTCAGTGTATGTCACTCATAGTTCCCGGATCTTAGTCGTCGACGGTAGTGTCATGGGCCCTACTGGCTCAGGGAAGACCACAGTGAGCATCCCACTCTTTGAAAATTCTTCAAATTAAATAGACCTAGTTTATCAACCGCGCAGTAGGAAGTCCGGATGCGGGTCGCGGGTCGACCGTCTTTACAAAGGAAGTCCGGCCTGTCCGATATCCCCACCCTGATGGCGTTCGCAACATAGTTTTGGTTGATACGCCAGGATGCAATGATTCTATGACAGACTTCCAGGTTCTTGGAGAAATTGCACGATGGTTGACTGCAATGTAAGTAGTTTGCTCAGCTCGAAGATGTTTTGTTTCTGATAGCAGTTCAGCTACGCAAAGAACATTAATTTGAACGGCATGCTGTATTTCCATCTGATCTCAGAGCACACAATCACAGAAACGACATTAAGGAACTTCAATATGTTCAAAGAATTGTGCGGAAAAGATAACTACAAAAATGTCGTCTTCGTTACCACGATGTGGGACAAAGTATCGAAAGAGGTTGGCTTGGAGCGCGAACAGGACCTACAGTCTGACTTCTGGCGTGCAATGATCAGCATGGGATCAACAACTCGCCGCTTCGAAAGGACCGCGGAGTCGGCTTGGGAAATCATTAACTCCGTCTCTGTTTCAGAGATGGCTGAGCGCTGCCCGCTTCAAATTCAACGCGAAATGGTAGATGAATACCTACCACTTGACTGCACAGCTGCAGGAAAAACTATCATAAACCGGCTTCTTGGTTTGGCGTCCGATTTAAAACGGTTAAGAAAGGGCACGAAGAGAACAAGCACTCGAGCTACGCGTATCACTATCACCCTCACCGATGACCCCACCGCTACCCGGTCCACCGGGACAGGAGTAATCGGCCTTAGCAGTTCCGGTAATTGCAGTGCGGAAGGCTATCGGGGTACTCTAGTCCAGGTCATACGTGCTTTGAGAGCCGCTAGTAGCGCGCCAGAACTTCTCCATATGGACTACATCAAGGATGCGATCACAGTATGTCTTGTCAGTGCTGTTTCCATTGAGGTAAGTGTGTCAGTGGCACGACATTCGAAAGATTTTGATTGCAACTTCGCTGCAGCCCTTCACGGGAACGCATCACGCATTCTTCCAAGTCGTGGAAATCGCTACACTACTCATCAATGTGGCTGTTGAACATGTGAAACTGGTGAAACCGGAGCGTATATCCGCGGATATTAAGACAGCAGTCAGCGAGTTTGAAAAGTAAGAAAGTGATACATATCCCATCCATAAATTGAATAGCCGTGCCAGGGAAATGAAAGCTGTGCAAGAAGTCGTCCGAGACCCAGCTCAAAGGACACCGGAAGCTCGACGTGTCCTTCGATCGACAGATGTTCGTATTATCTCGTCCTGTGCAAATTCGATGCGGGCTGTATGTGATGCGCTTCGGGTGCGTGCAATCGCTTGTCCACTTCACTCATAGTTGACGTTGACGACATGGTAGTCGACATTCTCCATAAACCACGATTTGGGTATCATGGATAATGGCTTTGAGGCCTTGAAGCGAGGCTTGAATATTGTTAGTTTTCTCTCCTGTTCGCCCCTCGCAATTATATCATCTTATGACCCTCGATTAGGAGAATTGCAGTTGTGGCATTTCCACAGAGCCAGAGCAAACGCTCGCACCTTGAATGCCATCCTGTAAGCAGCGTGCGTGTACCAGGTTCCGTGGCGTTTGTTGTTTGTGCATCTTCATTCGCACCTGTGACGTTCAGGCAAATGATGTTCATTTTTCGTCCCTCGTTGTGCTGTGCAAAGCCTTTCTGGCCTCCATTCCCTCGTGCCCACCATGCATGTGTAATCTAGTTAAGCTCCTCCAAGTGTTCATCTTTTGTAGATTCACGTCGTCCCCCCTCACGACTCCGTAGCCGCTGCATCGAACAAGTCACTTGTTTCACTCCCTTGATGTAAAATAAACACATTTCTAGCATGTATTTGTTTCCTAATCAGCCTGATCCGATAGTATTATCAGTAACAAACAACAGTCTCAAGGGCCTCGATTGTCGAGCTCCTGGGTTCTGCATGTGCACGCACACGTTTACTAAAGTAACAGACAAAGCAAACTATCACCGTCATTAGTTCGCCATCCCTACCTACTCAACGCGAAGCGCGACATGTTTCAAGTTTCAACCCGACTCGAGGAGATGCACAACGTGCCTACTACTGACGCTGAGGTTGGTCTTCGGTTTAGCTCGAAGGGAAGTACACACAGCACGTGTACCTGCCTTAGAATTCTTGTTGTCTCCATACCATCATGTCGGTCGCGGAGGCGCTTTTACGGATCCTCGTTCGCTTGCCAAAGTTATTCATTGCCATCGCCAAACGATATTCCTCGACAACTCTACACTTGTTGCGGTACCTCTTGTCGTTTTGGAACTCGATCATACCGAAGCAGAAACGAAAGCAGGTACCAGAAAGCGACCTAGGCGGAAACCCTACTTCGACAGCGCGCATAAACAATGTGGAGGACAGTGAGAAAGAAGATGCCAGTACTGGGAGTGCGACCATCGTATACCCCCGGGCTGGAGGTTCTGTCCTAGATCGTACACCCACACTACTTGGTATCAATACGGTGCGCTACAAGACTGGTTGAGGAATTTAACGGTAACCTGACGTCTCTGTTAAGCCCGCAGCCGGGGCGCCCGGTGAGGGAAGGATTGCAAACTCGAGCACTATGCCATCCCAGGGTCCCAACCTACCAAGTGATACCAATCCCCACTACCCACCAGTGCAAACAAATACTGAGGATCGGTACGTGACACGCGATTCGTTTTGTCACTGCTGCGTTAGTGACTTCCGGATACCGAAGTACGTACTGCTGCAAACCTCCTCTCAAACAATTTCTCTTCACAAGAAACTCCCTGTACTGTCTAATTAACATGCTGATGTTTCTCGATCATCCGGGATTCATCAATCGCTCGCTCAGAGCTACACAGCATCATCGTGAAACAAACGTCGACGAATGGAAAGAGTTTTGGAAAATGTTCCAAAAAGACGTCAGCAACATTAACTTGCTCGTAAGCTATCCAAAACCATAATATACGTATCCGTCATTTTTTTCTCCCTGACAGGCAACCGTGCTACTGGCCGGGAATGCCAATTTCCTGAGCATCACCAATCAGCATGGGTTGTCTTACTGGCCGCAGAAGCTGAGCTATGTGTCTCTCGTGGCTGCGCTGGGTAGTATCTTGGTGGGCCTAGCGGTCCGGAATCCGAGAATCTTTGTGAGTGGCCAGTTGTCTTAGCCTTGTGGTTGATCTTGTTATAATGGAATCCAGACTGCTTACTCGGCGGGCTACTTCCAAGTTATGGTACTGGTACTGGGGTTCCCATTCGAGCTCTTCTTATATAGGTGTGTGAAGAGCCCTTTATTTAATATCGCTGTTCACGAGCGCCTCTTTGTAGCATCATTCTATTCATTGCTGCACTCATCGTGCACCTTTCCATCAACTCAGCAACGATCCAGATATATGCAGCCGTCGCAATCATGGGCGTCATAATCGTATCCCTATTCTTTTATTGGCTTATTACAGAACCGCTAGATGGCTGGCAGTTTTTGCCTCAAGAGTTTAAGACTCGTAGGGTTGAGAGGGCTTCGCAAACTGCGTGAACGCTTCCAATGGAGGGAGGGATCTTTGCCACAAGGTAGCTGGCTGGGTCGTGCAGTTTTCGTTCGATTTGTCGGTACGGCGACAAGTGATATCTTGTATATGGTTGATACCCTGGATGTACACATTGTAGGTGCGGTTGGGTCCTTATATACACTACTTCCCGTTGTCAAAGTAGTTTGACCTTGCTCCTCCGAATCTCAAGAGATTTTGGAGATTTGGGACTGGTTGTATTCAAACTTCATGTAGTACCTATCAGCCATCTATTGATGTCCTCGATGAGTTTTATCCAATACAAAAAGCATACAAATTCTCCGAGTGAGCTGCATTCCGAGGTACAAGTCCTGTGGAAACACACCGCTCTTCATGGTATGAGAAGGTAAATGAACGGTGCTGTGCAGTCTAGTCTACTTCAACGCCAGGAGGGAGATGACATAAATGGCCCAGTAACCGCAGCGTCCTTGCCTGGGTATACTACAACTGCGGCAAAGAAAAAAGAAGGCTATAAAGTGTTTGTCAGACCGAAGGTAGTAAAAAGACGCCCCTTGTCATACCTGTAAAAGAAGAACTCGAATGGCATCTAGAATCAATACCATGACTTTGAAGTAGAACGGTGAGTGAGCGGTCTGGCATTTTCTTATGTCGACGCGTTAATGAATCATCGAATTTGGCCAAACCACTTAGAGCTTGTACGGAAAGCACAGTTTACCTGAAGTTTACAACCTGCTGAGCTTGGTCTTGTTTGACGTAGTGGTGGAATATTCCGGGTCAATTCATCGGAGATTGAAATGTGGTTTCCTCTCGATGGTAATATGTCCTCGCCTCCACATCTCACCTACGCTGATACTCGACGTGAGCTTATCCGGCGAATACTGGTCGAAGTCTACAACGTTTTGGGATCAAACATCGCAGCACTGATGGCAACAGAGGATCCAGGAGTGGAGACGGAACCAAAGCTTCGCGCTGACTGGACACCTGAAGAAGTCACCGCACTCGTACGCTACTTGCATGAGCATCGCGCGGAACGAGGCAATACCGGGAACTTTCGTCAATCTACATACGCCAACGTTGCCGAGCACCTTTGCCCACTCCATGTCTCTGGAAAGATAAAGGATCACAAGAATGTTTCTATCAAGTGGGGTGCGGTATGTTGTTTTCATCTCTTGCTTCCCGGTTCATCTCACTGACATCCAGCATAGCTCAAACAAACCTACAACGCGATCGTGACTTATCGCAGCAAATCGGGTGAACACTGGGACAATGAGTGTGGGGCAAACATCGGTGGAGCGCTTGCGGCGGAGAGTTGGGGTAAGTACATCGCTGTGAAGGTACGTATTCACTATCGATGGACGATAGGTTTTACTGAAGTTCACTCAGGGAAATGTGCACATGAAGCCCTTCCGCAACAAGGGCTGGGAGTATCTGGAGTACTTGGAGGATATCTTTCCGCAGGGGGGTGCTACTGGCGCCCACACTTTCCGTGCTGGGGCATCAAACCCCATCCCCGTTGCAAGTACCGATGGTAGCAATGCATCTGGCACTACTCCCATCCCCCCTCCATCTGTCAGTGATTCTATTCCTGTCTCTGTCGTGTCTGTTGGCAGTCTGGCTATCGCTTCTGTTACGCCAAACCCGTCTAACCGTGTGGCCGTGCTGGGCCTCACCGTACCGGAGTGACTCCGTCTACTCCAAGGTCTCGTTCTACTTGACTGCTACGTGTTTCCTTTTACTTCTTGTCTGTTTACCTTTCTATCTGTATCATAGTGCGCGTGGTGGCACTGCCCCGGGTCACGTGTGAGACGCGACGCGCTTATCACGTGACCGACGCGTCTCTACCTTTCCCCTATCCCGGTATGTCTTGCTTACTGTACTATGTATTGGTCGTCCCCTCTTTCACTTCAGGGACGACCTCGTTTCCGTTGCCTTGGACATTGCTTTCCGCAGCCACTCGGCTCGGATCACGTCCTTGGATCTATTTCTATCTCCCGACTCGAGCTGACTCGACGCGACTCGACGACGCGCTTGGCAGCGCCCTCCGGAGTTTCGCTAGAGGCCAACTCCCGTCGCTATGGTACAGCTGTCTGCTGCGGAGCTGCGCATACCTGTGCGGATGACTCTTGACCGAGTCATTTGCCTTCCCCGGTATTGCTTTCGCTTGCCCGCCCTCATGTACCGTAGGAGTATTTAGAGGCTGGTGGATCGTTGTGATCCCCAGCTTTTAGCTACCTTGCAACGAACCTCCTTTCTCACAACTCTGTGATCTACTCTTGTCGACCGACTCGAGTAAGGGTTCGCCAAGTCCGACTCAAAGTACTATCGTCGGCCAGGTCTTCCCTAACTCTCATCTTGAGGGTTTTCTCATAGTCCACGACTCAAGTCTCGTTGTCTGGCACGGACTTTCGTCGCGGCCTAACAAAAGCTAAAAGCTCCCCCTTACCCCATTTCCCGCCTAGCTTCCGCCCGCACGCTGTCTGGCACGTGTAGCGAAAGCAAAGCACCCCTTCGACTCTACCTCAAGTAATCGCTGTCTGGCACGTTACTTGGTCGAGTCAACAGACACCCTACTTGGATCCAACTAGGCAGCCATCTGGTACCTAGTCCGAGTATTGTCCCCATCCCTGCGTCGAGATCTTACCTGCCCATACTCTGTCCTTGCAAGTCCCTGGCTAGGCCCGAGGTCTAGACGCCCCCACTAAGGAAGTCAAGACGTCGTCCCCGCGAGGAACCCCACCAGTACCTCCGCGACAAGGAAAGGAGCGTGCAGATCGGCCACCGCCGCCGCTGCCCCCTAACCCTTTCGGTTCATCTCGCAAACGACGATACGCATCGGAACAACGAACCGGATCTCGATCCGCTCTACCCCCGTATTACGTTCCGACCCCATTATCCAACCCCGCCTTTCTGCAAACGAGGGACCCTACCGAGGGAGAAGTTTCAGACACCGATCAGGAACCGGATTTACCTTCTGAATTAGGATCAGCCATCGGCGATCAGGACGTCGACATCCCCGCAACCCTGCACGAAGAAGAAGTCGAACGTTTCGCTTCAGGCTTCGCAGCAATGACGTCAATTCAGGAAGGACAAGGTAGCGCGGTTCCCGCCGAACAAGTTAATCCCAATCCTGGACCGTCTGAGCAGCCGAGCGCTCCGGTCTCTCATCCTACCCCAGCCCCCGGACTCCAACAGCGGCTCACCCGTGAGCAGGCTGACTACTGGCATCGCTTCTATCATCCCGAAGACCGCGATACACGCCGTAGTGACGTCAATGGAGGCCGAGAATTCAACGTCAATAAACCTTCGACCTTTTCAGGCAAGCAAGGCGAACTCCGCCCCTGGCTTAACCAAGTCGCCGCCTACCTGGCATTGAATGCTCACGTCTACACGAGCGATCATGTCAAAATTGGCTTGGCACTGTCCTATATGACCACAGGAGTAGCCAGAGCCTTCGCATCCAATTATATTGCCAAGTACGTCGATGGTTGGGAAGACGTTTACCCCGACACGTGGAACAGCTTCAAGGAAACCTTATACGCGACCTTCGAAGCCGGAGATCAAAAAGCCCAAGCGGTTATCAAACTCAAAGCCCTTACTCAGGGCAACCGCCCACTCGAGAACTATACCGCCGAGTTCCTGGGTCTTTTCAATCAAGCCGGACTTCTACCAACTTCTATCGAAGGAGGCGTCCTATTCGCTCAAGGATTGTCGCAGAATCTCCGAGATCGTATCCTCGACCGCCAACACCCGCCTACCAGCGTCGGAGAATGGGTGAAGGCAGCCGGAGAAGTTTACACGTCCCAGATCTCAAAGGATATCTACAACAAAGGTCCTAACGCTCACCACCGTCCCAACCCGTTCACTTTTCCGCGATCACACCCTACCCGCGACCCTAATGCCATGGACGTGGATCAGGCTCAGCGATCTCGTCGCCGCCGATCCAATGTCCGGGCCGTCACCTGCTACAATTGTGGCAAGGAAGGTCACATGAAGAGGGAGTGTCAGGAGAAGCCGCACGTTCCCAAGTTCAATATCAAACGTACCGAACGCGGTACTTACGAACTCGACCCCAAGGTAGCCGAAGAAATCCTCCACAAACAATCCGGAGAACAGTCTGGAGAGAAGGTGTTTGAGGTTTCGAAGAAGACCTTGAAGGATTTTTAATCGGGCAAACCACTGCCACTGTGGTACGCCCCAACGCTAAGATTCTGTCGCTAAGATCTACCTGTACTAGTATCGCAAATGAAGACGATATGTGTGCCGATTCCCCGACCGGCTCTCTTTATTTGATCGACAGAGAAAATGTGGCAATCCAAGCTACCATCGACTCCGGTGCCGAGATCAACTCCATTGATCCGCGCGTCGTCGAGAAGCATAAATTGAAGACCTACCCGATCAAGTACCCTCTCGGGGTTACCGCTTATAACGGAGGGGAAGGTTTTCAAATTAAACGCAAGGTTACGTTGCACGCCCGAATTCAAGATCGAGTGATGCGCATCAAAGCTTACGTCCTACCGCTTCGACGCGAATCGATTCTTTTGGGCATGCCGTGGCTCAAGAAATTCCAACCCGACATTGACTGGAGTACCCGTAAAATTCGAGGATGGAAGAGTGAGGAGTCTATCCCCAGAGCACCCCGTAAGGAGGGTGCAGTAAGGAAGACGACCATCTCAACCGATCTCGAGGTCAAGGCGTCTGCCGGGAAGGAAGAAGTTAAACTCCCCGATCTGTATCGGGACTTTGAAGAGGTATTTTCCGAAAAGGATATACCGTTACCCCCTCATCGACCAGGTCTCGATCACGAGATTAAGACCAAACCGGACTTCCCGCGACAGAAGGGACACATCTACCCGATGTCCCAGGACGAGATGAAATCGCTCCGCGAATTCGTCGATGAAAACCTAAAGTGCGGAAAGATCCGTGAGTCTAAATCTGATCAGGCCGCCCCCGTATTCTTCGTAGGGAAGAAGGACGGAAAGCGTCGACTCATACAAGACTACCGTCATCTAAACGAACATACCGTCGACGACTCCTACCCTCTCCCGAATGTCCAACAGCTCATGGATGAACTATGCGAGTCCCGCTATTACGCAAAGTTCGACATCCGATGGGGCTTCACCAATATCCGCGTCAAGGACTCCGATATATGGAAAGGAGCCTTCGTCACGCCCCTCGGACTCTTCGAACCCCTCGTTATGTTCTTTGGACAGAAGAATTCACCGCCGACGTTCCAGCGGTACATGGACGTAACGTTCCGCGAGCAGTTGATGAAGCGCCAGCAGGTTGGCTATATGGACGACGTCGTAGTCCACGCCAAAACCCGCGAAGAGCTCCGACGCCGCGTACGAGAATTTCTCAAAGTATGTCATCGGGAGAAACTTCGACTCAAAATATCGAAGTGTGTCTTCGAGGCCGAAGAAGTGGAGTTCCTAGGATATGTCATTGGCGATGGACGGATCAAGACCCACGCCGTTAAGACCGACGCCGTCCAGGAATGGAGAGAACCCGAAAATCTGACGCAACTCCGATCATTTTTAGGGTTCACCAACTTCTACTGGAAGTTCATCGCCGGTTACTCCGCCATATCCGCCCCGCTTCATCACCTCTCGAAGAAGGACGTCCCTTGGAATTGGGGACCGGACCAGCAGGCAGCCTTCGACAAACTCAAGGCAGCCCTGGGATCCTCTCCAGTTCTAAACATTCCCGATCCAACCAAGCCGTTCGCTTTGTTTACCGACGCCTCGCAGTCCGCGACGGGCGCGGTATTAGCTCAGAAAGGCGAAGACGACGAGTGGCACCCGTGCTCCTACCTATCCGAAAGTCTCAAAGGCGCCGAGAAGAACTA
The DNA here is from genome assembly GCA_024613185.1 of Pisolithus microcarpus. NCBI lineage: Eukaryota > Fungi > Basidiomycota > Agaricomycetes > Boletales > Pisolithaceae > Pisolithus > Pisolithus microcarpus. The sequence goes on along the minus strand of JANFAI010000056.1, from coordinate 279,166 downwards.
CCCGGTCTACGACCTCGAGTTCCTCGCGGTCATACGCGCCATCAAGGCTTTCCGACATTACCTCATATCCCCCGTCGCACCCACCATCGTCTTCACCGATCACAAGAATCTCGAGTACTACAAAGAACCCCAGAAGTTCTCACAGCGGCAAACCCGCTGGTTTTCGTATGTACAGGGGTTCCCCCTAAAGTTTTCTTATACTCCGGGTCGTCTTATGACGGCCCCTGACGCATTATCTCGACGCAGTGACCACTCTCCCCCTGAACCCGTAGTCGCCACTTTGCTCCCACCGAGCGCGTGGCTTGAGGGGGGGGTGAAACCCACCGTTCCGACCGATTCTTCCCCGAAAACGGTCCCGATTTCGGCAAAACACGTATCGCCGCCCAATGAGGAGCCTGTCAAAGAGCGAAAACGTGGAATCTACGCCTTATCCGCCGAAGTGTACGAGCGCTGTAGGCGCGGCGAAGCCCCGACTACGGGAAAAGAGGTAGATCGAAGGTTTGAAGGTAGTGAGAGGGTTCGAGGGTAGTGAGAGGGTTCGAAGGGGCAGTGAGAAGGCTATAGGGGAATTCGAGGGCTTGCAGGAGAGTGGTCGAGGGCGGAAGTGAGGGGTTCGAGAGGTGTGAGGAGGGTTTCGAGGTTGCGAGGTTGCGAGGTGCCCTTGGGGACTTAGGAGCGAGAGGAGAGGTGGCGGGAATTGCCGGGCGCTGACTAAGCTCGTGCAAGGAGTTCAGATGTGGGCAGCAGTCGAGGGAATAACAACCACCATACGAGTTTGTAGAGTCAGAGCTCAGGTCTGGGGCTAGAGGCTTTTTGTCGTTTTTCTCTGCAACATATACCCCTTTTTCGAGGCTATTCTCATTCCTGTGCTGTCGAGGTTTCGAGGACCTCCCTTAGGGACATAACAAGTCTCGCAGTACCACCACCCTTAGCCTCTCCGAGGCTCTCTTAAATTAGTTCTCTTCATCTGGAGCCCACCGCGAGGGGGGTTCTTTGTAAATCCGGCACACAGGTACTCGCTTCGAAAAGTCGCTGCTCGTACTACCGAAGAAGAGAAGCAGGAGAAGGAACTGTTATCGTTTCGTGCACCACCACACTGTCACTACGACGAGCTTCGAAACTCTCCATGTCAAAACCACTGCACCCACTGTCATGGTACATGGGTAGTGGTACACTACTACACACCCGAAGGGACACGAGGGACGCCTGGCCAGATGACTGGTCTTGCAAAAGTCATGCGGCAGTGGAAAGGTTACCATCGGGCACGGAGAGAAGGCCAGCTTTCCACGAGGAGCGCTATGAGAGAGGACGAGAATATGGGCACTCGCGCCCTTACGAAGATGTCTACCCTAGGAACCACCCTGTCGCGCGCTCTCGGTCTCGTTCTAGAAGACGCGCGCAGGGAAGCTCGCACGCGTACACGAGACAGCAATGTCACGAGTACTCCCCTCCTCGTTCAACCAGAAGATCCCCATCTCGAAACCACTATACCCACCAACACCCTGATTCGCGCTATTACCCTCGTACGAGGTCTCGTTCTCACGGTAGATCTTCATACGGCCAGGGTGAGACACGCGAAGACTACCCTAGAGCGACCAGATCGAGGAGCAGGGAGGGAAGGGCACTACGTACCAGGGACGAGCGAGATAGAAGGTCCGCCTCGCGAGAAAGGAGGGATGAAAGAAGGGAGCGATGTTACAGAGAGACAGAGTGGTATCGTAGGCATGAAGGGTTGGAAGCCGAAGCAGTTCGCGAGATACTAGGTCGAACAGCGACAAATTCTCGCGTGCCAGAACCACTGGATGGGATGCCTAGTCGAAGGTCCAATAAGGCGCCAAAGTTCTCGGGCAAAGCATGCGACCTCGTAGCTTACCTCGACGAGATCCAGCTCCTATGTCAGGCCAAGGGGTGTACGAAGGAGAAGGAGTGGATTAAGTGGACGTACTGGTACCTGGACCACGATACCACGTCTCTGTGGAGTAATATCCTGGATCAGAGGATAGCGAAGTGGAACGACTTCATCACGAGGCTGGTAGGCTTTTACCCCGGCGCTTCGAGGCTAGAGAGGAAGTTCGTAAGGGAGGACTTGTACGACCTGGTCAGGGAACAGGCAAAGAAGGACATCGAGACGGAGGAAGATCTCGGCGAGTACCTCCGCAGGTACAAGGAGATCTCACGGTACCTTTATTCGAAGGGGAAGATTACCGCCGATGACTATGATGCCTACATCCTCGAAGGTCTCGACCCAGAGTTGAAACGAGAAACCTTGACGAACCTGAAGCTTCGCTATGGCATACGTTCACGCGACGATCCCTGGCCTATGAGATATGTCGTGGACGAGCTGAAGTTCCTTGTTAACGATCGGTTCGAGACAGCAAGGAGTAGGGCTTCCAGGAAGAGAGAGGTGCAGCCCTCAAGAGACAAGGAGGTAATGCGGGAACCGGCTCAGGAACGGCCTCGGGCGCGAATGGAAGTCGAGGTGCAGAGAGCACTTAGCTATAGGGATGGCAGACCAAATCGCCCTACTGAGAGTCTTGCAAGGCCAGAGGTTGGCCTGTGGATTGCTGAATACAGTGATTCGGACGGCGACACACTAGAGGAGGTCGCCCCCCTCCAGTGTCAGGATGAGGACCTACCAGGCACTCACCAGTTCGCAGTCGACAGTCAAGGGCCGAGCTCGGTGTCAGTGCAAGTGGCTGCAACAGCACGAATTGAGGAGACCCCATTGGATGACGAGAGCGAGTCAGAATATGGTTTCGCCGCCGCCGAGGAAGAGACAATGGAGGTGCAAGTGCCGAATATGGAGGAGCCGAGGGAAGTCGAGGGTTACCGCGGCTCTTTGATGCCACTTTCCTTCGTCGAGGTGGAACTGGCAGGCCAAGTGACGATCGAAGGGATTCTAGACAGCGGGTCGCAAGTAGTTGCGCTGAGGAAAGAAATAGCGGAAGTCTTACAGCTTCCCATCGAGAAGGACGGCTGTATTACGATGGAGACAGCGAACCGAGGGAAGGAGGTGACGGAAGGAAGCGTCAATAACTGCCCCATAACCTTTGCTGGAGTGACAGTACACTTACCCGTCCAGATCGTTCGAGATGCAGCCTTCGACATCATTCTCGGCCGGCCATTCACATGCGCACTGCATGCGACGACTCAGGACCTTCCGAACGGCTCTCAGTCAGTCGAGATCGTCGAACCAGGATCGGGCAAGCGCACCTTCGTGACACCGAGGCAGCGGAGGGGACTCGTGCAATCCCCACAGTTCCGAGACTCACTATTGACTTCGGAATATCGTCGCAGGATAGAGGGCAAGTCGAACCTCAGTCAGGTCGTTGAAGACAACGAGGGTTTTTAGATATCGTCAAGGATTCGAGTCGCCAACGAGGAGACGTCACATTGGGAACGGCCACCCCTGTAACGCTGGGGTATTTAGCCCAGCCTATAGTGGTGTATATGGAGCAATCAGGTACATATGAGTCTAGACGAAACTCACTTTTACAGGAAAGCGCACATGTGACGGTGTCGAAGCCAAGTTTAGAGGCTTCGAACGAGATAGAGACGCAAGAGGAGAGCGAGGTGTTAGCATCGAGGACGTTACTGGAAGTTTCGAGGTCTGAAGAACGAGTTTCGAGCGAACAGCGAGCCACGACAGGAGATCGAGGCACAGGAACAGGGGAACCGAAGGTGAAGGGCGAGTTACGAGAGTGGGAGGACCAGCACGAGGAAGATCAAGTCGGGATCAACCAGCGAGGCACAAGTGAGAGTGAGAGGGAAGGCGTCGAGAGCCCCCTGGATATTCGTGAGGAGGACGCCGAGTCCTCGAGTTTGCTTATGTGCTCGTTCGTGGTCGAGTCGCTGACCGATGATGTGCAGGAAGATGGTTCTATCGCCCACGTCTTCAAGGATGAGCCGGCCGCCGGGAGGGTTCGTCTAACTACGAAAGACACGTTAATAGAGTTTAGAGGAGAGCAAAGAGTGGTAGGAAACCTGACGGCTGACCTTTTACAGTTGGCAGTACGAATCCCAGGATGGGAAATAGGTGACTGGTCGACGACGGAACAAAGGGATACCTTCGATTGGGATCCGGGTGGACTCTGGCAACCAGAACGTTGATCGCCGATCGACGAAATGAAAGGGGAAACCAGGTGAGAGTGTCTAATACTTACTTCGTACATCAACGCGCTCGCACCTTTGCTCGAGGAGGGGTGCCGAACCTCGACAGAATTCAAAAAAAAAAAAAAATCTGATTCGTTTTCACACATCGAGACATTGCAGGGAACGGAATGTATTGCGCTGACGAGATGACGTTTTGTAGATACAAAAGAAACGAAGCTGTTGAAGCTTCACGCGAGAGGAGACGTGCGTTAAGATACGGCAACGAGGATACTACCTTATCAGTCACGAGCCCGGCGTTTCCCTCGAGCCTTCGAAGAAAGGCCCTGCTCTTCGAGGGTGTGATCGAAGGCCTCGATGGCAGCTACGACGGCGTCTCTGATGGCGAAGGCGATAGCGAGAGCTGAGTCGTCGGACGTGGTCAGGGTTCGAGAAGTCGAAGGGAGGTGAGCGGTCGAAGGTGGAGGGGTGTCGTTCGAGACCGGGGAGCTAGAGGACGAAGGGGGAAGAAGGCGAACGCGTTTCTTGGGTCGAGTGACACGCGTCGAACCAGGCTCGGGCTTGATGGGATCCTCGGTCGCGAACTGGCCTTCGATGAACTTTCGCCTAGTAATGAGCGCCTTGGCTCGGGCACGGCCTTCAACAGTATCCTGCTGGAGAAGGATTGAGGGTGAGGCGCTCGAAGGCCAACGAGGGATCGACCTACGTATAGCGAGCAAACTGAATGTCGAGCCTTGCAACGAGCGCACTTCACCCCGTTGACACCGCTACACACGGCCTTCCCCTCGATACAGTTGGAGCAAGCGACCGGTGGGTAAACCGTATGCCCACCGTTTGTCGAGTCACGAGGGACGAATTGAAGCCGCCAGTTCGGCTCGAACGCGCGCCATTCCATCTCGGTATCGAGACGAGAGTCGGAACGAGGGTCGACGAGCCGAGCTCGAGAGGCGAGCGGAGAGTCGGTAGGGATGACGAGAGTGGTCGCTGACGAAGGGGGCGTGGTCTCGATAAGGGACTCGACAAGCTCGTCTCGGTCGGGAGTAGCGTTGCGAGGGGGGCAAGAGCAAGCAGCAGACGACGAAGGGGTGAGCGTAGATGTGGTCGAGGGATGGGACGGAGTAGGTGATGGGGGGGTCGCGGTCGAGCGAGGGTCGTCTGGTAGGGTGACGACGATCGGGTGGTCCGAACCAGGGGCTGAAGCGTCGCCCATGGGGACGTCTGACATGTCGAGCGAACCTGGGGTATCCACGACCGAAGGAACAATGGCGGGGGGAGACAGGGAAGTGGTGGAGGGAGGCGCAGGTGTCGTGGGGGGTGCGGCTCCGTTCGATGCATGGAGAGCAGACTGGAGCACTAAGAAAAGGGAGGTCAAGAAAAAGAAAGACAGATACGCACCTCAACGCTGGCCAGGCTTGCCAGCAGTTCCTGACTGGCTGGGGCGTCTCCAAGGGATGCCGCCAACTCCCGAAGGAGCACGCGCGTGCGGTCGGTGTTGGTAACGGAGGACGAAAGGGGTTGGGGCTGGGCGTTAGCATCGGAGGACGACATTGAGAGCGAGGAGAGGCGAGTAGAGGAAGGGGGGGAGATGGGCGAGAAAGTCTTCAGTGCGAGAACTGGTGTGGCTGTGAGGCAAATCAACGGGGTACAGCCATATCAGGAAGTGGTTACTCGCAAACTCGAGCACGCAAAGGATGGTGGCGCGGTAACGAGCGTGGAAGGGCTCGATTCGATGCTCGAAGCTTTCGATAATTTTCCTAACTTGCTATCCTTACAGTTACTCGAAAGACTGACTAAGATTTGCAGGTACCGAGGGCTCGACGAAGCTTCGAACGAGACAGTCGGGTCTCGATGAGCCAGCCAGAGCCCCTACGAAGCCTCGATCCGAGCCTAGGAGCTCTCGCAGCAAGACTCGCCTGCTAGAGGGCCTCGAGGTTCCACTCGAAAGCCGCAAAACACGACTTCGAGCCCATCCGAAAATCAATCGAGATCTCGGCCAAACTTCGAATCCGCTCTCGAACGAAGAGAGGTGCGACGTGGCAACCGGGGACGGTTGCTATCTAAAGCCCCCGTCGGATGTAGGCGCGGCGAAGCCCCGACTACGGGAAAAGAGGTAGATCGAAGGTTTGAAGGTAGTGAGAGGGTTCGAGGGTAGTGAGAGGGTTCGAAGGGGCAGTGAGAAGGCTATAGGGGAATTCGAGGGCTTGCAGGAGAGTGGTCGAGGGCGGAAGTGAGGGGTTCGAGAGGTGTGAGGAGGGTTTCGAGGTTGCGAGGTTGCGAGGTGCCCTTGGGGACTTAGGAGCGAGAGGAGAGGTGGCGGGAATTGCCGGGCGCTGACTAAGCTCGTGCAAGGAGTTCAGATGTGGGCAGCAGTCGAGGGAATAACAACCACCATACGAGTTTGTAGAGTCAGAGCTCAGGTCTGGGGCTAGAGGCTTTTTGTCGTTTTTCTCTGCAACATATACCCCTTTTTCGAGGCTATTCTCATTCCTGTGCTGTCGAGGTTTCGAGGACCTCCCTTAGGGACATAACAAGTCTCGCAGTACCACCACCCTTAGCCTCTCCGAGGCTCTCTTAAATTAGTTCTCTTCAGCGCGCCAGGAGCGAAATGCAAAAGGACTCGACACTTTCGAGCGACAACCCCGAAATCACCTCTCACTCCGATGGAACGAAACGTCGCAAAAACCGCGTCTACATTCCCCCTGGTGCTCGTAAAGAGTGCCTTCTTTCCTATCACGATCATCCGTCCGCCGGACATCCCAGAATCAAGGCGATGACACGCAAAATGGTCAAGGACGTGTGGTGGCCTGGCATGTGGAAGTACATCCGCGACTACATCAAGGGCTGCGCCATCTGCCAGTCCGCTAAAGTCATCACCCATCCCGTAACGCCGCCGGTAGTCCCGAACGACGTCCCGAAAAATCCTTTCCCTTTCCAGCAGATCTCCATGGATCTGATCACCGACCTCCCCGTATCCAACACGTTCGATACCGTCCTCACCATCGTCGACCAAGGCCTAACAAAAGCGGCCATGTTCATCCCCTGTAGGAAGGACGTCGACTCCCTCGGTATCGCCCGACTATTCCACAAACACGTGTACGCCCGCTTTGGTCTCCCCGAGGCTGTCATCTCCGATCGAGGACCGCAGTTCGCCTCCGCCTTCACCCGCGAGCTTTACAAATCCCTCGGAGTTCAGTCAAAGCTTTCCACCGCCTACCACCCCCAGACCAATGGCGAAAGCGAACGTGTCAACCAGGAATTGGAAACTTACCTCCGCTGCTACTGCGCCGAGCACCCCAACAGCTGGTCATCCAGACTCCCGGATGCCGAGTTCACGCATAACAGCCGTATCCATTCCGTCCATCAACAAACGCCGTACAGCCTACTCTATGGCTATGACCCATCCCCCTATCCCGAAGTTCGGCTCACGACGTCGCCTAGTGTCGACGAGCGCCTCGAACGACTTGCCAGCTGTCGCGACAACGCCATACTCGCTCACAAGGCTGCGCAAGAAGTTATGAGAAGCCGATCGAAGGGAACCTATGTCCTGTTCAAAGAAGGCGATCGAGTTTGGCTCGATTCGGGTAACCTCCGTGTTCAAGGGCAGTCCCCTAAGGTCACACCCCGACGCTTCGGACCGTTTGAAATAGAACGAGTCATCTCCCCCGTGGCTGTTCGACTGCGCCTCCCTGATACGTGGCGTGTGCACCCAGTGTTCCACACTGGTCGGTTGCTCCCCTATCATGAGACGGCTGAATATGGAATCCCCGACCCTCCGCCGCCTCCCGAAGTAGTGGATGACGAAGTGGAATGGGAAGTTGAGTCGATTCTAAATCATAAAAACACAGGTCGCGGTCGTCAGGCGCACCGCACGTACCTCGTAAAGTGGAAGGGCTTTACGCACGCGGATAATTCTTGGGAACCCGAGAGCTCGTTAAAAGACCACGCAACAGAGCTACTCGACCAGTACAAGCTTTCCCGCCGCCTGCCCCTCACTTAATCGACCAACCGCCTCTTCCCATCCTCCTATCATGTGCGACGATGTACCCGACTTCCAGCGATGTGACAGTTACGATGCCCCGCTCAACACACGCCCCTACGCGTTATTCGACGCATTGTCCGACAACTCCGCCCCGTCACCTCAGCTCTCCAGTCTATCGTCCCAAGTCGACTTATCCTCCTTCGACTCCCTTGACGAAGTTCCCCCACCGAGGTCCTTCCCCGGCCAGTCGTTCTCCGTCCGCCGCGTCCCTGTTACGCGCGGACGACTTGGCAAAGGAAAGGAGACCCAGCGAGGGCCCCCACTTCACCAATCCGTTCTCTTCGCCGACGGTTCCCGCCCCGGTGGTATCGCGGCAGCCTCTGCCCGTTCCACCTATGGACGTGAACTGGAAGGCTCATCCCCCAGCACTACTCCAGAGGTCCCCCAGATCCGAGTCGTTCCCCCCTGTGATCCAGACCGCCTCCTCCCTCCCTCCAGCGGGCACCTGGTACCCGCGTCGCCAGACTACTTCAACTACGTTTGGACGCTTGCAATCTTCGACAGAGGGTACCCATTCGACGGGAAAACAGAGGAACAGAACGATCGCATTCGGGTGTTGTCTGAGGTCTACCGAGGAACAGACCTAGCTATGGACCGAGTGCCCGACCTCTTGAGCAAGACTCGCCTCTCCCCCGACGACTCCTTCGCTGAGTCTATTGATCGGACTCTCGCCGATCTCACCATCAATATCTCTGCTATTCAGTACAAGCTCGTTCTTGAGCTGGCCGCCATCGTTTCCCCTGAAGACTGCCGGTCCTTTCGTAACCGAGAAGTCGACCGCTACGTTCAGAGGGCCAAAGAGCGAGCTGGTACTGGCAAAGATACTCCAGCAACAGCAGGATCGTCAGTGGGTGAGAAGTGTGCTGACGTAACTGTTAAGGTTGAGGAAGCTACCCCGGACCCCTGGTCAACGGAACCTTTAGAGTTCGTAGCCGACGACGGATATAGCAGGAAGCGCGAAGCCTCTTTTGGCGAAACGGCTAAGTTTCTGTCTGAAACCGTTCCATCTGCCGCGTCCGCCTTTCACTGGCGATCCTTCTTAGACGCAGCCGCCTGGAACAAAGCCGACTTCGCCCTCTATAATGCAATCAACACGACCACGATCCTTCCGCCCGCTACCTTCCATCCCGTCGTCGTCGACCCGATGCTCCGACTCTACCTCGCCGGCCGCGCCCCCGTTCCCCTCCATCATCCCCTCTATCAGTACACCTGCTACGACTGCCGTCACCTCGGACATTGGTCCTGTCGTAACGGCCGTGGCTCAAGGTGGACTGCCGCCAACCTATCCACCGGGGACGATAACGAGGGATCGCGCCGCTCGACTACCCGTCCGCTTCGCTCCTCCCGCCGCCACTCCCCGACTCCCGGGCCGTCTGTCAACCCTGGTCGATCAGGTGTTCGACGAGCCTGAGGGGGGGGTGATGTTACGCCAAACCCGTCTAACCGTGTGGCCGTGCTGGGCCTCACCGTACCGGAGTGACTCCGTCTACTCCAAGGTCTCGTTCTACTTGACTGCTACGTGTTTCCTTTTACTTCTTGTCTGTTTACCTTTCTATCTGTATCATAGTGCGCGTGGTGGCACTGCCCCGGGTCACGTGTGAGACGCGACGCGCTTATCACGTGACCGACGCGTCTCTACCTTTCCCCTATCCCGGTATGTCTTGCTTACTGTACTATGTATTGGTCGTCCCCTCTTTCACTTCAGGGACGACCTCGTTTCCGTTGCCTTGGACATTGCTTTCCGCAGCCACTCGGCTCGGATCACGTCCTTGGATCTATTTCTATCTCCCGACTCGAGCTGACTCGACGCGACTCGACGACGCGCTTGGCAGCGCCCTCCGGAGTTTCGCTAGAGGCCAACTCCCGTCGCTATGGTACAGCTGTCTGCTGCGGAGCTGCGCATACCTGTGCGGATGACTCTTGACCGAGTCATTTGCCTTCCCCGGTATTGCTTTCGCTTGCCCGCCCTCATGTACCGTAGGAGTATTTAGAGGCTGGTGGATCGTTGTGATCCCCAGCTTTTAGCTACCTTGCAACGAACCTCCTTTCTCACAACTCTGTGATCTACTCTTGTCGACCGACTCGAGTAAGGGTTCGCCAAGTCCGACTCAAAGTACTATCGTCGGCCAGGTCTTCCCTAACTCTCATCTTGAGGGTTTTCTCATAGTCCACGACTCAAGTCTCGTTGTCTGGCACGGACTTTCGTCGCGGCCTAACAGCTTCCAACCCTATCACTTCTGATCCCCCCGCTTCCAACCCTCCCACTTCCACTTCGGGTGGAAAGCGTTCATTCAACACGATGTCTGCCGATGTCACGGATACAGCCCCCCCTTCCCTCCTCTTTTCAAACCAGTGTCCCCCAGCAACTTCCGTGACGTCTGCTCCCAAAAGCAAGCGCAGTCGAACCTCGTCAAGCAAGGCCAACCCTCAAGGCAGTTCACACACCGTTGCAGTCGTTTCCGTCAATAACACAATCCGGTGCCTGGGGGACCAGCTCTCAACTACGTTCATGGATCCGCTTATGGCTGTTCGGATGGCCACTCAATCATTGTACAGGGATTCAGAGATACTGCCTCACCACCATGCGTATATGACGCGCCAATTCTCAGCCAATTCCAACACTGCAGCTGTTTTTATATCATTACTGGACGATGAAGCGCGGCGCGCATATGCTGCAGACATGTATACCAACTCAAGATTAGCACCGGAGAGCAGTGAGGCCGGAAATCAATTTGCGTTGTAACTTCATCTTTTGCTGTTCCTGTCATCGTCGTTTTCTGTAGCCAAAAATCATGTTTGTAGTACCTACAAATTCTATCACATTTTGGCTAGTCTCACATGTCGGGCGTGCTTCAAAAACGAACTCTGATCCACTCTGGTAATTACGAATACTACGTAGCTATAACACACTTGCGACTTCTTCAAAAAAATCTGATTCCGTGTCTGATGCTGTACCCGTCCCATTTCTCTGTGCTCGTTCCTTCAAGACAGTCTGATAATCATTCCACATCACGACTGCAATATCGTCCCACAACCTGCTCACAGTGAGATCATCCGCTTCAGTTGCCCTGCCTGCGGCCACCTGAGGACCGACTGGAGTCCCCGGCCACAGCTGGCACTCATCCAAGTCTTCATCGGCATCGACCATGATATCAAGCTCGTCCTCATTCCCATCACAGCTGTAAATAAAATTGTGCAGTGCGCACAGCGCAGCAGGGATGCGTGCTTGCACGTCGACATCGTACTCAGGAGCCAGGAGAAGTATTCGGAACCAGCGCTTCAAAATGCCAAAGATTCTTTCAATAACATTCCGGGCAGATGCGTGCCGTAGGTTAAATAATTCCTCCTTAGTCGAGGGTCTGTGAAAATCAAATAAAAATAATGGAAAGAAAAGGAAAAAAAAGCGATCTTACCGGGTGTTGGCGCGGCCCCACTCTGCAAGATGATATCGGACACCGCGATAAGGGACAAGTAACTCACGACGCGAGGGGTAGCCGGCATCGGTGAGGAGATATTTTCCAGGGGGGATTCGAAGATTGGTAGATATGGCATCACCATAGACACGAGCATCGGTTGCCGACCCTTCCCACCCTGTTAGCGTGTATACAAACTTCAGTCCGAAATCGCAGATGAAAAGACCATTTTGAGAGAGAAACCCTTTGCGATTGCGGTAGTTCGAACGTATGATTGCTGGGGGGGATATGGGGATGTGACAGCCGTCTATTGCACCAATAGAGTTCCAAAAGTACGGCCAGAACTTGGGGTTACGTCGTATCTTCGGATGGACAGGCTTGTTGGTTGGAAACTGCACGTGGGTGGAATAGAAAGGTCGATCGGAGAATATAAAGAGCATTTTCTTGAAGTAGCTGTTCACCTATAGGGTCAAATATCGTTACAACTTTCATGAAAACTCACCGAGATACTGTGTCGTTTGAACGCTGAAAGCGCTCCGCCACATGCCTGATCGTCAGGCCGGTCACACACGTGTACATGAATATCGAAAGCTGTTCTTCCAGGGTAACAAATTTGGAGTCGCGGTGACCCATAGCTCGTAGCTCCTCGATGAGCCGGATGAAATCCTCCTTGTACATGCCGAGCTCACAGCGGATATGTCCGGGATGACCTTTGAGAAGTTCCTGGACCCACGTTTCACCAGAGAGGCTGGAGGTGTGGTACGGTATTGGATCCCTACGAATTCCCGAGTAGAGAAGATCAGCCAACAAGCCCAGAAGCGTCTGGAGAAGAGTGAAGATGTGCCATACTATGAGTCGGCGCACGTCGTAATGCTGATTGGGCGGCATATGCGAAGGGTGTTCAAATGTTCAATCTCCAACACACTCGATGGTGAGCTCGTGCAAACAAGACCAAGCTCAGCAGGTTGTAAACTTCAGGTAAACTGCGCTTTCCATACAAGCTCTTACAAAGAGCCTCGGTGTTGGGACGGCTATTCCCATCATGATACTACCCAATGCGCACAAGAGAGGCACGTAACGCAGCCTCTCGGGCCAGTAAGTCAACCCCTGCTGATCGATAGACGGGATGCTAAGAAATCCTATATTAGCACCTAGCAGGATGGTTGCCTACCACACGGGCTCAGCGGTGTATCATATCCCAGACTGGGACCCCACTTACAAGCAGATTTATTCTCGACATCATTTCGAGGCTTGCACCAGAACGCTTTCCAATTACCTGCGTCTGTTCGTAACGGGCTTGAGTGGTTTTGATGCAGCGCCCAATAATCCCGGGGTGGTCAGGGAAGAATAGCATGCGCAGTATGCCATACAGAGCTTTTGCAGTGAACAGCGGTTTTCTGAACGGAGGTGCGCAGCATTGCAACCTTGAATGTCAGAGTGTTAGTATGGACACTGCAACAACTATTTGCACGTGTGACCTACTCCCGCAATCGAGCTCCTGCAGGTGGGTACCGGCGAGGGTTAGAAGCGGGCGTAATACCCTTACTTGACGAAGATTGACTTTGACCCACGTTCGATCGATCAATCGGGAGAGACTGCAAAGTCTGCAGGCTTGATGTCAGGCTATTAAGTTGCAACTAATTCAGACATCTGACGCACCGCACTTGCGAGAGTGGGTACGATAGTTCGTGTACGATCCATGGCGGAACCACCGACCTCGGAACACTGTATGGTACGCACCTGACAGTGCTGTCCCGCGATGGATGTTATCGGAGTAAGGCAATCGAGTGCATCATCCTTCAAGAAATGCTTTCTTTTCCACTTTTCGGTTGACGCCTTCCAGAACGATAAGATGCATCGTAGCCAATTGAAAGTTGTGATGCAAGATCGCTTGACGATGACGACGAATAACTTCGGGAGGCCAAGGACTCGCAGCACCGCGTCGAGGATCGACATGGTAGTATCACAATAACCGCTGGCTTCATGACGGATGGTCGTCCATGTCAACCTCCAACAGACAACGTGGCTTTGTCTCGGGGCCTGGGTAGTGTCAGTGTGTAGCTCACGCAGTGCTGCATGAAACTGTTTTGTCCCGAATGGCTTCGTATTGAGCGACCATTCACTTTTTCCCACAGCCATCTTCCAGGGTTGTCGTTTCAGTAGCCCTTCCCAGTCGTGCGCAGTCAAACCATGCACTGCATACGCAGATAATCTGTTTGGACAATCTCCGTGAGATTCTTACATAAGCTACACAAGACTGATCCGGCATCAATGCGGCGATGTGAACAGACATTTTACTGATCATCGGAAGTGGTCAGGATGAGCCCCCGTATCGCAGCCCTCCGGTAAGATCGCCGAATATACCGAGGACCGGTGGCAATTTACATAACATCCCGTCCGGCAAACAGGCTCATACTCAGCCTGAATCCATGGTAAATTGTCAGTAACAACATCGGTAAAGTCTCCAAGGCACTCCACGCGCAGCCCCGTCCTTGCATGCTTGCATATTTCTGTGATCGGCGCAGACCGGCGAAAACTTGCAAATTTGCAAATGCGTCAGCCAGTCATGCGGTGACTTTGGAGGGCAGTAACATGGCCTTATCTTATCACCAATACACTTACTGATCGCACCGTGTACCTGACGGTCAATTGGAATTTGGAACTTCCCAACGGCTCAATGGGCTTTAGTCGGCTCACTTTCCACTCTCAGCATTTGGAGACCTAGCCATCGGAACGCCAACGAGTACCGTAGACTGCTTCAAGCACCCTCGCTATTCCCTCTTCATTGACAATATCGTGTCCTGCACCCGTGAATGACACTCCCGCTTGTCGTCCGCACGTGGGCTCGGCGCTCTGTCTAACAATGACCCATGGCACTGTTCAAAGCAGAACTGACCGCTTTCATACGGGACTCAGGCTCTGTCTCACTTACATGTTCACTCTCACTTTCAATCCATGTCTCGTTGTCTACTCTCCTTGGGAAATTCTTACGTTCTTCTCACACCTCCTCTCCATGCCTCTCCAGCGAGTTGACTCTCTTCGGCCACTTCTCTGATCAGTGTGCCTGTCTCACGCCAATATCATCCCTCCAGTCAACTTCCTGATCTACATTGATCGATGTAAATTGGAGTCTCTCATAGGCCTTAGCCCCAATACAACATAGACATACGGTACTTACTAGGTGGACAAGCTGATGCGATCCGTGTACCTTGAGGCGCTCTACTCGTATGCGCTGAGACCTGTAACTCCGCTTCACAGTCAATGGTTGACTCAGAGCAGGGTCCGCGCCGATACCTAGACGGGCCAAACACTGAAATTTTATCTATATAAGGTACACAGCGTCGGTTTACGCGCTATTGAACAACGCAGCACATCATTGCATTCGCCGACGAGTGACGGCACCAGAGCTTGCGACCATCTGCGCTATGTATGTATTTCGTTCGACCTTGGCTCAGCTCTACGTCTGATGCTGATCATCAGCGTTCTTGTCGATGGTGGCTATCCCGTCAGGCCGGGAGCTACCGCCAAATTCTGGGTGCCGCAAGTCACAATGGGTTGGTTGATTTACCACGTCGGCCCCGTACAAGGCGCCACTGATGGGGGCGGGTACCAATCCCCATTGGTCTCGAGGGCGCTTGCTTATTCCATCGGGACCTCCGAGTGGCCGTTATAACCCGTTTGGCCGTACTGAAGTCCTCTTTGTTAGATCGCTCGAATATACATATACTCAGCAGTGGTGGCATGAGCAGCCACTCAATTAAAATCCAAGATGGAGGGTGGAAGCATCCATGCCGGCATTGTCGCAGGGTCATTCCTCTCAGGGTGTTCCGTCTTTTGCATTGGCCAGACACTCGTCAACGTGTATGTAATATTGCTATGACGAAGGCTGACGATGGAAAGGTGAAATTACTTGGGACTTGCAGGTTTGTTCATGCTGCCGGCCAGCCTCGTAGCGACGTTGGAGGGCTGCAACATAGCCTTATCATCACGTTTAAAACTTACTGATATGGAAAGATGCTGCCCGGCCAATACGAACGAGCTCAACCGACTCACTTTCACTGTGTGGGGACCTAGCTACCTGAACACCAACGCGCCTCCACCGTCTTCGCTCGTTATCTTCGTCGTCGTATCCGAAATGAATCACAACCAGCAGGTCGCACCATCATGTTTTGACATTTATTAATTTTTTTCTCGTTGCTAAGCCTTTTTTTAGTATCGCTCCATTCTCAGCGGAAGTTTTTCGTTCTCATTCGTGGAGAGCCCTCCTGAGCCCTCCTGCCAGTCGCCACTCAGCGCGTTTGACTGCGACGATGACTAAATGATTTGGATATCTGGAAGATCTGTGCGGTCTATCCAGTCCCTCGGGTTCGTCGGCCTCGAAAGACGTTTTGGGTGGGCAAAGAGTGATCGAATTTTTTCTTGCTACAAGGTACGTCCCTCGCAGTTCTCCGCTATCGATCCTTAAGCAGGTCAGGCATGCCACCCAAAGCAGTTGTAAAGACAGAAACTATGATTGCATGCCCCTTCACCGTCTTGCAGCCATTTGTACGGAGTCGGCAGGTGAGGATAATACACCTACACGAGTACCCCGGCACAGCTTGCTTGTACGATATGGTAATCCTTCGTTGCCTCGGTTGCTAGTATTATCCATCCACATTCATAGTAACAGTCTATAGTACGGTGCGGGATCTATGCCGATCTCCTGTCTACTGACTTTCAATCTTTCACTCAGACCTCCCATTCGCCGTCCTCCGCCCTCCATTCACCACCTTCGGGCCTCCCATTCGCTACCGCGGGCCTTCCAGTAACCAGTCTCAGCCAGACTCCCCAGTCACGAACCCCTCCCCAATCACAACCCCGACTCCCCGGTCACCTACCTCTTATTTCCCGACCTACCTTGCCAGTACATTCGTTATGTAGTGGGCGGAAGATACATAAACCAGCATGCCCTTCTCTTGTACATCGGTGCCTGAGTCCCTAGAAAGTTGGACATGCCTTCTGATAATGACGAAGCACCCTGTCACTATTCTGGTCCCTCAACGAGGTGCGCAACACTCTATGTCTGACATCTTCACTGGCCGACACGGATTTAGCGAATCCAGTCTAGCCGGTGCTCTCGGGCCACCTCAACCTGCAAAGAATCCAGCCGTATGTGTCTTCTGAGCCACGCACTCTTTGGGAGAATGTTTATTTCTTTTAAAGGAACAGAACCAGCTTTGTCACTATTCCGGTCCCTCAACGAGGTGTGCAACACTCTACGTCTGACATCTTCACTGGCTGACATGGATTCAGTGAATCCAGTCTAGCCGGTGCTCTCGGGCCACTTCAACCTGCAAACAATCCAACCGTATGTGTCTTCTGAGCCACGCACTCATTGGGAGAATGTTTATTTCTTTTAAAGGAACAGACCGGTGCTCCCGGGCCACTTCAACCTGCAAACAATCCAGCCGTATGTGTCTTCTGAGCCACGCACTCATTGGGAGAATGTTTATTTCTTTTAAAGGAACAACACCGGTACAGTAATTGTCCACGTCAACCCTGCCTTTACCTTCGAGATGGAAATCCATGCAATACGTCTATCACGTGCGACACAGCCCCGGAACACTTCAGGATCGTTCATGGCATCAGGGACATGCCCCGCGGAGCTATGATTGTGTGTCAGTGGGAAAATTGTGAACAAGGCAGCCTTCTGCGACACAATTTCATACGCCACATTCGTACGGTCCATATGGATCACCCACGGCAAGACCAACACTGAATTCTGAGTGTTACCGGAAATAGTTACGTCACTTACGTCTAGACTGGATGTCAATACCCACGCGAGTGTTTCTTGATAGACGGTGTGGCCCGGACGATCTGCATAGATAGAGCTAGCCGATGACATGTATATTTTGCCATTCGTTTCTGTCACTCAAAAATACATACATAAACTGTTGACCAGTCGCCTCCCTTGTACCCGATACGCTAGATTATATTGCTTGCAAGGTTTCTCCTACCCCAATATTCGTGAGAATGTAGTCCCGGCAGGTGCCATTTGCGAACTGCCAGAAACCCATAAATCGTGGGAACGTAGTCTCGGCAGATGCCGTTCGCGAGCCAGAAAGGGATTACTAAATTTGCAGTGGCTGTGCGCACCGCCACTTCTGCTGCGTTCACTAAGTCTTGTTTACCGCTCTTTAGTACCCGTACTAGTGCTGCTGTAAACCAATTAAGGACGATATCTACAGAACGGATCCAAAAAAAAAATAGGTAATTTGTATAGAAATGAGTCCGAATTTGCGAGTTCAGTGACGTGGTGGCCATTTCGGGCCGCTGCAACGGTCACGTGATCTCCCCCGTTGGCCACACCATCGAGACTCATTGCAATTGATTTCGCACTTTACAGGCCTTCCCCGGCGAATTTTCAGTACTTTCGACCACTTTTCCCTAGCTAGGACAGTAGATACATACACCTGGAATGTCAAAAAAGTCCACCAGTCCCCTCCTGACCCTTACCGCCCCCGCAGAGCCCCCTCGAATGTGTTGACCGAGTTGTCTGCGAGGGCCTTGCCTTATCGGGCGACTCCCAAGGCACCGCCACCTGCAAATTTCTCTAGCCAAGTCAAGGAGAACCCGAGCAGCAGCTACCATCGTTGCATGTGGTCTCTGTTACATTCCTTCCAGATCTTCCTTATATCGTGAATTTCTTCTAGTTCACAGTGAGCACTGAGCGTGTTAATCATATTACATAATTGTGACGATGACACTGACAACGGAGGGGCTCACGCTTATTATCGAGCGCGTCCCAACACTAACAATGTAGTCCAAGTAATATCTTCGAGTGGAGGGATCGCAAGAGACACACTGGCGTAATACTAATACTAGAAAGTAAAGCTCTCGTCTCCCGCGGCCTGCTGATCGCACCTACCATCCACTTTCAAACCCTTGTGCAATACTCGACACAAAACGGTACGGGTCATTGACTGAATGCTGCACAGGACACGCATTCCCTCTCCCCTAGGAATGCGTATTTCTCCTGAGACTCAGTCACTGTCAAGTTGCAACGATAGACTCCGTCTCAATGCGGTAGACAATTCTGAACATAGACCACAAGTCGCTGGCGTTGGACGTGTCATCCCGCATCCACTGGAATCAGGTCTGAGGAGAAAGGTTATATGCTTGCCGCCATAACTACTGGACATTTTAATAACCGCAGTTGATCCAACGCGTGCTTTACACAGAAATAACCATACGCCCGCCACCTCTTTTACACGATCTGGATCTACAGTGCCAAACTCTCCACGTGCACGACGACTCCACCCCAATTTCAAAGTGTTTCCAACACCCAATCTCGCGATTGCATTCCTAGCTTCCATGACAAGGCTCTCCGGTCCGCTCGCACACACTGCGACGCCACCTCCGCCATGTGGCTGTAGGCTTCCTGGGATTCGAGAGAAGGAGGTTGCGAAAGTCCCGTCGTTTCCCGGAGAAGGATGTACACGGACGGTCGTTCTAGTTTAACATTGCAGTTCGGGATGAATGGAACTGCTTCGGGGTCACACAAACATGTGATCAAGTCCGCGGCAAGGTTACCAATGTCCGCCAACATCTGGGAAAACCACGCGATGTGGCCTATGTTATAAAGGAAATGTAGGGAGGAGGGGGAGTCAGAGAAGGCCTTGATCAGGATCCGAGAATCGGGACTTACCAAACGATTTGATGCACCATACGAATTCGATCCTCTTCGTTCGTTCGCCGTCAGGACGGCCAGCCTTGACACATCTGTAGACGATGTCGTCCAGAAGCCCAAGCGTGAACGTTGCTCCTGATCCACCTGCAACCAACAGCACCGTCTCATACTGTCCAAGGTCGACACTCGAACCCCCATATGGACCATCGATCATGACGTGTACAGGTACGCCGCTACGCTCGTCACCGCTCTGCTTCTCCGATACAGGGTCGGCTAGGTCCTGTTTGTCAGGCGTGTACGTGTTGAGCTCGCTCGTCCAATCGCCGTTGACGCGTGCTGCGAGGATCATACCGGAGAGGTTGAAGCAAGACTTACTCGGAGGAGCGGAGAGAATAGTGAACGGGCGGCTTTCGAAGACACGACTAGAAAAAAAGACGCGCAGTTGGACGTGTTGGCCGGCCAGCCATCCATCGTCGCAATCTTGGACGTGGACCAGGTAAGAGCGGATCAGGTATGCGTATGTATATACGCGATGCACGAAATAACTCTTACAAACGTCATCAATTGATCGGGAGCGCTAGGTTTGGCATCCTTGATGCGGTAGCAGAAAAACTGCAAGAGTGCGTCCGCACCAAAGAAGGCGAGGGCAGGGAATATCCACGGTTCCGCATAGAGCGTATGGTAACGAACGGTGACGAAAAAGGCCACAAAAGTCAAAACGCTGTGTATATATGTGGGTGTGGTCAATGACAGGCGTTCGTCATACGTTGATGCCAGCTGGGACTCACTGGACGAAGTAGAAAGCCTGATAGAAAAAGCCTTCTTACTGGGCGAAGCGGGGTCAAGACGATGATTCCAAGCACGGAAAAGGTTGCTACGCCAGAGGTTTCTTTCTGTGGACCAATGATGGGGAGTCCGTACTCTAAGTGGTTGCGTATCCACAGTGATCCGTGGATGCATGTACCGAGGAACATTAACCTCCCGGCCACGCGGCGTATATAGTTCAGTTTCTCGTACCCGTTTCCTGGACCAAGAAGGAGCGACAAAATAAAATGTTTCGTTGCAAATAGGAATACGATCGGGAACTGTGCGAGTGCGAGGAATCCTGTGCGGTGACTGTCAGGGATGGGCAGAAAAAGATAGTTATGTCGGAGGTGAATTACCAGCTCGGTTGGGGTTAGGTATGAGAGGTGCATTTTGGAAGATGCAGAGCAAAACGACAGCGAGGTACGCCGGAACGATAATCGCTGAAACCCCGCAGTCAATTCAACAGAGTTACCAGAGCAGCAGAAGGGGAGACTTACTCTGTAAGATGTTCAATCACGGTAACGTCTAGTGTCGGACAGCAGCGATAGAGTGCAAGACTGCTGCGGCGTCTCGTCTCGGCTGAAGTGGTGGAGGTTTATCTCCCCAGCGACGACAGCGTACTCTCTCTTGTGGAGGTTTTCGGAGATGCCAAAGAATCCCTTTAGAGAGAACGGCCGTTCCACAAATAACGAATGAGACTTGTAGGCTGCTCGGGACCCGAGGCCTGAGGAGGCAGTCCAGCCATGACGCTCTCGATAATGATCCGTGTAACTAGTGCAACCCCCGAGAGAAACCCCGAATTATATAATCAGGGGTTCACTACCGGCCGACTGTTCCTCAGTGGCAGATGCCCTCTTCCGGTGGTCTCCACGATGCACAGCACACTCCTTGTCGCTTGTCTGCTGCACCATGCACAACGATGTTTCTGTGCAGACAATGGGATGGACATGACCATCTAAGACGGTGATGTTCATGCACCTGTTCATTTTCGTCCCTCGTGCTGTGCAAAATCTTTCTGGCTTCCATTCCCTCGTGCCCACCATGCATGTGTAATTTGGTTAAGCTCCTCCAAGTGTTTCATCTTTTGTAGATTCATGTCGTTCCCCCTCATGATGACTTCGTGGCCACTGCATCCAACAAGTCACTTGTTTCACTCCCTCGATGTAGACTAAACAACGTATTGGTTTCCTAATCGGCTTGATTCGAAGTTCGCCAAGCCTACCTACTCAACGCGAAGCGCGACATGTTTCAAGTTTCAACCCGACTCGAGAAGATGCACAACGTGCCTACTACTGACGCTGAGGTTGGTCTTCGGTTTAGCTCGAAGGGAAGTACACACAGCACGTGTACCTGCCTTAAAATTCTTGTTGTTCCACACCATCATGTCGGTCGCGGAGGCGCTTTTACGGATCCTCGTTCGCTTGCCAAAGTTATTCATTGCCATCCCCAAACGATACACCTCGACAACTCTGCACTTGTTGCGGTACCTCTTGTCGTTTTTGAACTCGTTCATCCCGAAGCAGAAACGAAAGCAGCTACTGGAGAATGACCTAGGTGGAAGCCCCACTTCTACAGCGGGCGTAGTCAATATGGAGGACAGTGAGAAAGAAGATGCCAGTACTGAGAGCGCGACCATCACGTACCCCCGAGCTGGAGGTTCCGTTGATCGTGCACCCACGCTGCTTGGTTTCAGTACGGTGCGCCACGTGGCTGGCTGAGGAATTTAATAACCTGATGTCTGCGTTAAGCCTGCAGCCAGGCCGCTTGGTGAGAGTAGAGTTGCAAACTCGAGCACTATGCAATCGGACTCTAACCTACCGGCTCCCAACTACCTACCAGTGCAAACAAATATGGACCGGTACGTGACATGCGATCGTTTTGTCACTAGTACTGCTTTAGTGACTCCTGTGATACGCAAGTATGTATCGCTGCAGACCTCCTCTCGAACAATCTCTCTTCACAAGAAACTCGCTGTACAGTCTAATTTCCATGCTGATGTATTTCGATCATCCGGGGTTCATCCGGCGCTCGCTCAAAGCTACGCAGCATCGTCATGAGAATCATCGTGTAACAAACGTCGATGAATGGAAAGAGTTTTGGAAAATGTTCCAAAAAGACGTCAGCAACATTAACTTGCTCGTAAGCTATCCAAAACCATAATATACGTATCCGTCATTTTTCTCCCCTGACAGGCAACCGTGCTACTGGCCGGGAATGCCAATTTCCTGAGCATCACCAATCAGCATGGGTTGTCTTACTGGCCGCAGAAGCTGAGCTATGTGTCCCTCGTGGTAGTATCTTCGTGAGCCTAGCAATCCGGAAACCGAGAATTTTCGTGAGTGACCAGTTGTCTTAGCCTTGTGGTTGATCTTGTTATAATGGAATCCAGACTGCTTACTCGGTGGCCTACTTCGACGTCATGCTACTGGTACTGGGGTTCCCATTCGAGCTCTTCTTATGCAGGTGTGTGAAGAGCGCTTTATTTAATATCGCTGTTCACGAGCGCCTCTTTGTAGCATCATTCTATTCATTGCTGCACTCATCGTGCACCTTGCCATTAATTCAGCAACTATCCAGATTTATGCAGCCGTCGCTATCATGGGCCTCATAGTCGTATGCGTCTATTTGTATTGGCTTATCACAGAACCGCTAGATGGCTGGCAGTTTTTGCCCGAGGAGTGTAGGCCTTGTAGTGTTGAGGGGACTTCGCAAACTGTGTGAGAGCTTCCAATGGAGGGAGGGGCCTTTGCGACAAGGTAGCTGGCTGGGTCGTGCAGTTTTCGTTCGATCTCTTAGTACAGTGATAAGTGATATTTTTTATATGGTGGATACCCTGGATGTACATATTGTAGGTGCGGTTGGGTCCTTATACACACTACTTCCCGTTGGCAAAGTGGTTCGACCTTACTCCTCCGAATCTCACAAGAGATTGGGACAGGTTGTACCGATCACTTACAAGCAGATTACCGTAGTACTCTTGACGTCACTTTGGAACCTGCACCAGAACGCTTTCCAGATCCCTACGTCCGTTTCGTAATTGGACTTCAGTGGTTCTGATAAAGCGGACGACAATTCCAAGGTGGTCGAGGAAGAATAGCATGCACAGTATGTCATACAGGGCTTTTGTAGTGAACAGCGGTTTTCTGAGCGGAGGTGCGCAGCATCGCAACTGGGAAAACTATTTGCACCTGTGACGCACACCTGCAATCATGCAGGTGGATATCGGCGATGGTTAGAAGCTGGCGTAATAGATTGACTTTGGCCCGCGTTCAAGTGATCACTCGGGAGAGACTCCAAAGATGCAGATTTGATTCTGATATCAGGCTATTAAGTTGCGACTGATTCAAGACATTTGACGCACCGTACTTGCGGGAGGTGGTACGTAGCTTCTGTACAAGAACTGCCGACCTCGGAACACTGTATGATGGCGCACCTCACAGTGCTGTCCCGCGATGGATGTTACCGGAGTAAGGCAATCAAGTGCATCATCCTTCAAGGAATGCTTTCTTTTCCACTTTTCGGTCGACACCTTCCAGAACGATAAGATGTATCGGAGCCAATGGAAAGTTGTGATGGAACATCGCTTGACGACGACGACGACGACGACGACGAATAACTTCGGGGGCGAAGGACTCGCAGCAGCGCGTCGAGGATCGACATGGTAGTATCACAATAACCGCAGGCTTCATGATGGACGCCCAGTGAGGTATCGATGACCTGTCAACCTCCAACAGACAACGTGGCTTTGTCTCGCCGAGGGCCTGGGTAGTGTCAGTGTGTAGCTCACGCAGTGCTGCATGAAACTGTTTTGTCCTGAATGGCTTCGTATGATTGAGCGACCAATTACTTTTTCCCACAGCTTGTATGTACTTCGCGATGCACTAAATCGCTTCGTCTGCAGAACAACGCGAGGCAAACGCCTGTGCTAAGGCATCCGCGCTCTGCCATGTTTTTCGCTCCGTCGTCGCGGCGAGTCTTCAATGAATGCAGGCTAATCCTGAACGAAGTCGCGCGGAAACGCCGGGTCTCTATCATGAAGGTGCCTCGGCGTGAGGTTCAGAGGTCAATCCACCGTCTCTACTCACAGTACACTCCAGTACGGGCATCCCAGCCGAATAATAGCCCTGGGGAGGTCAATACGGTATTTATGTAAGTCGACAGGACCCACGTTGCAACCATCTTTCAGTACACCATGAGCGAACAAGTTTTCAGGTCGTCGTTACCACCTGTCCCCCTCCCTCGCAGGTCCGTCTTCACACATCTTCTCGGGACGTCACCACACATTCCCCATCTTGTCGGTGGCTTCTCTGCATCGTCCCCTGCTTTCATCGACGCGGTCACTGGTGTAACGATTTCCCGTGGACAGCTTCGTTCTCTTACTCTTCAGCTCGCCCATTCCCTTATCAACCTGCCTGAGCCGCTTCAACACCGGGGAAATGGGGCTACTACTACCCGACCTACCGTCCTCGTTTTCTCTCCCAATAGCATCGTTTGGCCCATGATGCTCCTCGGCGCTTCTGCCGCCGGCTATACCGCCACTCTAGCTAACAGTGGATATAACCCAGACGAACTCAAGCACCAGTATATTGATGCCGGCGCTCATCTTATCTTCGTCCACCCGTCACTGCTTGACACGGTGAAGAAAATGCTCACTTCGATCGGTTGCTCGGATATGCGTGCTAGGGTTATCGTGGCGACCTCGGGTTGGCTCACAGGTGTGCCAGATAATGTGACACCGGATATGTCGGGTTTCGTCCGTCTCGAGAACCTTCTTGGTCGCGGGCAGCTTACTTCTGAAGTCAAATTTGATGGAGAGCGGTCTGAAGAAACGGCCTACCTCTGCTATTCATCAGGAACTACAGGAACACCCAAAGGCGTTCAAACTACCCATTATAATATAACTTCAACTATCGACATGGCCAGACCCTTGTGGCCAAACACGAGACCCTGTCTCGCGCCATCCATAGCAGATGCGGCTGGACCCGAGCAACCGGACGTTGCCCTTGGACCCCTTCCGTACTTCCATATCTATGGGATGGTCAAACTTATCCTACTCCCAATTGCTCTCTGCACACCGAGCGTCGTCATTTCTGGCTTCGTTCCGGAAGCGTTTTTGAAAGCGGTAGAGAAGTATCGTGCAACCAGCCTGGTCCTAGTCCCTCCGATATTGATCGTATTTGCTCGCCTCGAAGGTTTGTACTGTCTCCTTTGTGTTTCTGACAAAGACGGAGATATCCTTGCATTTCACGAAAACCAACGGAACTGACATCCCCACTCCCAGCCATCAACAAATACGATCTGAGCTCCGTCCGTACGATAATCAGTGCTGCTGCACCACTCAACCGTAACCTAGTATTTGCCGTCAAGACTCGCTTTGAGAGGGCTGGCTTCAATGTTGCCGTTGTCCAAGGTATGAGTCAGAGAATTCACATACGCGGACCGTTGGAAACGAGGTTAATTTCTCCCTCGTGGGATGTAGGGTATGGCCTCACTGAGACATCGCCCACCGTGTTTATACTGCCTAACAAATATGCGTACCGTCATGCGGGCTCTGTAGGAGTAGCAATCCCTAACCTAGAGGTTCGACTAGCCCGTGAGGACAGTGGGGAGGTACGTCTTCACGCTAGTATTTTTTTTTTTTGACTAGCTAAGACGTTCGGTGTAGGTTTTGACCGATATCGAAGGCGCCGGCGAGCTGTGGGTAAGAGGACCGAATGTTATGAAGGTGCGTGATTGCTTGCCTCTTCGCTGTTCCCCTGTAAATGGTGGTTATATTCACTGCCTCCAGGGCTACCTCAATAATCCCTCAGCCACCGCTGCGGCTATTACCGACGATGGCTGGTTTAAAACGGGTGATATTGCCGTTTGCAATGCAGACGGATTCTTTACGATTGTCGACAGACGAAAGGAACTGATCAAGTATAAGGTGCGTTCGCGGGAATCCCTCTCGAGTATGACATTGTGGTAGACCGTGATTCACCCATGGACAGGGGTTCCAAGGTGGGGACGATACTTTTCTCCTCGACGTCGCCCACATTCCCAACAGTGCCACCTGCGGAGCTCGAGTCGCTACTATTGCAACATCCTGATGTGGCCGATGCAGCGGTGATTGGCGTGCCAAGCAAGGAAGCAACCGAACTACCTAGGTACGTATCAGTGCTGCAGGGAGGCTCCGTGTGCATATATCTCACCGATTCCCTTTTTTCTAGGGCTTATGTGGTACCTGCACGAACAATTAAAAAGGAGGAGACAGCGACGTTCGCATTAGGCATTCAAGAATGGGTCGCCCGAAAGGTTGCTCCACACAAGAAGCTACGTGGAGGAGTCGTTCTGGTGCAGCAGATTCCTAAGAGGTATGATACGAAGTTCCGTATCATATCCAAGCGCATCGTCGTGACGGCATTCTTAGTGCCTCTGGAAAGATCTTACGTCGTGAACTTCGTGATCGTGCTGGGTCAGATATGGCACACGGTCAGGTTGGAACTCCTGCTAAACTGTGATGGTGCTAGTAGGATGGGAACGATCTTGAGGGCGAAGACGGTCACTAGAACCTGCAGGTAAACTGATCTTTACTTCCATATTCCCTACTCGCCGGAAAAGAGTATTTCATTCATATCCACATTACATGAAGAGTCACATATCGATCCACTTACATATGGAGTCAATCTAGAAGCAACCACCTATTCAACCACCCACCTTCCACCTTTACTTCAGATATCATAAGCAACTCGTGCTTCCAACCATGCACGATCGGTCTCGCTCCAGATCACAATGGGCACTTTGATCTGTCCAGAGGCACCACCCTTCGTCCTGACCTTCCATTCTCTGAAGTCGCCAAAAGTTCCCGGTCGGACCACTCGGACGCAGGGCACACCGATTTTCCCTACTCGACTGTCTTTCAGGTAATTCTCATTGTTTTTCTGCAGTTGACCATGCAGCGCAGCGGGTGCCGCTGAAATGTTCGCGCCTGGAAGGGGTTTTTTTTTGTATCAGGCTACGCTCAAACCTTGGGGGCGTGTCTTCCCACCGAGAAACTCACCGGGATCGCCCTGTAATTCCACCAAGAATGCGTACCGAGCAACCGTCTGACGGTAGTCGGCGGTAACGCAGAACTCAGACACTCCTCCAAACAAGTCCGAGGTGGCATCGACGACGTCGTGCAGTTGCGTTTCTGTCGTCACCTCGTTTGCAAGACGAATGTGCATGCTAAACATGATGACCTTTTAACGCACATATCCGTATACATTGGGATGCCTGAACCCTCACCTTCTCCGCTACAACGAGCAGTCAGATACCCAAAAAAATGATTAGAGATAATGGAAGCATACCTCAATATACCTGACAAGAGGTTGTCCGTCACGAGGATCGAATCCTGCAATCTCAACGACATCGCCAAGACGATACCGCCAAAATCCGTCTCTCGTCGTTAGAACCACTTCGTATTTGCGGCCCGATTTGACGTTCCACTGATACAAAAGAGTAAGTCAGCATTTCGTGGCGCACGAGCGCAAGGGAGAAAAAAAAGGACTAACAGATTGAGCGAGATATTGGGATTCCTCTGGTTGGTCTACAGGCAGGAACTCGACGACATCGTCGGAACCGATAACCTTGTACAGGTTGAGATCCCTTGGGTCGTATGCGATGGCCAGATACGCTTCGCTACTGGCGATGGCTACACTTTGAATAGACACGTCTGGACCGATGTAATGCCTGATCTAGTGTCGAATGTATTCAGATGCGACAAGACGCAAGAGTAACTAGGGACGAATACTTCTGGAATGACGGTGGAAAATGGACCACTGGCATTTGCAAGGATCGCACGCAGCTGTGGCCAAACCCGTTTGAACCATCCTATGGTATGAGTTGACTTTTCAATTCTGCGCAACTCCTCGGCGCGTTCCGGGCTCGACTGAAGGGAACGCTATACATGAAGCGCAACGATCAACACACCATGATGGCGCCTTTGACACAAACGCAGAGACGTACCTGAAGATTATCTTTCACGTGTTCTATTCCATCTATATCCGGTATCACGCCCGTTTCGATGCAGTGAACGAGATCCTCCCAGTGATCATCAATCGTACGACACAAGTCACGGCACGAGGTGGTGAACACGGTGTTGATGGTCTCAAGCTTTGGTTCCAGCAGTGCAAAGAGGGCATGCATGAAGAGGAACGATTTGTAGTTGGAGATGAAGGACACAGCGATGGGCGACGAGAAATTAGGAACTATGCAAGTGGGTTACTGGGAGCGCTGTGCAGGAGCAGGAATTATACTGACTCTTCAGAGCGGCAGAGGAAGCATCTTCCTCCACAGGCTGCAAGCGGAAGGTATTATGAGTTAAGTTATTAGGATCGCTTCTTCCTAGCACAGCCTACCAAATTGTTTTCTATGCGGCCCATACCACTCGTCAGTAGGCAAACAGGAATGTGTTTGGCTATGTCGCCATCCTCATCCAAGGGGGTTACGACCTGACGACACGCAAGGGAAAATACAATACAATTCTTGCCAGCGTTGTTGCTCGGCGGGTTCGCCATTCGAAGTGTCTCAGCCATCGCCCTCGACATGTGCTCCGGGTGACGATATTTAGGGAAGTACTTTGCTGCGCCCCCTGAGGTGCCCGAGGAGTGAGCAATGAAGACGGGAAGGCCGGGGGCCATAAGATTTTCCACCGAAAACTTGTTGCATGGGTGCTCGAAGAAGCGCGCAATAGTGGGGAGGTAGTCCTTGTAGACGCTTAGTCCTACGTTGTTGTGATAAATATCGAATAACTCTTTCGGGGGATAATCCATAATGCCTGTATGACCGTCATGCGTGAGATGAAGTGCAGCCCGGAACTGCGGTAGAACATCGGATTCCTTGAAGTAGGTAGTAACCGAGTTTGTCGTCACGAGGTACGATAGTACGTCCATTGCCTGTTCACGGAGTCGCTGCACGAGCTCCGGGGTGAGCGAGGTAATCGGCGTAGGGGGTAGGTCGTCCATCTGAGTAGGCAGAATCTGTAGTAGATCAAGTGACGAGTGATGAGAAGAACACGATACAGAGAAGTTGGGTTATTCGGCACTTCCTCCATGATCACTTCACGGTCATCTTATAGTGTATGGCTTTGATGAGATGCCGATGTGATCGAGAACGGGAGAGAAGCCAACGGCAGACCAGTACGACGTGTTGAGACTATCGATGCTGTGCGATTTCGATACTAGGCCGCATATCGCTATCCATAAAGAGCGAGTATTGTTCTGCTGTGTCCCCTGCGACAGACTAAATCGAACGATGCATTTGCACGCTGCACCAAGCATTTAGCTAAATCCTGGTGCACTGCGTACGCTGCAGAGATGTGTGATTAGTGTTGGAGTTTTGTGACTTCCGAGTACAGCGAGCACCGCTTACATAATATGCCATACTCGTAGCTTCATCTTTTTTCCTTTACACCTCAGACTTCGTCCTAACTCGAAGACTGAGGTAACGTTCCTTCTTCTATACTATAGCCTATTTTCACTTATCCTTTGGGTAGTTCACACTCTTTAGGTTGGTTAATAGATACAGACTTCGTCCTAACTCGAAGACTGAGTTCACACTCTTTAGTTCACTCTGCACTCGACCTCGTTTCAACAGGTTATGAGCCCCGCCTGTGCGGAACTATAGTCAAGAGTACACCAGTCTATCTAAGCCTACCGAATGTCCAACCCTTCTGCTTCGACTGCGATCCCCACTCGGGCATCAGCATCTACAGCACCCACCTCCACACCTACTACTGCCTCGTCAGTGAAAACCAAGCAAGCCTCGAGCCGTCTCTATGACATTCCATCACTAGAAGACGATGGCTCGAACTTCCACACATGGAAGGTCAGGATCTGCATGATACTCGACGTACGAGACCTGTGGGATGTCGTTGGAGGAAACACGACTACTGCACCAGACTCGTCAAATGATCCCATAGGCCATGCCGACTGGATGATCAAAGACAAGGAAGCCCGAGCCCAGATAATACTCACATTGAAGGACGAACCCCTTACCGGAGTCCTCCATGCTCCAACAGCAGCAGAGATCTGGACAAAGTTGTGTCAGCGGTACGAAGGGCACGGCAAGCAGACCATTGCCTATCTCATAGGCGAGCTCTTCCGTGGTACACTCTCGGCAGACAGTCCAATGCACAACCAGCTAAACGCTATGTGGCAAAAAGCACGCATACTAAAGTCACTCGGTCAACCCCTCGATGACTCCCTCATAGCCATTGCTATGGTAATTTCCTTACCACCTTCCTATGCAACACTCCGTACCATCTTGATGTCCTCGAATGACAAACTTTCGATCGACTCCGTAATATCCCAAGTGCTCGTCGAAGAGAAGTCACAGCAGCTTGCCTCCGGTGGGCAAAGTGCACTCGTTGTGCGAACATCTGGACATTCAAAGTCAAACACAAAAGATGATAAGAGGAAACTGAAATGCGGGTACTGCAAAAAGAAAGGGCACAGCGAAGATGAATGTCGAAAGAAGAAAGCCGACGAGGCTGGATCCAACTCGACATCTGACCACAAGGGAAAATCAGGAGACAAGGAGAAAGACGAGCATTCAGCAAATCTCGCTCACATATCCTCTGTGCACAATGCACCGCTCCGCCTCTTCATAGCTCAAACACACAGCCACATCCCTCGCACGCACTGGATACTAGACTCCGGAGCCTCTGCACACATGTGCTGTCAATACAGCTGGTTCACCACCTTCAAATGGCTCATACCTACACAGCCAATCACAGTTGGAAATGGAAATACTGTGTCTGCGGTCGGAGTTGGACAAATAGTCCTCGATACAGATCTGGGGAACGAGGGAGAAGGCCACGTCATCCTACATGACGTCTACTATGTGCCGAACCTTACCTCGAACTTGCTCTCGATTGCGTGCCTTGCCAGCCAAGGAATAAATACCACCTTCGAATGGGACAAGTGCAGTCTAACTGCTGGCAAGACAACTGTTGGAGTAGCTCATCAGCACGACACTCTATACAAGCTCGCCACCAGAACACGCACTCTTGAACCGGCCATGCACACATTGTATAGCCCTACTGCGGCTAACATACCATGTTCAAGCATACTGCGCCAACCAAGCTTCGAAGGGAAACCACCAAATGAGACAAACCCATCTACATCCTATTCTGACGACTCCCGTGTGCGCAATCGGCCCTACTCAGCTATGAGCAAAGACCTACAACTGGTATCTCGGACGCACCACTGGCTAAACGACAAGAGGTCTGGCCTGACTGAACAAGTCTCCTCCCAGGCTGAAATCGGCACCAACGAAGGTCCTGGGTTCCCCATTACCAAAGGCAGTGGTGAATATGGCTCGATGGAGTCAAACACCCACCTCGCGTACAAGGGGAACCACCACGAGAACCCAAAGGCAAGAATGCGAAGCAACGTAGTCAAACGCACCACCCGCATGTATGCTCTGCCTGACAAGCTCCGGGGGCACAACATAATACACACAGGTCGAACCCAAAACCATCTACAAAATAATTCTACACTCGACACCGAGCCAAACGAGGTTGTCACTGGAGAAACACGATCAGCGCTCTGCTCGAAATTGATCACACACTCCGTACACATACCTACGTCCGAGCCTCAACTCCCTACTGCTGTTACGTCACTCAAGGACTCGCACATCGCATTAACGAGGACCCCGCATGCATCTACATGCATGTACAGGCAAAACCGGGACACTTCAGGCCTAGCGCCCAGTATCCGAGTCCCAACAAGCGATACTACAGACCCTATACAAGTGATAACAAGTGCACCACCTGTAAACACTCAGGATACGACCAGTGAAGCAGAGCTGAGGCCCCCAAACTCACCGGTTACCCCTGCAGCTGCAGATGCAGGCAGCATGCACACAGAAATGGACCAAACGAGCCCAGATCTTAAATCGGGCACTCGAAACATTGAGTGGGGACACAGGAATGTTCAACACGACCCAAACGAGCCACTCGTCGACTTCGATCGGCCTTCGATGCCATCCAACGAGCCTGAAAAGCGCTCAGTACATTTTGAGGCTCTCGCCTCGAAATTCAAAGAAACCATGGTTGCAAACCCACCTGCCAGTCCATCAGAACATTCTCGCACCCACTCCGAAGCCAGAGAATGGTTACGTCGCCCGCAACGACTGAGTTCTCGCCTGAAATTGCCCTATCAGTCAAAACCAGCACCCCAGCAGCTCAAGCCTCTCTATCTTACCCAAAACAGCTGTATCCTTGAATCTAACAGTGTCAGAGCGACACTAGGGACCCACAGTCATGGAACGAGAGACAACGCGAGTGGAGGGAGCGTGGTGACGGGGGTAGAAGGAAAACGAGCCCACTGCGAGGCTGTGGAGTCGTGTCACAACGATCAACAACGGGCTGCTTACAAATCACGCACGCACAGCAACACACTCGAGATACCTGACAAGGCCAGTCAACACCTTAATGGGACACCTCGGGGCCACTGCCATTGCAAAAATATATCTATTTTATAGCTACAATGAAGAGGGCTAACACGGTATGGCTTATTTCTCAACTGGAGACTCGCTGAGGGAGCGTGTTGGAGTTTTGTGACTTCCGAGTACAGCGAGCACCGCTTACATAATATGCCATACTCGTAGCTTCATCTTTTTTCCTTTACACCTCAGACTTCGTCCTAACTCGAAGACTGAGGTAACGTTCCTTCTTCTATACTATAGCCTATTTTCACTTATCCTTTGGGTAGTTCACACTCTTTAGGTTGGTTAATAGATACAGACTTCGTCCTAACTCGAAGACTGAGTTCACACTCTTTAGTTCACTCTGCACTCGACCTCGTTTCAACAATTAGAGCACGAAATGATCGCATATAGTTTCCCTCCACAGCACCGGTGCTGTTAGTCTTGAAATCATACTAGACCGCGCCAGTGCTCCTCCGAGTGATTTTGGAATCTGTAAAAACAGCGCGTGACGATGCTACCGACGTGCAAAAATAGGTGTTCCAAAAATAGGTGTTCCGGTTACAATTTATCCAAACCAGCGAATGCTGTCCATGTCAATGTGTAAACCTCGCGGCGACCGAGTGCGGGGTAGTCGAATGCCTCGCGATCCTCATGATATACGACGCCGATGGTCTGAGTAGAATACACCCGCGCAACTTGTGGGGAAGAATAGCCACGCTTGAGGCAAAAGGCTGGGCGACGGATACACTACCATGCGAAGTTTCCTGGATGTCGTACATCATTGACCACGTTCCCCACGAGATTGCAGAGCCCGCTTTGGCCCTCATCACGGTGGGCGGTGTCATCAGACCCTGCAGAAACGATCAGAGATGGATGGCAACGGTTCTTCGATCCGATATTTATCAGGAGTGCTGACAACTTATCCCTTCCTTGGACTTCATTTCTGTGGCAAGTGTATTCTGGTATCATATGGACTCGGCCTCCACCTGAAGCACGGCTTCCGGATGTCAGGTTGCTTCCGCCATGTAGAGCTGGATGCGGGGGGTTTGAAGAGTGATCGGTGACTGTTGCATATAGACTTGTAATAATATGGGTATGAGACATTTTGAAAGGATTTGCCTCGGTCTCGGCCGGAGTTCTACCTTCCACTGTTCGACTCCGCTTCGTGTAGGATAGGCGACCGTGTAAGGAGCGGGAATGTAGTTCGACAGGTGTTTCTCGGAAATGATTGTTGAACTGTGTAGGATGAATGATGGGTATGAGAGAAAACCGGTACAGATCAGATCAGCTGGAATCTCCCTAGTATCGTTATATTGAAGCTTGCAGGAGCAGACTCTACTTGCGGCGGGGTGTGCTGAAGCAAAGAGGCGCAGCACACTCCGCTGACTCTACGCATGGACTAAAAGGACTAAGTTAGTTAGCTACGAGGGTGTGCAATGACTCGGGGTGGATTCTTCCCATGGTATTGACTTCTGGAGTTGTCGAGAATGATGCACCTCGCTACCCTACAACGGGAAAAGGAACCTTTAACGGGTGACTTGTTGTGGTATATTCAAGAAGCGCCTAGATGATCAGATAAGTACTGTACACTCCAAGGGTCCGGTGCCGCTTCGAATAGTACGACAATGCGTCAAGAATGACAGTAGGTGTGGTGAAGCTGGAATGGTAGGATAAATCACATCATATAGGTAGAGTATGCAGAGAGATGATTATGATGCACGAAATGCAGGTGCCAAGCGATCATAGTTCGGAAATGACCATAGTGGATTGATTGAGGTACGGAGAGATGGAAACTGAAGAGGTCACTCGAAATTGTAACCGA
The DNA here is from genome assembly GCA_024613185.1 of Pisolithus microcarpus. NCBI lineage: Eukaryota > Fungi > Basidiomycota > Agaricomycetes > Boletales > Pisolithaceae > Pisolithus > Pisolithus microcarpus. The sequence goes on along the minus strand of JANFAI010000056.1, from coordinate 244,853 downwards.
CCGCAGCCTGGCATGCTTCGTGCGCTTGTGGCATGCGAGCGTGTTGGTGTAGGCTTTGTTGTGACAGGAATGGTATACTACAAGCGGGACACTTGTACCCGGTCGGCCTAGAAGTCGTGCGTGGTCGTTTTGAGGGTTTTGCAGGAGAAGCGGATGACTGCGGAGGTAAGTGCGCCCACTGAACACCTCTCCAAGCAGGCATCAGGGGCATTGCAACGGACTCACATTGTCATTGTCATCGTGATAGGAGCTCGTCCTTCGTTTCAAGGGCAATGACTGGGATGATGACATGCCTAAACGCGCAGATGAAATCAGAAACCACCAGACAGTTGCAGAGCGGTAAGGGTACTCTTGATCACAGTGTCCCTCCAAAGGCGCACTCGCTGCATGCGGATGTCATAGGTATCGCCCGACCGTACAGCTTGTTCATGGTCATTGTGTGATGACTTGTCTGGGGAGACCAAAGAGGAGTAGTGAGATGAGCACTCATCGTCAGATTCCCCGCTGGAAGATTGCGTGGCTTCCATTGCGGCCATGACGAGGGTGATGAAAGCACTGGCGATTTTATAGTTCTGAACCTGTTGCATGATTAACATCCTCCGAGTGGTTTCATAGTCATCTTCTTTCTCGTCCTCGTCTTCCTCTTCCTCTACCTCCTCCTCGTCGATGTCAATGTGGTGATTTTCGAGCATAACAGTAGGCTAGGATGGTGGCGACTATCGACTTCGAAGTCCGCCAAATTCTGCACAAACTTGGTTTGCACATGTTATGTACAACCTTGTGGCACACCCGCTAATCTCAACAACCCACATGAACAACAACCAACTATCCACGGGGTGCATTTCTTCTTCCCCCGAAAAGCCTCTATTCAATTGCCATCAGTGAGATAAAGAGCAGCCCTAGACCATCGGAGTCCTCGAGTTAGGTATGTAGTGGGCCGTGGCAGAACTTGTCTCACGCAGTACGTGACGATACGTCTGCTGCAAGGCGCCGGTCGCAAGGCCGCTCTGTGAGCTCTGGAGTGAGCGAGGCGAGCGGCGCGACCCGTGCTAGACAGAATATGTAGTAGTTTATGTAGGAGTACGGCGTCTCATGGAAGTTGAGTTGATCATGGCCAGTTCCCGGGTCATCTTGCCAATAGTGTACGACTCTGGTGTATGTGACCCTTTCAATGGGGAAGTCCTGTCGATGTCATGATCGGGAGCGGGAGGGCAATATTACATTGTATTAGCAGATTATAAGACCATTGCTATGTGAGCTTAGCACCTAAGTGACCCATGAGAATGAATTGGTAGTGTACCAAAAGTTCGATATCGGAAACATAACATAATGGTTGTCAGAGTAGTTAAGCGATGGGCTATGATGCCAGCATTCATTCACCCTTCCCGCTTTTCACCTTCGATCAGATATCATACAATACTCGTTCTTCCAACCACGCACGATCGGCGTCACCCCAGATCACGACGGGTACCTTGACCTGCCCCGAAGCAGCACCCGTCGTCCTCACCTTCCATTCTCTGAAGTCACCAAACGTTCCCGGTCGGACCACCCGAACGCAAGGCACACCGATTTTGCCTGCTCGGCTATCTTTCAAGTAATTCTCGTTGTGTTTCTGCAGTTGACCATGCAACGCAGCGGGTACCGCAGCAATGTTCGCGCCTAAAAAAAAGTGGTTGTATCAGGTTGCGCTCGTACCCTGCCGGCGTCTTCCTGTTGAGGAGTACCAAGAGACTCACCAGGATCGCCCTGTAATTCTACCAAAAATGCGTACCGAGCAGCTGCCTGACGGTAGTCAGCGGTAACGCAGAACTCGGAAACTCCTCCAAACAAGTCTGACGCGGCATCAATGACATCGCGCAATTGTGTTTCTGTCGTCACCTCGTTTGCGAGGCGAATGTGCATGCTAGATATAATATGCGTCCTTAATGCATATACACGTATGCCAGGAATACCCGAACACTTACTTCCGCCGCTGCAACCAGCAGTCAGATACAACGCTCACTGGAGAAGATGGAAACCTACCTCGATATACCTAATGAGGGGTTGTCCATCGCAAGGATCGAATCCCGCAATCTCGACGACATCACCAAGACGATACCGCCAGAATCCGTCTCTCGTTGTTAGAATCACTTCATATTTCCGGCCCTTTTCGACGTTCCACTGATAAAAAGATGGTCAGCACACCACGGCACGACACGCGCAAGGCAAATGGGACTAACAGATTGAGCGAGGTATTTGGATTCTTCTGGTTCGTTCAAAGGTAAGAACTCAATGACGTCGTCAGAACCGATAACCTTGTACAGGTTGAGATCCCTCGGGTCGTACGCAACGGCTAAATATGCCTCGCTACTAGCGATGGCCAAAGTCTGCACGGATACATCGGGACCAATGTAATGCCGGATCTGAGTCGAGAGTGTCAGAACGCACCAAAACGCTAGACTAAGGATGAATACCTCTGGGATGACGGTGGCGAATGGACCACTGGCATTTGCCAGAATCGCACGCAACTGGGGCCAAATCTGTCTGAACCATCCTGAAGTATCATTGGCCTTCCCGATTCTGCGCAACTCCTCGGCGCGTTCCGGGCTCGACTGAAGGAAACGCTATACATAAAGCGCAACGATCAACACACCATGATGGCACCTTTGACAAAAACGCAGAGACGTACCTGAAGATCATCTTTCACGTGTTCGATTCCACCTATATCTGGTATCACGCCTGTTTCGATGCAGTGAACGAGATCCTCCCAGTGATCGTCAATCGTACGACATAAGTCGCGGCACGAGGTGGTGAACACGGTGTTGATGGTCTCGAGCTTTGGTTCCAGCAGTGCAAAGAGGGAATGCATGAAGAGGAACGACTTGTAGTTGGAGATAAAGGACACGGCAATGGGCGATGAGTAATTAGGAACTAAACAAGTGGGTTATTGAAAGCGCTGTGCAGAGCAGGAGTTATACTGACCCTTCAGAGTAGCGGAGAAGGCATCTTTCTCTACGGGCTGCAAGCGCATTAGTATTGTGAGTAAAGCTGTAAGGACTGTTTCTTCCGAGCACAACTTACCAATTTGTTTTCTATGCGACCCAAGCCGCTTGTCAGCAAGCAAACAGGAATGTGCTTGGCTATATCGCCGTCCTCGTCTAGGGGAGTTACGACCTGACGGTATGCAAGGGAAAACGTGATACAGTTCTTCCCTGCGTTGTTGCTCTGCGGGTTTGCAAGGCGGGCTGTCTCAGCCATCGCCCTCGACATGTGCTCCGGGTGACGATACTTTGGGAAATACTTTGCTGCACCTCCTGAGGTGCCTGAAGAGTGAGCGATAAAGAGAGGCAGGCCAGGGGCCATGAGGTTCTCAACCGAAGACTTGTTGCATGGTTGCTTGAAGAAGCACGAGATGACAGGGAGGTAGTCCTCGTAGACGCTCAAGGCTACGTTATTGTGATAGATCTCGAACAACTCTGACGCAGAGTAGTCCAAAGCATCTAGCTGGTTTCCATCAGAGAGACCAAGTGCAGCCCGAAACTGTGGTAGAACGTCGGACTCCTTGAAGTAGGTGGTAGCCGAGTTTGTCTTCACGAGGTACGACAGTACGTCCAGTGCCTGTTCACGGAGTCGCTGCACAAGCTCCGGGGTAAGCGAGGTAATCGGGGCAGGGGGTAGGCTGTCCATTTAGGTAGGTAAAATCTGTAGTAGATCGAACGATGGGTGATGTGAAGGACACGATGCAGAGAGGTAGAGTTGATCAGTGCTTTCTCCATAACCAATCCATGGTCATTTTATAGGCGTATGACCCCGACGTACCCGACTTCATCGTATGCACGAGTCCGGTCGGGACGAAACTCAAGCACCTCGCGGATCGAGACCATTGATGCTGTGTGATTTAAAATGGATATGTCCGATACCTATATACGGCGAGTATTAATCTGGTCTTCTGCTGTGCCCTTTCGACAGACTAAATTGAAGCTTCCACTTCTACATCCTGATGGAGAATGCGCGAAGGTCTCGATTGAATGCCGTATCACTGCACAGACATTTGATTCAGAGAACACACCGAGTTATAGTTTATCTCCGCAATACCGAGGCGGGACGCTGCTGCAACGCGAGCCTAGCAACTGCGTGAGGGGCGTACCAGTGTTCCTATGAGCCAGTAGAAACCGTAAACGAGGCAGCGTTGCCATCAATTCATCAGTGATATGCGGGAAGTTGTTCTGATTACTAAACCCGGAAAAACCTACGAGTGGTGCCCGGCCTTGAACTTGCCCCTCCACCATGCGCCATGCGCCATTGGAGCCTCATGGAGGTATGAGATAGTCGGATGGCTCATGATATACGACGCCAGTTCCCCGAGTAGAATACATCACCTGGAGAAGAAGAGCCGGACCTATGAAAAGGCCGGGAGACGTTATGGAGCGTCATGGAATTCAACAGAACATCACGCGTGTCCGCACATTCCCCCTTCTAACCATCGACCACGTACCTCGTGAGTGATTTAGGAACCCACCTTGCCACTCGTCATAATCTCCTTTGGCGTGTGAGATGCGAAAGATGGGCGATGTCATCGGTCATTGGTAGAAACGATCAGCAACAGATCGCAATGCGTCTCCAACGTGCTAACAGGAGCGGTGGCAGCTCGTTCTCCTTGAACCTCCTTCCTGCAGCTGGTGCGAGAAGTACTTTCAGTGTGCCAACTTCCCCAAAGGATTTTGGCTCGAATTCCACCCTGGCCGGATGGGCAGGGAAGTCTGGTCGGTTATCTTCAGCCTGAGACGCTGGCTAAACACAATCATGAGATGCAAACGCATTGCACAGCGGCAGAACCTCGTTACGTAGGCACAGCGCGAGTCAAAAGGCTCATAGAAACGGTTGGCGAGGGAGGCCCTCACGTCGGTCGAAATCCATAGCGGGGTACATTGTGGGTCTACCTTGCATCACGGAAAGAGGGAATAAAACAGCCTCACTGCCAAAACGACACTCAGGTGGCGGAAGTAATTCCATGCGGAAGGTGTGCTTTCTGTGTAATGAAGGTACTCAGCTGTACAGGTGCCGGGAAATGCCGACACGCAACTGACCGCGAGAAAGCTGCTGTTGCTATTCCCGACTCTGGCACCTGTCTACGCTGGGTGCTGTCAAGTTGGACATATGGGATGTCTTCACTGTGTGTATTTGCATCCGTGGGGGGTCAGAAATAGTGTCACCAAGAATCCGCAAGGTGCGTTTCGTATCCATAACGCTTATGACAATAGTACACTGTACTGTTATACACGGCACGGCATACGCGTATATCCTCAGAACGACGTCAATGGAGGTGAGCTGACAGTCCGAATCGTCCGAACAGCGTCTCTCCAACACCCAACCCAATAACGAGTGAGAATATGAAAGCTAACTGGAACGTCCTAACAACCCAGACAAGATCAGTCAAATGGACACGAGCCCCCCAAAATAGTCAGACGGTTGACTCACATGACAGTCAACATGAAGAGATAGTTGAGCAGTGCCTGTGCGGCATAGATGACACCTCTCGGCAGGTCGTACGCCGCTACGAACGGTGGTGCCAGTCTTCTAAAAATACGATCGGCCGTATTGCGTTTCGGGATTACAGAGTCGTTCTGCTTAGCAGCGAGCATCCGACTCGCACTGAGTGTTCGGTTGGGCGGGGGGGTCAGAAGGGGAAGAAGAGGAGGAAGAGGAGGAAGAGGAGGAAGGGAGATACCTCTTGTTCCAGTGTACTTCGATGATTGCTTTGCATGCTGCTAGCCATCTCTCCAGGAGAGCTAGCAGGAATAGACCGATACAAGCACCGAGCATTGCACCTCTGCTCTGTGGAACCCATCCGAGAAACCATACTGTGATGTCACATTTCAGTAAACGATCGTGAAAAAGAAGTATCAACTTACGAGTATCTCCGAGTGTGAAGTGGAGGTAGGGGAGCATCTGCCCCGTCGCGAGCTCCATGGAGCCATCCATGGTCATGTTCATTCCATTGTCCGCACAGAAACATCGTTGTGCATAGTACAGCAGACAGGCGACGAGGAGTGTGCTGTGCATCGTGGAGACCACCGGAAGAGCATCTGCCAGGCCAGAGCAACGGTCGGCCGGTAGTGAACCCCTGATTATGTAATCTAACGGGTGGTTTCTCTCGGGGGTTGCACTAATAGTTACACCGATCACTGAGAGCATCATGGCTGGACTGCCTCCTCAGGTGCCGACCAGCCTACAAGTATACAAGTAAAACCAACTAGATTAATCACTCGCGACAAATACTCAATCCTCTTATACAGCTCGTATGTTATCGATCCTGAGTGGCAGATCAAATTCACGACCATCTGGTGCACTGCCCTTGGAGCAGCTATCGTAGTCTCCCTCCCAACCCTCATTCGTTCTTTGCGGAATGGCCGTTCTCTAAAGGGATTCTTTGGCGTCTCCGAAAGCCTCCACAAGGGAGAGTACGCTGTTGTCGCTGGCGGGGATAAACCTCCACCTCTTCGGCCGAGACGAGGCGCCGCAGCAGTCTTGCACTCTATCACTTCCGTCCGACATTGGACGTTACCGTATGTAGGATTAAACGTCTTACAGAGTAGGTCTCCCCTTCTGCTGCTCTGGTAACTCTGTTGAATTGACTGCGGGGTTTCAGCGATTATCGTTCTGGCGTACCTCGCCGTCGTTTTGCTCTGCATCATCAAAGATGCACCTCTCGTATCTAACCCCAACCGAGCTGGTAATTCACCTCCGACCTAACTATCTTTTTCTGCCCATCTCTGACAGTCACCACGCAGGATTCCTGGCACTCGCACAGTTCCCGATCGTATTCCTATTTGCAACGAAAAATTCTATTTTGTCGCTCCTTCTTGGTCCGGGGAACGGATACGAGAAACTGAACTATATACACCGCATGGCCGGGAGGTTGATGTTCCTCGGCGCATGCATCCACGGATCACTGTGGATACGCAACCACTTAGAGTACGGACTCCCCATCATCGGTCCACAGAAAGAAACCTCCGGCGTAGCAACTTTTTCCGTGCTCGGAACCATCGTCTTGACCTCGCTTCGCCCAGTAAGAAGGCTTTTCTATCAGGCTTTCTACTTCGTCCAGTGAGTTCCAGGTGGCATCAACCTGTGACGAACGTCTGTCCCTGACCACGCACATAAATAGCGTTTTGACTTTTGTGGCCTTTTTCGTTACCGTTCGTTACCATACGCTCTATGCAGAACCGTGGATATTCCCTGCCCTCGCTTTCTTTGGTGCAGACGCATTCTTGCGGTTTTTCCGCTACCGCATCAAGGATGCCAAACTTAGCGCTCCCGATCAATTGATGACGCTTGTAAGAGTTTATTTCGCCCATCGCGTATATATATACCCATACCTGATCCGCTCTTACCAGGTCCACGTCCAAGATTGCGACGATGGATGGTTGGCTGGCCAACACGTCCAACTGCGCGTCTTTTTTTCTAGTCGTGTCTTCGAAAGCCACCCGTTCACCATTCTCTCCGCTCCTTCGAGTAAGTCTTGCTTCAACCATTCCGGTATGATCCTCGCAGCACGCGTCAGCGGCGATTGGACGAGCGAGCTCAACACGTACACGCGTGACAAACAAGACCTATCCGATCCCGTAGCAGAGAAGCAGAGCGGTGACGAGCGTAGCGGCGTACCTGTACATGTCATGATCGACGGTCCATATGGCGGTTCGAGTGTCGACCTTGGACAGTATGAGACGGTGCTGTTGGTTGCAGGTGGATCCGGGGCGACGTTCACGCTTGGGCTTCTGGACGACATCGTCTACAGATGTGCCAAGGCTGGCCGTCCTGACGGTGAACGAACGAAGAGGATCGAGTTCGTATGGTGCATCAAATCGTTTGGTAAGCCCCGATTCTCGGATCCTGATCAAGGCCTTCTCTGACTGCCCTCCCTCCCTACATTTCCCTTATAACATAGGCCACATCGCATGGTTTTCCCAGATGTTGGCGGACATTGGTAACCTTGCCGCAGGAAGCTCCCTCGACATCCATTTCTCCATCTTCGTCACGTGTTTGTGTGATCCAGAAGCGGTACCATTCATCCCGAACTGCAACGTCAAACTGGAGCGACCGTCTGTATATATCCTTCTCCGCGACACGGTGGGACTTTCGCGACCTCCTTCTCTCGAATCCCAGGAAGCAGGGGAGGAAAAGCCGCTCGTAGAGCCACATGGTGGAGGTGGCGTCGCAGTGTGTGCGAGCGGGCCAGAGAGCCTTGTCATCGAAGCTAGGAATGCGGTCGCGAGATTGGGTGTTGGGGACGCTTTGAAGTTGGGTGGAGTTGTCGTGCACGTGGAGAGTTTTGCGCTGTAAATCTTGGATCGTCTAGACGAGGTGTCGCGTGTATGGTTATTTCTGTGTAAAGTCAGTAAGCACGCGTTGGATAACTGCGGTCCTTACAATGTCCAATAGTTATGCCGGTACACATATAAGTAAGTCCTCGGACTTGAATCCAGTGGATGGACACGTCCAACGCCAGTGACTTGTAGCCTATGTTCAGAGATGTCTACGGATTGACATTGTCCGATCCAGAGTCTATCGTTGCAACTTGACACAGCGACCGAGTCTGGAGAGAGACACCCAATCCAGGGGAAGATGGCTAGGACTCACCAAGTGAAAGAAGCTATCTGTGATACAAAGGAACTTCCGATGTACAAATCCGATCGAGTCAACGGTTGTCCATTTGCAACCGTTCAGTATAGCTGCCGTAGTGTATGTTTGTCGGGATACCTTTGATCGTCGTATGAGGCAGAGTGTACGTGTGGGATACAGTTTTCATTCAAACCCGTGTTGGAGCCAGCTTTATACTGGTCATATTAGCGACCGGTTATGTGAATGGGAGACGGGGGGGGGGGGGGGATCATGGTGAGGATTCCACACTGCATACCCAGAGTAGATCCGGTATCCCTCCTCCGGTCGATTAGTTAGCCAAATTTGAACGGCACTCAATATCGAGGACGTGGTACATACCTATGGGGGTGTTGTATCCACCAACAAAGTCCGAAGAGCTCGCTGACACCGACTAGGGGAGATCATATCGAGTTCGACGTTCGGATGTCGCAGTTGAAAGAGAATCGAACACTTGTCTCAATGTGCGGTCCAACGGCTACCTGCATCAAGATTCCGATGAAATTCCGATTTTTGACCCATGGAAAAGCGCTCATAGCCGGCCAGTTGGCCTCAGGAACGCGTGTACGCTCTACCACCCGTGTCAAGAAACTTGATACTCCCGGGAGAAGCAAGTGCCAAACTCAAACGGGCCCGGATTCTCTGTTCCTGCTATGATGAGATTCTCTGAGTGTAATGTGTCGCATTTGCTCTCACAGATGTCACTTTACGGGTCTGGAGGAGAAGTTTGCGTACAAATGCTAAGCGCTTCAAAGCTTTGTCCCGTGCGGCATTGAATCGATGACCCGTATGTACGTTTTGTGCCGAGTATTGCGGAGATGTTCACGAGGTTTGAAAGTGGGAGATTACGCCAGTGTGTGTTGTTCACTCTTGTAGGAGGGGTTACCGGTTACCAGAGTTGGACATAGAGAGGATTCAGAGGTACGAGAGGAACATGGGACAGCAAGAGGTATTGTACATACACCATCGAAGAACGGGGGATAGTATGGACCATAGAAGTCAAAAACTAATACAATCAATCCAGCAATTGACCGACAATAAGGGTGGCAGTCAACTCCGTATCTCGTCGCAGTCACCGTCAACCTAATGAGATTCCATATGCTGGCTTGATTCGGGCATTCCTCCCGACGTGTGGTCATGATTTGTGACGTCTACCACCGGTTCTGGCAATGCCAACTGCGATAGAGATCTCTGGATGCTGGCTACTAACGCAGCCAAACCATGGAGAAGGTCGGGTGTGATGAAGCGACAGGCATGGGCATGTCGTTCGGTCTCGTTTGTGGGGTCAACAGGGGGTAGGTAGGTGGTGGCTGGGTGTAAATCTCGGCAAGTAGTATTGTGGAGATCTACGAGGAGTTGGACCTGTGATGGTCTGTAGCTCCCAAACACTGACAACCACCCCCTTGAGAACGACGTAGAGCCCTCCCTAGCACAAGAGGGAAATGCTCTACCCATGACAGCAAGAGTGATCCTGGCATACCAGTAACACTGTCGAATGTAAAGATTGTAGTGCTTAAAGGTGGTAGACGCAGTGCTTGCGATAAAAGCGATATCCAGGAGGCGGGGTGAAGGTTGATGCCACCGAAGTGTGCCCTTGCATATGGGCCTTTGACTGACCTGCCAGTACTCGTGCTGTTCCCTGTATCAGGAGAATCAATCATTGAAAGAGGGCGCCAGAGTCGTAACGATAGTATACCTTTCCCTCATGACGGTGATAGTGTCTCTTGCGATTCCTCCACTCGAGGATATTACTCGAGTCCCATTGTTATTTGGGGCACGCTCGATAATGAGCTTTAGTCCCTCCGCTGTCAATGCAATGTTATCGCACATGATTATGTAATGATTAACACACTCACTGTGGACTAGAAGAAATTCATGATATGAGGAAGACCGAGAAGGAATGTAACAGAGATCACATGCAACGACGGTTGCTGCTGCTTGGGATCTCCTCGTGATGCGTAGAAAATCTTGAACAGTGTATGACTTTGAGGTCTCATATTCGTGAAGGAAGCCCAGCGTGTGGACTATGTCCATGGTAGAAGCTTGGTGTTAGGCCGAGATGAAGTCTGTGCTGGACAACGAGACTAAGTCAAAGGCCTATGAGAACAACCCTCTAGACGAGAGTTGGGGGACCTGGTCCGTGATGGTACTTTGAGCGGAACTTGGCGAACCCTTACTTGAGTTGGTCGACAAGAGTAGCACTTGACGCAAAGCAAGAAAGTGATGAAGGAGGCTTGTTGCAAGGTAGCTAAAAGCTGGGGATCACAACGATCCCAGCTTGGACTATATACCCCTACAATACATGAGGGCAGGCCAGCGAACATACTGCTGCCAAAGGGAAATGACTTGGTATCGAGTCACTGGCACAGGTATGCACAGCTCTGCAGTAAGTAGGCGGTACCATAGTAATGAGACTGACCTATGGCAAGTGTCCGATCGGTGCTGCCAAGTGGGATGACTCAACCAGAGTCATAAATATAAGAATAGACCCTAGGACATGAGCCAAGCTGTGATGGCTGTGGAAACCGATGTCCAAGGCAACAGGAACAGGCACACGTCCGAAAGGGAAAGAGGACGTGGCTGATACAGAGTACAGTAAGCACATACCAGGATAGGGGAAAGGCAGAGACACGTCAGTCATGTGATCCATGCATCACATCTCACACGTGACTTGGGGCAGTGCCACCATGCATACTAGTATACAAGTAGAACAGTAAGAAGAGAAGTAAACAAAGGAAACATGCCATGATGGAGTAGAACACACAGACAGTGTAGCATGAGTCGCCATGGAAGGGTGACCACCAGCACAGCCACACAGTTAGACAGGAGCGGCATAACATCACCCCCCCCTCAGGCTCATCGAACACCTGACCGACCAGGGTTTCTAGATGGCCCAGGAGTCAGGGAGTGGTTGTGAGGGGAGTGAAGCGGATGGGGGCCCAGGGTGTGTGTTCTCGAGTTCTCATCTGCAGGGGGTATGATGGGAGGGGTCCACTTGGATCCTTGACCATTGTGGCATGACCAGTGCCCGATATGGTGGCAGTTGTAGCACACATACTGGTAGAGCGGATGGGTGAGGGGGAGGGGAGTGTGCCCGGTGAGGTAGATTCGGAGCATCTCATTGACGATGACAGGATGGAAGGTAGTGGGCGGAAGGGCTGTGGTAGTGTTGGTTGCATTGTAGAGTGAATGATCTGCCTTGTTCCAAGCTGCTGCGTCTAGGAATGAATGCCAGGTAAAGGCGGACATGGCGTTGGGAACAGTCTCGGAGAGAAACTTAGTGGTTTCACTAAATGAGGCATCTCGCTTCTTGCTATATCCGTTGTCAGCCACAAACTCTAATGGCTCCATAGACCAGGGGTCCGGCTTGGGCTTCTTGGCTTCTATGTCAGGATGCTTCTCAGCCACTGGCGATCTTGCTGCTGCTGGAGTATTCTCACCAGTACTGTCTTGAACTTGGGCCTTGGAATAGTGGTCGACCTCTCGGTTATGAAAGGACCAGCATTCCTCTGGGGACATGATAAGGGCTAGTTCGAGGACGAGGCAGTATTGGAGCACAGAGATGTTGATTGTCAGGTCCGAGAGAAGTCAATCAATTGACTCAGCTACAACCTTGGGCATAAGGGAGTGAGTCTTTTTGAGAAGCTTGGGGACACAGTTGAGGGTTATGTCTGTTCCTCGGTAGATCTCAGACAACACCCGAACGCAGTCGTTCTGTTCTTCTGTCTTCCTGTCGAGTGGGTTCCTTTGGTCATAGATAACAAGCGTCCAAACATAGTTGAGGTAGTTTGGCGACATGGGTACTGTAAAGGTCTGTCCTTCTGTTCCACTTAAGTACTGATCACTTGATATAAACATGACCGGTGTTATATTCGAGTGTTGAAGTAGGGTAGAATAGAAGTTACTCTTTTTGTATCTTGAGTGCCTGTTATGTATGGGCACTCATCCTTATATAATCTATACAGTACCAGAGTCCAACTGTCCTAATGGACTCCGCACTGGCCCCTGACTCACATAGGGGCTAAGCGCACTTCAACTATTAGGTACCTATCTACAGGTAAGGAGGGGCTAGCCCTCCTTACACTGCAAGCATTTCACAATGTTTCTTCAGAAATTATGCTGAAAAAATGGAGGAAAGAGATACTCTTTTATTTTGCATGTTTGGAAGGGGAAAATGCAAAAATAATATTTTATGTTTGTCCAAAAAAAATGGATTGGTGGTAATGTCCATTAGCTTCTACTCCAATCAGTATTAGCATCAATTCATGTTCTCTGGAAGAAAATAAAATATTATTTTGGCATTTTTTCTTTCCAAACATCAAAAATAAAAGAGTATCTCTTTCCTCCATTTTTTCAGCATGAATTCTGAAGAAAAATTGTGAAATGCTTGCTGTGTTACACCCTCCCCCTGAAGAACCTGGATACGGGATCTTTGAAGTCGATACATGGCATCGATGGTGACTATTTTTTAATTCAAAAATTCACACTTATGTAGAGTACACAAGTGTGAAACGGTGGGGAGACAGGGAATGACTGGAGGACCAGTCTGCGAGGGTGGCGAGTATACAACTACAATAGAAACAAGGGAACGAAAAACAAAAGGAACTGCCTGGACCCCTTACATAGGGGCTGGGCCCGAGTCATTGATGTCCATCTGCTGGACATTGCTGGCTGTCAGGGCGTCGAGGTCCCAGTCGTCGTCACAGTCGGTGGCAGCGATCACGCCCCCGACCACCTCGACCCCACTTAGCAAGTTCACGTTGGCGGGGACAGGCTCGATGTCCCGGAAGTCCGAAAGCCCCAACTCCTGAGTGCACTCCAAGTAGTACTCGAGGAGGCGCTGGTTGGCAATGTGGTCCTCAGGTGTGCCTTGCAGGTAGTCGCCCCGTGTCAGGCTGTCGTGGCACTGCTGTCCCTTTTCTTGTAACGCGTCACTCCCGTCTTGGAGGAAACTGACACCCCAGGAATAGAGATCATTGGCCTCCTGGAAGCTCAGCCCGTTCCTGGCAAGGTACTGGGCTATGTCCGCCAGGGATGGCGCGATGTCTTTGGGAGCATCCCAGGTGCCCTTGGCCCCTGGGACGATGGTTAGTCCTTCGCTCTTGACGATGGCCCTGTACCGGCCAGTGACAGTGAAGAGTCAAGTGAAATTACGATGCCAACTGTGATGGTTGGAGTCATAGTGGAAACAGGGTGTGAAGTACCCCTCCAGTATGAAACCCCTGATTCGTCGAACCAGGGCAGCCTCCTTGTCCTCTGCGAGCTCCTCGAGTGGACCTGGCACACCCAGGAAGTGTGAGGTTTCCTTGACGTCCAAGTACTTCTGGACGTGTTCCCTCCAGTGAGATAGTGGTGCCCCCCAGTGCGGGGCAACCTTTGGGCCTTGGTCCTGGTGCCATCTCTTTTTGTGGTCCCAGCAATCAATCACCAGTGGGACCACAGGGACTGTCGGAGTCATGACTTGAATGGTCACCACAACAGGAGTGGGTAGTTTGACAACAGGTGGGATTCTTTCCACCTGGGGGGCAGGGTTCAGCTCACAAGTGATGATAGGCTCCTCGCGAGCCTTGATAGGACTGGCTTGATGCTCTTTGTAAGCCAGGGGTGGCTGAGGGGCAAGCCCTGTGACGGAGGGCTTGTAGTTCTTGTGCTTGGACTTTCCCTTCGCAGCCATCCAAGTGGGGGGGTGCCATTGCAAGAGTGCATAGGCAGCAACAGGGTTCTTGGCCGGCTTTTTTCTTGTGTGCCAATCAATGTCGGCCAGATACCTGTTGATCCAGGTGATGAGGCGTTGGGCTGCCTTGGCATTGTGCATGCGCCCCTCGTCGTCCTCTCTGGCAGTGCGAGCATAGACTTCATCTATCTTGTGGGGTGTGTTCAACAGGTGTGCTACACCTGGGGGTACTGCTCCGAATAAGGCTGGAGCATAGCCTGCGGATATCGCCCTCTCCACGTCGTTGCGGAGAGGGGCTTCAAACTGGTATAGGTTCTGCTGAACTTGGACATGCAAGTACTTCTTGCCATTCAGCAGAACGAACGCTTGGTGAGGTCGTTCCCCCTGACTGACTGGGAACATGGTGTGTGCCTCTTTGAGGTGGTCGGTGTCACGCACCAAAGGTGTTTGGCGATGTGAGCATGGACCCAAAAAGCTGAATGATGAAGAATGGAGAAGCCTAGCCCTAATGTGCAGAATGACTGGAGTGTCTAGCAGTCATCCGTCGCACAAGAACCACCCTTAACGTTAGGGAAGAAACCACTCAAGCGCCGAATAAAAGTTTTCGAGCGCCAGTTTACAGCATTCCGATTTTTCGAATATCTCAGCCATTTCTAAAGATATTGACATCATTCCCACGCTCACAGAAAGCTCTCGACCACGCCATCCTGCCTACCAAATTTGGTGACGATCCTCGCCCTCCACAATTTTCTGCATCATTTCTGCCAACAAACGCCCATTTCGCCACTTTTTATTGTAATGGCCACCTCTTCGACGATCTCTTCACTCATCCCCTTTGCCAGGGAGAATAACTACGAGTACTTGCCAGGAATCCCCACTAGCATTCGCCCTGAAGCCTCCTGGTTCATCCCTCCCTCGTCCATGACCTCCCATCCTATCGCTTTGGGACAGCGAGTTCTCCTTGTCAGTCTGACATCGAGGAGGACTTTCTTTGGTCGTCTCAGGTCTGTTATCAGGCTTGAAAAATCATATGTGGTTGTTTCAGTTTCTCCAGTTGAAGAAGCATATGGATCCTTCATCCCTGTGCCCTGCAACGTCTACCTCTCAATCTCATCCTTCGTTCTTCCGAAGTTGCGACAGGTTCAATACCAATTACTGTCATCCAGTCTATCTGATCACATTCATGATGAATTTGAGACACTTCTCCCTGCTCTTATGGGAGAAGATGGCCCTTCCTCCTCCTCAAACCCTCCAGAACACTAGCTGCAGCTAATGCAGGTCGCTTTACAGAGAGGAGGAAAGGGGGAAAGTTGCGAAATCCTATGCCCTGACTACCCTGGAGACCCCCAAAATTGGCCCCTGGCAGAAACCCCCACCATTCTTCATTTGGACATGCAGCAAGTTACCATAATGCATCTAGATCTCAGATCTAGGAGTCACTATGACTCATTTGCAGTCATATCCCTTAATCAGCAGTGACCAGTGCGCTTACTCATTCCCCTTTTCGCATTATTCATCTGTTCCTTGATGACTCATTCTGTTTTCAAATTGATTAGTGATAATCTTCGTCATGCTTACTGGTTTTACTTACCAATTGCTTACTGTCCTTACTCATCCTTACAAAGCCTTACCAATCCTTTACCAATCCCCTTACCAATCGCTTACAGATCACTTACAAAGTGTTGCTCCATATTTACTGCAGGCTATGCTACCCTTTTGTATATAAAGTACCAATACGTCGACAGCAATAAAAAAGGAAGCTACTTGCCAAGCTACTAGCAAAGCTACTTGCTCACTCATCATCATCATCATTAGGCCCAATCATCGTCGCTTTTGAGCCCCTCATCATCATCTCTATTCCTGCAGTATTTGAGGCTCCATTAAGGGTCTACTTACTGTCATCATTATCATCATCTTACGTTGCTTCTAGGCTCAGAGCAGCCTATTCTCTTCGCATTTTCAGTCTTCCCCTGCTCCCCCTTCGTCAGGAGCACCTATACCCTCTGCCCTAGCCCCCTCTAGGTGCACGGAACCCCTCCCCCATTTTATTTTAACAGATCCCTCGAGCCAAAGCCCGCGTAGGAAAACCACCAACTCGGCAATTGTCTTTGTGTTGGGTTTTTTTTTGGTGTTTTTGCCATTGATCCACATGTCGACTCACATCGGTCAGAAGGGGGCATTTGAGACGAGGCTGTGTCTCCATGGGCTTGTTGGTGTTGGTGTTTAGTGTCTCATGGGGCTCCCCACGAGGCGCAGAGGGGGCAATTGGGGGGGTGGTGGTGAGACAAGGGGGGGTGGTGGCGAGACAAGGGGGGGTTCAAGGTGATTGGTGATACATAGCGGGGGCTTCCCCGCACCCTCCCCCTGAAAGACGAGCCACGAGGCTTGACGACGAAGGCCCAGCACCGGCAGGCTGGGGTGGGCAGTTGTGGCATGGTTGGGACGCCAGCGAAGCCGCATGTGCTCGATCGAAGTCGTGGTCCTCCTCGAGATGCTCACACTTGTCTTGGTAGTGGTGAGTGTGGGTCCACCAGTAGTCTCGGTCGGCCCGAAGACAGTCGACCTCACGTTGTAGGGTGAGGGCATCGTCGAGACTGAGTAATCGTGAAAGTACATGCACACAGTTGGATCGTGCATGTACGAGGTTGGGGGTCCCGAGGACTAGGTCTTGAGCCATATGCAGCGCGTACTGGGAGCATGCGCTGCAACCGTCCAGCTGGCCACAGTCATCATGAACGACCATGCCGAACTCACTGGTGTGCCATTGGTGATGTGGTGGGGATACCAAACACTCACGACGACGTTTGGCATCGCGTGAGTGTGAACGAGAGGGGGAGGGGGACTGCGAGTACGAGAACGAATGCCTGTGAGGGGGAGTGTCGTCCCTCACAGGCCATTTGAAAGCATGACAATGTGTCCTGTCATCAGGGGACATGGACACATCCTGTGGGACAGCAGCGTCCCCACAAGAGGACTCTGCTGGGGTGTGGGAGGGGTGGGGATGGTGGGACATACCTATTTCTGAGCGTGTGGTAACTACGTAGTTGTGGGAATCAGGAGGAGAGATGAACGAGAGAAAATTTTGAAAAAGGGAACGATTGCATAATCAGTTTGATAAGGTTTTGTCATAGCTAAACACTGTAAACAAAGAGCTGGTGGCAAGTCCAAAATGGGCGTGAGAGGTTCCAAGTCCGTGGGTAGTGTAGTCATGTGTGGGTCACGTGTGTGGGACTTCGAGCAAATCGCAAGTCCCTTTGATTCTACACATTTGCTTCCATAGTGCGCCGACTGCGTTTAGGCAGTCGGCAGTAGTCGTCCACTCCATGCAGCTCGAGGTACCGATCCAGGGCCTCGAGCTCTTTACAATGTAGGTAAGGTTCCCAAGTGGAGTCACCCAGACTCCACTTGACTAGGAATTCTAGCTGATGGCCCACCCATCGGTGGGCATTTATTTCGTCGACCAGCCATTCTGCATCATCTGGTATGCCCATGTCATAGAAGGCATGGGTGTCGCATCTGGGGAACATCGCATCGTCATTGGGTTCGTGACGATGCAGGAGGTTGGTGTGGAATGTGGGGTGAATGCGTCATTCCTGGAGCTGCTTAGGCAGTTCCAGAGTGTACGTGTCCATAGATGGGTTTGCTCGAATGATCTTCATGGGGCCGATGTACTTGGGGAGGAGTTTTCTGGCACGTCCCTTGGGCAAGGTGAGATTCTTCGTTGATAGATATACCAAATCTCCCTCATCGTACTTCCCCCCTTCCTTCCTTCGTTTATTAGCGTGGTGCATCTGCACCATGCGAGCCTCGATAATGGCGTCGTGAGCCATTGCAAGATTCTCTCTCGCCTGATGCATGAAGGACATCACCCCTGGAGCAGTCGTGGCCAACTGCTCCTCGATGTTGGGTAATGATCGTGGCAGGTACCCGTACGTCAGCTCGAATGGTGTGAATCCCATCGAGCTGCTGATGCTCGAGTTGATAGCAAATTCGACCATCGGTAGCTTCTCAGCCCAGTCTCATTGATCTGGAGAGACTAGTCCTCGTAGTATTTGCGACATGTTCCATATCGCTCGTTCAGAGGCTCCATCCATCTGAGGGTGGAAGGCCATGGACGTTAGCAGCTTTACGTCCAGGAGTTGGTGGACCTCACGCCAGAACTGCGAGGTGAACTTGGCGTCATGATCTGATACGATTGTGTCAGGGAGACCATGTAACCTCACAATCTCCTGAATGAAGACCCATGCGAGTTTGGATGCTCGTATGGTGGTGTTGACCGGTACGAGGTGAACCAGAGATGTCAGTCGACACAATACGACCCAAAGGTAGTCGGCACCATTGCTTTCGGGGAAGGGGCTGATGAAGTCCATCGCGATGGAATTCCACGGCCTCTTAGGGATCGGCAGGGAGTGAAGTAGACCTGCTGGTCGTGCATTGTCGGTCTTGGTGGTCTGGCACACTGGGCATGATCTGCAGAATTGATCGATGTCCTTGCCCAGGCCAGGCCACCAGAAGCGCCTGCGAACATAGTCTGCTGTGCGCAGTGCCCCAAAGTGGCCGAGCGTCTTGTGCGCATGCTCGATCACTTGTGCCATTAGTCAGTCGTTTTTCCAGTCCACATGGGGGAGACAGAGTACTCTGTCTCCTGTTGCAACCTTCAAGTAGATCAACCCATCGCCTACGTCGAATCCTTTGTGGTGATCCGGTTGTAGGATCACCTTCGCCAGGATGGGGTCTGTCAGGTACCCCCATCTGATGCAGTCGAGGAAGCCATGCTCCCCCTGGAAGTGGGTGACGAGCATCTGTGGATCCCCCGCAGAGTCGAGAAGAGTGGGATCCTCACTCATGGGTGCACGAGTGGGTTCTTCCCTTCTCTGCTCTGCGTGTTGCCTTAGCGTGTCGGCCTCTGCACGACGCTCCTCTGTTGGTTCCCTGATTTTTGGTGTCTCGTCTTGCATCGCTGCAAGACGCAACTCTCTCAACCTGTCGATTGGGAGGTCGTCTCCCTCTGGATCAAGTCGAATGTCAGCTGTTGCCCATTCGACAGTCTCCTTTTGTGCCTCATCTCCCCCATCTGTCTCATAGTACTGAGACAGGCAGTCGGCAACCTTGTTCTCCGACCCCTTGACATATATGATCTCGGTGTTGAAGCATGATAGATAGTCCATCCAGCGCATCTGGTGACTGGATAGGCATTGCTGCATGCGAAGGAATTGGAGGGCTTCGTGGTCCAT
Source organism: Pisolithus microcarpus (assembly GCA_024613185.1). NCBI lineage: Eukaryota > Fungi > Basidiomycota > Agaricomycetes > Boletales > Pisolithaceae > Pisolithus > Pisolithus microcarpus. The sequence continues at coordinate 225,308 of JANFAI010000056.1, read as the reverse complement.
GATAACCTTGAAGTGGAATCCCAAAAGCTTGTCCTCCCACTTCAGTAGCACCTCGAGTATGGCAAGGGTTTCCCTCTTGAACGTCCGATAGTTGTGCTGGGCGTCTGTGAGCTTTTTCGACATAAATCCCGCCAGTTGGCATCCCTGCCAGGTCGGTCCTTGGCCGTATAGCGCCCCTATGCCATATAGAGACGCATTGCAGACAAGCCAGATTGGCTCGTCTGACCTTGGGTCTATTGGTCGTAGGATTGGGTACTTGCAGGCGAGGTCCTTGATTGCCTGGAAGCACCTGTCATGAATTTCACGCCAGAGGAAGGGGTGACTATTCCTCTGGATTCCCGTCAGAGGCATTGTGTATGTGGACACATCTGGCATGAATGGTGCCAGATATTTGATCAGGCCCACGAACTGTTGTATCTCGTTCAGGTTCATGGGCTTCCTCCAATTGCAGATGTGGGCCATCTTGTCCTCATCTGCATGGACTCCTCTGTCATCGATTATGTGGCCGAGGCAATCTAGCTTCTCGGCGAATAGGTCGACCTTATCCCTCCCAAGATAGAAGTCAGCCTTCACAAGCGTGTCAAGCATGAGGGACACATGTTCCACGTGTTCCTCTATTGTATCGCTGTACACGAATGCATCATCTAAGTACGCATGTACTATCCTAGCTATATATTCCTGCAACGTCACCGTTATTAGCCACTGGAAGGTGGCTGGTGCATTGCAGTCTCCTTGCTGCATGACGTGACTCAGGAAGGTGCCGAAGACAGTCGAGAATGCTGTCTTTGGGACGTCGTTGGGATTGATTCTGACTTGCTTGTATGCATTCGACAAGTTGATTTTTGAGTGATACTTCACTCATGCAACGTCCATCTGAATCTGGTCTTGGTCAGGGAATGGGGTAACATCCTTGACCGTGTTGTCATTGCGCTTCCGACAGTCAACAACCATTCTGATCTTCCTGTTCTTCTTTGGGATGCAGAGCATTGGTGCTGCTTGCGACACACTTGCTCTCTCCCACCATCCAGCCTTCATGTATAGTTGGATTTTTTCTGCCAGCTGAGGTTTCAGCGAGTCCGGGCAGTGCGGCAAATGGTAGGTGTAACGCATACCCTTGTCGATCAAGGGTATGCGGTGATTTACTTCTCGGAGTGGTGGCATTTTTGGCACCACTCCCTTCATATGGTGTTCATACTTTTTATAGAGTCCTTCCCTCAGATGGGGGATATCCTCATCTGAGTATTTTTGTGGCTTCATGTGTGCAAGCATGGCTTGCCTTTCACTTTCGATTACCGACATTGGTGACTCAATACTCTGTTGAGTCATTGTGGGGCCTGGATGGTTCCTCATCGGTGTGGCCCCACCCACCAGTCATGTGCTCTTTGGTGTCGAGGATGGTGCATCCCTGCATCGTCCCCTCTCTCGTGGTCAATTTTCCACAGAACTGGACAGATCCAGTTCTGTGTGTGCAGGAACTGATATTCCCCCAACCTCTATTGTATTTGTATCAAACTTCAATCGCACACCATGCGATCGGAGGAAGGGGATTCCGAGTATGCAGTCGTATCGATCAATATTTGCGACATCGAAGTATGTGTCGCATGTGAAGGCTCCTAGATGCAACTTCGTCTGGGAGCCATGCATAATCTTGGAACGACTTCTGACACATCCTAGTTGCAATGTCAACTGGGAGGCCAGGGTGAATGTAGGTAACTTGGCTACAGTTGCGAATGCAGGGCTCATGAAATTGGTCGTGCTCCCTGTGTCTATCACATCAGGGAACCTTTGATGTGCTGGTATTCCCAGTTAATTATGGTAAGTAGTTATCCATCTGATATGAATTGGATAATGGTGTATAGGGCATGATCATCTATAAATCATAATGATAATAGTCAGACAATGCATTAGAATACCTGGCAGACATTTTACTATCTGGTCAACTGCATATAGGCCTGATATAAGAGTTACAATACTTTTGTCATCATGATATAATGATGACAAGAGCTGATATGCCATATATAATAATACTATGTAGTTGACAATAGATTATGATTGCTCATCAGATAATATCATCATCATATCAATGACAATATTCTTTTCAGTCTGATTTCACTTTGATCATCAATATCTAGTGTTGTCATCTATGTCATTTATGATCATTTGAACAACTCTTCCCCAGCCACAAGTGTGGGAATGTCTTTGTAATGACTGTATAGTACATGTTATATAAACTCATCCTCTCTCCCCTTCTCTCTCTTCTTCACTCTTGTCTCTGAGTTCCACCTCAGGGCAAGAGTCACTCTAAGACTCTAAGTCTTAGGGTTCATATCCAGGTAAGTGTAGCCTTGTGTGAAATGATATGTGAGTGTCTTTCTCTGTTTTATTTTCGCTTTTTTGGAGGTTTAAGTAGTTCATCATACTTAGTAGTGTACTCAGTAGGTACTAATTATGTAAATGATATTGAATGAAATTGCTTTCTCATAATATCATGATTGATAAGTTCAATTGAAGGTTGCTATAGCAATTTTTATTTTTAAGCTGTTGATGGAGTCAATGACAATTGTTGGTAATGTCTGATAATGAAAGACATATATGATCTACTGTTCACATTCTGATACATATGATCTACTCTACCTACATGATAACTTTTGACCAATGCTGCCAAGGCTCCCAGTCAATATATAGCATTACCAATGTGTATGTCATTATGATGTACCTTATAGGGCTTTACAGGGTAGATAAAGTCTTATATAACATAATCATTTCATTCAAATTTCCCTGATGCATGGTCAATGCTTCACAGCCATTGACCTGGGCTTTTACTATAACACAAGCGCGTGCTTGTGGGGGGACTGTTGGTCTCAGGGTAATCGTGCTATTTGTGCGCATTCCATATCGGAATGCATGGGTGGTTTCTTCTGTCAGATGGAGGGCCATCAATCATCGGGTTTCATCTGAACTAGCGGCCATTCGATCTGGAATAGCTGGGGTCTCCACATCAACATACGAATGTGGTTCCCCACCGAGGCTCTCGCATGCTCACGAGAGCCTGTCAGCCAACCTTTGCAGGTCCCCCCAAAGGTGATCACTCTCCTGCAGTGCCTGCTGCATTCGCTGTTCATTGCGAGTCATTGCTCCCCAGATACCCTGGAGGAGTTCCCCCATCCTATCGATGTCTGTTCTCGCTGTCCTCGTCTGCCTCGACGAGGGTAGTGCACTCGTTGAGGCATCATTCTCCCTAGGGTGGATTGCCTGGCACATTCTCACTACCAGACGTCCCAGGCTGAGCAGGGTTTGGTGCATCCCGTCGATGCTGACCATTGGCCAGCTTCCATCCATCACACCCCCCAAATGTTCAAGGGCGAGGTTTATTATGTTCTCGGCAGCGTTCATTTCTGACAGCACATACCCTACATGGGGGGCTAGTGCCTCACCTGCCACCTCTTCTTGTGCATCCCACCCTTCATCATACGACCTTCATCTTAATTGATGTGGGACCACTCGGGCAGCTATCAGGGATGGTACCTCAGCGAGCTCATCTCTTATGATGTGAGCTCAATGGATTCGACAGGTCTGACAGTCATCTATGTGAGTCAGGCCGAATTGTTCCGAGTAGTGCCATGCATGGTCATCCGCCCTAGGTGGCATGGCTTCATTCTCGATCGCATTCACTATTCCCCAGGGATTGGCCATTACCTCTTCAGTTTCATTCTCGCCAGATGACGCCTCTTCATCGTCTGGCTTGTCCTCCTCAGTTGGGTCGCCTTCCACAGTGGATTCCTTGACGTCCATTCGAGCATAGTTTATCTGCTCGTCATCGTCGTCGAAATTGTGTGCGTCCATTGACCCAAGGTACACAATGGGTTCCCCATCATCGTCACTATCGTAGTACTTGCCGTGGATGTCGATGACTTCATCATCGGCATCTGCTTCTTCCCCTGAATGTAGCTCCTGGTCTTCTTCACTATGGGAAGGTGCTTTGGCTTCCTGGGTTTCAGGGGTTGTGTCGGCATTATCGTCCTCGATCACCTCGGCGGCAAATAGCCTGGCCTTGCCAGTCTTACTGTCCTTCGAGGTGGTATCTTTCTGGTTGCACTCATTGGCGTAGTGCCCCTCCTTCCTGCAGTGGTAACACTTGATATTTTGGCATGGTAGGCCAGAGTCCTTCCTCAGACTCTGGCCTACTGGCGTGCTCCTTCTCTCGTGACTGGCTCCAGTCACGCATCGCCCCTGTGGCTTGGACGATTCTCCTCTCTGGAAGCGTGCGTTATCCAACACCTTTCTGTACAGCACATTCCCCTTCTGGGTGTATCTGTAGTCCCCATCAGTGTACTGCCTATTGCCAACTTGGTTGTCCGAGTTGGCAGTGTCACGCACCAAAGGTGTTTGGCGACGTGAGCATGGACCCAAAAAGCTGAATGATGAAGAATGGAGAAGCCTAGCCCTAATGCGCAGAATGACTGGAGTGTCTAGCAGTCATCCGTCGCACAAGAACCACCCTTAACGTTAGGGAAGAAACCGCTCAAGCGCCAAATAAAAGTTTTCGAGCGCCAGTTTACAGCATTCCGATTTTTCGAATATCTCAGCCATTTCTAAAGATATCGACATCATTCCCACGCTCACAGAAAGCTCTCGACCACGCCATCCTGCCTACCAAATTTGGTGACGATCCTCGCCCTCCACAATTTTCTGCATCATTTCTGCCAACAAACGCCCATTTCGCCACTTTTTATTGTAATGGCCACCTCTTCGACGATCTCTTCACTCATCCCCTTTGCCAGGGAGAATAACTACGAGTACTTGCCAGGAATCCCCACTAGCATTCGCCCTGAAGCCTCCTGGTTCATCCCTCCCTCGTCCATGACCTCCCATCCTATCGCTTTGGGACAGCGAGTTCTTCTTGTCAGTCTGACATCGAGGAGGACTTTCTTTGGTCGTCTCAGGTCTGTTATCAGGCTTGAAAAATCATATGTGGTTGTTTCAGTTTCTCCAGTCGAAGAAGCATATGGATCCTTCATCCCTGTGCCCTGCAACGTCTACCTCTCAATCTCATCCTTCATTCTTCCAAAATTGCGACAGGTTCAATACCAATTACTGTCATCCAGTCTATCTGATCGCATTCATGATGAATTTGAGACACTTCTCCCTGCTCTTATGGGAGAAGATGGCCCTTCCTCCTCCTCAAACCCTCCAGAACACTAGCTGCAGCTAATGCAGGTCGCTTTACAGAGAGGAGGAAAGGGGGAAAGTTGCGAAATCCTATGCCCTGACTACCCTGGAGACCCCCAAAATTGGCCCCTGGCAGAAACCCCCACCATTCTTCATTTGGACATGCAGCAAGTTACCATAATGCATCTAGATCTCAGATCTAGGAGTCACTATGACTCATTTGCAGTCATATCCCTTAATCGGCAGTGACCAGTGCGCTTACTCATTTCCCTTTTTGCATTATTCATCCGTTCCTTGATGACTCATTCTGTTTTCAAATTGATTAGTGATAATCTTCGTCATGCTTACTGGTTTTACTTACCAATTGCTTACTGTCCTTACTCATCCTTACAAAGCCTTACCAATCCTTTACCAATCCCCTCACCAATCGCTTACAGATCACTTACAAAGTGTTGCTCCATGTTTACTGCAGGCTATGCTACCTTTTGTATATAAAGTACCAATACGTCGACAGCAATCAAGCAGCTACCAAGTCCCCTGCATAGGAAGCAGTCCCCTGTGTAAAGACTTACCTGCTCACTCATCATCATCATCATTAGGCCCAATCATCGTTGCTTTTAAGCCCCTCATCATCATCTCTATTCCTGCAGTATTTGAGGCTCCATTAAGGGTCTACTTACTGTCATCATTATCATCATCTTACGTCACTTCTAGGCTCAGAGCAGCCTACTATCTTCGCTTTTTCAGTCTTCCCCTGCTCCCCCTTCGTCAGGAGCACCTATACCCTCTGCCCTAGCCCCCTCTAGGTGCACGGAACCCCTCCCCCATTTTATTTTAACAGATCCCTCGAGCCAAAGCCCGCGTAGGAAAACCACCAACTCGGCAATTGTCTTTGTGTTGGGTTTTTTTGGTGTTTTTGCCATTGATCCACACGTCGACTCACAGCGGGACGAGTCCCAGCTTGTTTAGACTGCTGGACTTGAGTGTGATTATTGATGAGCTTCAGCGCACTCTCCATCCTTTGCACTTCGATCAAGATTTGGTCCATCGGTGTATGTTCTGCCAATACACCTCTAGACTTGAGGACTCCTTCTGCAATGGGCAGAGGGAGTCTGTTGATGAATTTCCTCTTCATGGAGTATTCATCTGGTGGTTGGACCATCCTGGATGCCCTGCGCTTCAGGTCATTGTAGAAGGCAAGTACTCCCTTAGCAGGGGAGTACTTGGTGTTGTTGTATCATTCAGCAGCATTTTGTGCAGACGCTTCATGTGTGAATCGGGTGAACATGGCGCATATGAAGTCTTTGAATGTCCAGTTGCGGATCGTGCAATCTGGGCTGTCAACCTCTTGGTCGAACCATTGCATGGCCATTCCTTCCAGACAGGTCCCAGCATACATGATGCGGTCCGCATCACGGCCTGGGCCTGTCACCTTGTATATCTTCAACCAGCACAAAGTCTGGTTGACCCATTCGTCGAAGGTGTCGATGTCGTCTTGGCCTTTATAATATTTGGGTTGTGTGATCTTTATGGCTTTCACTTCTGGTCCTGCAGGAGCCGTGTGATGGCCTACCGCTTTGTATATTCTCTGACGATATTTTTCTAGGAGCGATTCCATGTAGCCACTCATGCCAGGGGTCAGCCCTCGGTGTGAGTGAATTCCTTGTGATCGCCCTCGGTATTGGCGATCATGTTCCTCCTCCTCATCATCTCTCTGGTTTCGATGAGGAGGAGCTGGGGGTCCTCTTCTCCTGTGATCATCGTCATGATTGTTGCGATTATTTCTTCAACAGTGATCCTTGTCTGGATCGTCATCTGGGTTGTCATCTGGGTCATCACCTGGGTCGTTGCCTGGGTGTCCCATGCCAGTTCCCCAGACGTAGGTTTCTTCTTGTTTGAGACCTCTTCCCATGTGAGGTGGGATATTGCGATCTGGCCAGTTGTTAGCTGGTTGATATCTGGCTGTCTCCACTCCATGAGGGTTCTCTCCTCATGGAGTGTCTTCGTGTCTGCAGGCATATCTCGCAGGCTTGTCTTCGTAGTGGACTTCCCTTCGTATCGCACATGCGGGGGCTCGGCCTTCCTCACCAGTTCCGTCGTGTGCACTTTCGATGTCGGGCATATCCACGAGGTCATATAACTTTCTGAAGGTGCATACCTGGTGACCCCATTCGGCGTGGTCACCAAAGTTCTCCCATTGGGAGGTGCACTCGGCCAGGATATCTTTGAGTTCTCAGATGAACTCGGGGAAGGTGGGTGGCTTTTTTCTGGTATCAGGTCCTTCTTTTTCTTTTCCTTTCCCTGATCCTTCTGCTCTCGTATTTTCTATGAGAGCAGTTTCAGTAGTCAGCTCGGTCAGGGCACTAGGCCTGTCTTCTAGGATTATGGCGATATCGGCCTCATCAGGAGTCTCTCGCATGATCGTCTCAGACGATCGCGCTTGCTGGTATCCATCTGTCCTCTCCGATGGTGGCAGATCGTCACCATATAAATCTTCTCGATCCTTATCGGGCTCGAGGGGTTTTGATGCGCTGCGAGAATTCTTTTTCTGCAGCATGGATCCCTTGTTTGACTTGGGTGCCATAACATGTTTGGGTGTTTAAAAAATTGTAAAGGTCTGTCCTTCTGTTCCACTTAAGTACTGATCACTTGATATAAACATGACCGGTGTTATATTCGAGTGTTGAAGTAGGGTAGAATAGAAGTTACTCTTTTTGTATCTCGAGTGCCCATTATGTACAGGCACTCATCCTTATATAATCTATACAGTACCGGAGTCCAACTGTCCTAATGGACTCCGCACTGGCCCCTGACTCACATAGGGGCTAAGCGCACTTCAACTATTAGGTACCTATCTACAGGTAAGGAGGGGCTAGCCCTCCTTACAGGTACCAAGTTCCTGTGGATGGGTACTGGACTGGGGGTGACTGGAGAGGAGGGTAGCTCAGCAGGGGTGACACAGATCTGGGGGACCTTGAGAGTAGAATGGGAGGAGAGGCCTTCCAGTCCATGGTCATGGGCTGAACAGGTGGAGGTTGATGAGATACCACCAGGGCAGGAACCATCGGCAAAGAGAACGGATTGGTGAAGTGGGGGACCTCGCTGGGTGTCCTGGCCTTTACTGACCCTGCTATGAAGGTCTCTGGAGGCAGGAACCCTGTGGATCATGAACGACTGACCGGGGAAAGAGCCCAGTGGGGGGATTTGGGGATTGGCATCGAGGGAGGATAAGTCGACTTGGGAAGATAAACTGGAGAGTTCAGTTGACAGGGTGGTGTCGTAGGCCGATGAGTTGAATAATGCATCAGGTCATGTGTTAAGTGGGGCATTATATCCATCACATTGCTGGAAGTCAGGTACATCATCACACATGATGGGGGAGGTTTCAGGTGAGGGGCAGGTGGCGGGAAAGCTTGTACTGCTCGAGTAGCTCATTGGCATGGTCTTTTAACGAGCTCTCGGGTTCCCAAGAATTGTCTGCATGTGTGAAACCTTTCCACTTGACTAGGTAAGTGCGATGTGCCTGACGACCATGACCTGTGTTTTTATGATTTAGTATCGACTCAACTTCCCATTTGACTTCATCATCCACTACTTTGGGTGGCAGCAGAGGATCGGGGATTCCATATTCAGCTGTCTCGTGATAGGGGAGCAACTGACCAGTGTGAAACACCGGGTGCACACGCCACATATCAGGGAGGCACAGTCGGACAGCCACGGGGACATGACTCATTCTATTTCAAATGGTCCAAAATGTCTGGGGGTGACTTTGGGGGACTGCCCTTGAACACAGAGGTTACCTGAATTGAGCCAAACTCGATTGCCTTCTTTAAATGGAACATAGGACCCTTTTGATCAGCATTTCATAACTTCCTGCACAGCCTTGTGAGTGAGTATGGCATTGTCATGGCAGCTGGCAAGTTGTTCCAGGTGTTCGTCTATGCTGGGCAATGATGTGAGCCGAACTTCGGGGTAAGGGGATGGGTCATAGCCATAGAGCAGGCTGTATGGCGTTTGTTGATGAACGGAATGTATGTGGCTGTTATGTGTGAATTCAGCATCTGGGAGTTTGGATGACCAACTGTTGGGGTGTTCGGTGCAATAGCAACAGAGGTATGTTTCCAATTCTTGATTGACACGTTCGCTTTTGCCATTGGTCTGTGGGTGGTAGGCGGTGGACAGCTTTGACTGGACCCCGAGAGACATGTAAAGTTCATGGGTAAACATGGAGGTGAACTGCGGTCCTCGATTGGAGATAACTGCCTCAGGGAGACCAAAGTGGGCATATACATGTTTGTGGAAAAGGTGGGCGATACCAAGTGAGTCGATGTCCTTCCAACAAGGGATGGACATGGTGGCCTTCGTTAGGCCTTGGTCGACGATGGTGAGGACAGTATCGAATGTGTTGGATACAGGGAGGTCAGTGATCAGATCCATGGAGATCTGTTGGAAGGGGAAGGGGTTCTTCAGAACATTGTTAGGGACGACGGGCGGCATTACTGGATGCATGATGACTTTGGCAGACTGGCAGATGGCACAGCCCTTGATGTAGTCTTGGATGTGTTTCCACATGCTGGGCCACCACACGTCCTTGACCATTTTGCGGGACATAGCCTTCACACTGGGGTGACCGGTGGAGGGATGATCATGATAGGACACGAGACATTCCTTGCGGGCTTTTGGAGGGATGTAGATGCAGTTTTTGTGATGCTTGGTACCATCAGGATGAGTGTTGATTTCAGGGTTTTCCGTGGATAGTGTTGAGTCCTTTGGTGTTTCACTCTTGGTGTGCTCGTACACTTCTGCAGATAGGGCATAAATACCACGCTTTTGCTCTTTGACTTTGTCCTCAGTGGGCGGCAAAGTGGGTTTAGCTGAAATCAGGGCCATTTTGGGGAGAGAAATGGTCGGAATGGTGGGTTTCACCCCCCCCTCAAGCCATGCACTCAGTGGGAGCAAAGTGGTGACTACAGGTTCAGGAGGGGAATGATCACTGCATCGAGATAGAGCATCAGGGGCCATCATAAGATGACCCAGAGTATAGGAAAACTTTAGGGGGAACCCCTGTACATACAAAACCAATGGGTTTGCCGCTGGGAGAACTTCTGAGGTTCTTTGTAATATTTGAGGTTTTTGTGGTCAGTGAAGATGATGGTGGGTGTGACGGGGGATATTACACAGCAAGCATTTCACAATTTTTCTTCAGAAAACATACTGAAAAAATGGAGGGAAGAGATACTCTTTTATTTTTGATGCTTGGACAGAAAAAATGTGAAAATAATGTTTTATTTTCTTCCAGAGAGCATGAATTGATGCTAATACCAATTAGAGTAGAGGCTAATGGGCATTACCATCAATCCATGTTTTTTGGACAAACATAAAATATTATTTTTGCATTTTTCCCTTCCAAACATGCAAAATAAAAGAGTATCTCTTCCCTCCATTTTTTCAGCATGATTTCTGAAGAAACATTGTGAAATGCTTGCAGTGTTAGGTAGTGTCAGAAAGCCTTGAGGGCTCGGATGACGGTGAGGAATACCAGGTCATAGACTGGATAGTTCTTCTCGGTGCCCTTGAGACTTTTGGACAGGTAGGAGCATGGGTGCCACTCATTGTCTTCTCCTTTCTGGGCTAGGACTGTGCCAGTTGCGGATTGTGAGGCATTGGTAAAGAGTGCGAATGGTGTGAGTTGACATGTGGATCAATGGCAAAAACACCAAAAAAAACCCAACACAAAGACAATTGCTGAGTTGGTGGTTTTCCTATGCGGGCTTTGGCTCGAGGGATCTGTTAAAATAAAATGGGGGAGGGGTTCCGTGCACCTGGAGGGGGCTAGGGCAGAGGGTATGGGTGCTCCTGATGAAGGGGGAGCAGGGGAAGACTGAAAAAGCAAAGATAGTAGGCTGCTCTGAGCCTAGAAGTGACGTAAGATGATGATAATGATGACAGTAAGTAGACCCTTAATGGAGCCTCAAATACTGCAGGAATAGAGATGATGATGAGGGGCTCAAAAGCGATGATGATTGGGCCTAATAGGTAGGCAATTGAGTGGGCAAGTAGCTTCCTTTTTTTTGCTGTCGACATATTGGTACTTTTTATATACAAAAGGTAGCGTAGCCTGCAGTAAATATGGAGCAACACTTTGTAAGTGATCTGTAAGCAATTGGTAAGGGGATTGGTAAAGGATTGGTAAGGCTTTGTAAGGATGAGTAAGGACAGTAAGCAATTGGTAAGTAAAACCAGTAAGCATGATGAAGATTATCACTAATCAATTTGAAAATGGAATGAGTCATCAAGGAACGGATGAATAATGTGAAAAGGGGAATGAGTAAGCACACTGGTCACTGCTGATTAAGGGATATGACTGCAAATGAGTCATAGTGACTCCTAGATCTGAGATCTAGATGCATTATGGTAACTTGCTGCACATCCAAACGAAGAATGGTGGGGATTTCTGCCAGGGGCCAATTTTGGGGGTCTCCAGGGTAGTCAGGGCATAGGATTTCGCAACTTTCCCCCTTTCCTCCTCTCTGTAAAGTGACCTGCATTAGCTGCAGCTAGTGTTCTGGAGGGTTTGGGGAGGAGGAAGGGCCATCTTCTCCCATAAGAGCAGGGAGAAGTGTCTCAAATTCATCATGAATGCGATCAGATAGACTGGATGACAGTAATTGGTATTGAACCTGTTGCAATTTTGGAAGAATGAAGGATGGGATTGAGAGGTAGATGTTGCAGGGCACAGGGACAAAGGATCCATATGCTTCTTCGACTGGAGAAACTGAAACAACCACATATGATTTTTCAAGCCAGATAACAGACCTGAGATGACCAAAGAAAGTCCTCCTCGATGTCAGACTGACAAGGAGAACTCGCTGTCCCAAAGCAATAGGATGGGAGGTCATGGATGAGGGAGGGATGAACCAGGAGGCTTCAAGGTGAATGCTAGTGGGGATTCCTGGCAAGTACTTGTAGTTATTCTCCCTGGCAAAGGGGATGAGCGAAGAGATTGTCAAAGAGGTGGCCATTACAACAAAAAGTGGTGAAATGGGTGTTTGTTGGCAGAAATGATGCAGAAAATTGTGGAGGGCGAGGATCGTCACCAAATTTGGTAGGCAGGATGGCGTGGTCGAGAGCTTTCTGTGAGCATGGGAACGATGTCGATATCTTTAGAAATGGCTGAGATATTCGAAAAATTGGAATGCTGTAAACTGGTGCTCGAAAACTTTTATTTGGCACTTGAGCAGTTTCTTCCCTAATGTTAAGGGTGGTTCTTGTGTGACGGATGACTGCTAGACACTCCAGTCATTCTGCACATTAGGGCTAGGCTTCTCCGTTCTTCATCATTCAGCTTTTGGGTCCATGCTCATGTCGCCAAACACCTTTGGTGCATGACAATGGTTTCACAGGATCAGGGATACTAAGAACCAGGGATGCAGAGAGCATGCTCTTCAACTTGTTGAACACGTCTTGTTGTTCTCGTTCCCACTTCCACGGTATGTCCTTCTTCGAGATATGGAGCAGGGCAGATATGGTGGAGTAACTGGCTATAAACTTCCGGTAGAAGTTGGTGAACCCAAGGAATGATCATAGTTGTGTAAGATTTTTGGGTTCCTTCCATTCTTGTATGGCATTGGTCTTAACGGCATGTGTTTTGATCCGTCCACCTCCGATGACGTATCCTAGGAACTCCACTTCTTTGGCTTTGAAGACACATTTGGAGATTTTGAGCCGGAGTTGTTCTTGACGGCATATGGAGAGAAACTCACAGATGTGGCAGTGAAGCTCTTCATGGGTTTTGGCATGGACTATGACATTGTCCATATATCCAACCTGCTGGCACTTCATCAGCTGCTCACGGAATGTTATGTCCATGTACTGCTGGAACGTTGGCAGCAAATTCTTTTGTCCAAAGAACATTATGAGGGGTTTGAATAGTCCTAGGGGCGTGACGAAGGCTCCTTTCCATATATCGGAGTCCTTGATGCAGATATTGGTGAAGCCCCATTGGATATCAAACTTTGCATAGAAGTGAGACTCGCACAGTTTGTCAATAAGTTGTTGTATGTTCGGGAGGGGGTAGGAATCGTCGACCGTATGTTCGTTTAGGTGATGGTAGTCTTGTATGAGTCGATGCTTTCCATCCTTCTTCCTGACAAAGAAGACTGGGGCAGCCTGATCAGATTTAGACTCATGGATCTTCCCACACTTTAAGTTTTCATTGATGAATTTGCGGAGCGATTTCATTTCATCCTGGGACATTGGGTAGATATGTCTCTTCTGCTGGGGGAAGTCCGGTGTCACGCACCAAAGGTGTTTGGCGACGTGAGCATGGACCCAAAAGCTGAATGATGAAGAATGGAGAAGCCTAGCCCTAATGCGCAGAATGACTGGAGTGTCTAGCAGTCATCCGTCGCACAAGAACCACCCTTAACGTTAGGGAAGAAACCGCTCAAGCGCTGAATAAAAGTTTTCGAGCGCCAGTTTACAGCATTCCGATTTTTCGAATATCTCAGCCATTTCTAAAGATATCGACATCATTCCCACGCTCACAGAAAGCTCTCGACCACGCCATCCTGCCTACCAAATTTGGTGACGATCCTCGCCCTCCACGATTTTCTGCATCATTTCTGCCAACAAATGCCCATTTCACCACTTTTTATTGTAATGGCCACCTCTTCGACGATCTCTTCGCTCATTCCCTTTGCCAGGGAGAATAACTACGAGTACTTGCCAGGAATCCCCACTAGCATTCGCCCTGAAGCCTCCTGGTTCATCCCTCCCTCATCCATGACCTCCCATCCTATCGCTTTGGGACAGCGAGTTCTCCTTGTCAGTCTGACATCGAGGAGGACTTTCTTTGGTCATCTCAGGTCTGTTATCAGGCTTGAAAAATCATATGTGGTTGTTTCAGTTTCTCCAGTTGAAGAAGCATATGGATCCTTCATCCCTGTGCCCTGCAACGTCTACCTCTCAATCTCATCCTTCGTTCTTCCGAAGTTGCGACAGGTTCAATACCAATTACTGTCATCCAGTCTATCTGATCACATTCATGATGAATTTGAGACACTTCTCCCTGCTCTTATGGGAGAAGATGGCCCTTCCTCCTCCTCAAACCCTCCAGAACACTAGCTGCAGCTAATGCAGGTCGCTTTACAGAGAGGAGGAAAGGGGGAAAAGTTGCGAAATCCTATGCCCTGACTACCCTGGAGACCCCCAAAATTGGCCCCTGGCAGAAACCCCCACCATTCTTCATTTGGACATGCAGCAAGTTACCATAATGCATCTAGATCTCAGATCTAGGAGTCACTATGACTCATTTGCAGTCATATCCCTTAATCGGCAGTGACCAGTGTGCTTACTCATTCCCCTTTTCGCATTATTCATCTGTTCCTTGATGACTCATTCTGTTTTCAAATTGATTAGTGATAATCTTCGTCATGCTTACTGGTTTTACTTACCAATTGCTTACTGTCCTTACTCATCCTTACAAAGCCTTACCAATCCTTTACCAATCCCCTTACCAATCGCTTACAGATCACTTACAAAGTGTTGCTCCATGTTTACTGCAGGCTACGCTACCTTTTTGTATATAAAGTACCAATACGTCGACAGCAATCAAGCAGCTACCAAGTCCCCTGCATAGGAAGCAGTCCCCTGTGTAAAGACTTACCTGCTCACTCATCATCATCATCATTAGGCCCAATCATCGTCGCTTTTAAGCCCCTCATCATCATCTCTATTCCTGCAGTATTTGAGGCTCCATTAAGGGTCTACTTACTGTTATCTTCATCATCTTACATCGCTTCTAGGCTCAGAGCAGCCTATTCTCTTCGCATTTTCAGTCTTCCCCTGCTCCCCCTTCATCAGGAGCACCCATACCCTCTGCCCTAGCCCCCTCTAGGTGCACGGAACCCCTCCCCCATTTTATTTTAACAGATCCCTCGAGCCAAAGCCCGCGTAGGAAAACCACCAACTCGGCAATTGTCTTTGTGTTGGGTTTTTTTTGGTGTTTTTGCCATTGATCCACACGTCAACTCACACCGGTTTGGTCTTGATCTCGTGATTGAGCCCTGGTCAATGCAGTGGTAACGGGATATCTTTCTCTGAGAAGACCTCAGCGAAGTCCCTGTACTGATCCAGTAGGATCACTTCTTCTTTTCCTGTGGAAGCCTTCACCTTGAGATCAGTAGAGATTGTGGTCTTCCTTACTGTGCCTTCTGAATGAGGTGCTCTGGGGATAGGTTCCACGTCCTTCCAACCTTTGATTCCATGGGTTTTCCAGTTGATGATTGGCTGGAACTTCTTTAGCCATGGCATGCCGAGTAGGATCGACTCACGGCATAGGGGAATGACGTAGGCTTTGATCTGCATCACACGATCCTTGATCTTCGCGTGTAACATTACTTTGTGTTTGATTTGAAAACCTCCTCCTCTGTTATAGGTGGTAACCCCGAGAGGATACTCGATCGGGTAGGTTTTCAGCTTGTACTTCTCGACCATGTGGGGGTTGATCGAATTGAGCTCTGCACCAGAGTCAATGAGAGTCATAATGGCTGCATTTTCTCTGTCAATCAAATAAAGAGAGCCAGTTGGGGAGTTGGCACACATATCATCTTCATTCGCGATACTATTACAAGTAGATCTTAGTGACAGAATTTGTGCATTGGGGCATACCACAGTGGCAGTGGTTTGCCTGACTAAAAATCCTTCAAAGCTTTTTCTGACACCTCAAACACCTTATCTGATCTTTCTTCGGCTTGTTTGTGGAGGATTTTTTCGGCTACTTTGGGATCAATTTCATAAGTACCGCATTCGGTACACTTGATGCTGAACTTGGGTACGTGCCCCTTCTCCTTGCATTCCCATTTGACATGACCTTCCTTGCCACAGTTGTAGCAGGTGACAGCTTGGATGGATCTCCTCTTGCATGGGGTGTGCTGGGCCTGATTGACGTCCATCGCATTAGGGTCACGTGCAGGTGCGCATGGGAAAGTGAATGGATTGGGTTGATGAGCAGTGTGGGGGTTCTTGTTATAGATGTCCTTTGAGATCTGCGCAGTGTATACTTCTCTGGCGGCTACCACCCATTGGTTAATGTTAGTAGGCAGGTGTTGCTGATCCAGGACGTGGTCTCGAATTTCACAGGAGAGCCCTTGAGCAAACAGGACACCTCCTTCGATCAAAGTCGGCAGTAGTCTGGCTTGGTTGAAGAGCCCGAGGAACTCAGCAGTATAGCTTTCGAGAGGGCAGTTGCCCTGAGTTAGTGACTTGAGTTTGATTACCACTTGAGCCTTCTGGTCTCCTGCTTCAAAGGTGGTGTAAAGGGTCTCCTTGAAACTTCCCCACATATCGGGGTATGTGTCTTCCCATCCATCGACATACTTGGCAATATAGTTGGAGGCAAATGCTCTGGCAACACCTGTGGTCATATAAGAGAGTGCCAGACCTATCTTGACGTGGTCGTTCGTGTAAACATGGGAGTTTAGAGCGAGATAGGCAGCAACTTGATTTAGCCAGGGTCAGAGCTCTCCATACTTGCCTGAAAAGGTCGATGGTTTGTTTACATTGAACTCCTGGCCTCCATTTATGGCCTCAGACCTACTGCACCCACCAATGGGGTGCTCTGAGTTTGGGTGATAGAAATGGTGCCAGTAGTCGGCATCTTCACACAAGAGGCACAGCTGCATATCCAAATTGGGTTGTGCGGGTTGAGGGACAGGAGCACTCTGCTGCTCAGACTGCCTGGGAAGGGGATTCGGAACACTGGTACTCATACCTTCCTGGAGTGATGTTGTAGTAGGGGAGAGGGGGAGGAGCTAGATATAGAAGGAGCTTAGTCAGCAGGGACATAGTGGGAAGACATGGACGTGTTGTAGATACAGAACAATCTTGCCATGGGTGGCTCTTGAGGAAGCACAAGGAGTGAGGTCCTACTCCAATGTGGTGACGAGAGTACGTTCGAACCTCATGACAAAGAGCCATGCAACAGCCCGCAGACACTATGCAGAGACCACCTGAGGTAACAGTAGGCCAAGCTGCTGACCAGACAAGACCAACCAAGAGACAAGCGGGGACACTTCATCACACATGCAGCACCCACAGCCACAGCGCAGACCCCATCCCCGCTAGGCACTCCATTCAACAACAGTGACCTAGAGTTCATCTCAGACAGAGATCTAGTATCAGACTCACCACCAGAGTACACGTCGACTAGAGTGATCCCCCCATCACGACTGCAGAGCCCAGAGTTGGACGACAACACGCAGTCTGCAATCTTCAGGCCAACAGTACCCATCATGCCGACAATGTTCAATCTGACAGTATCCATATCCCAGCGAATACTGCCCACACCATCCAACATGCCAGCGCCGCAGTACACGTCAGCACCAATACCTCCACTGGCAGTAGCACCAACAGCTACACAGAGCAGAACACAGCTCAACGTATCACAAGTAACAACAATGGAAATGCTAAAGCTGTTCAAGGGGGATGAAGACGAAGTACAAGACCCGCAGACTTTTCTGCACACATTCAACTGCATCATGAGGTTAGCGGGCGTCACTGATGCAGGAGAGAAAATCAAGGTGTTACAAGATTACATCATACCACGATCAGAGGCTCAAAAGTGGTACAACAACTTAACGACCTCACAATGAATATCCTGGACAGAGCTCAACAAGGCGTTCAACCAGCAATGGGAGCCAATACCCCAAGCAGAGAAAACACTGGAGAACTATCAGGAGGAGCTGTTGGCATTAAAACTCGAGGAGAATGAAGTAGGGAAGACAAAGGAGATGAACAGAACAAAGGTGTGGACTCATGTCATTTGGGCGAGAGAAGCGTTATGACTAGCAACAGTGGCAGGAGTAGAGAGTAACATGGGCCTAGTCAGGATTGTCCACAAAGGCCTACCGAAAATCATACGGAAGCTGACAATGCAAAAGTATGCAACATTTGAGGAGCTCATGACAGCGGTAAAAAGTCTGGACATGGAGGACATGCAAAGGGAAAAGGAAGATGTGGACGAGTGGAGGAAGGAGGAGAAGGAGAGAGAAACCCACATCTTACACCGGCAAAAAACATCCCTCACAGACCTTACATCGCACCTCCAACAACTCACCATACAACCACCATCCTCTCGAGGACAAAACCCAGTGCAGCCAATGGGCAGCACAAGTACACAGTACACCATCCAGCAAACCCGAGGTGCACCAAACGTCCAAAACCTGCTTACCGATATGCAGAAAGAAACTGTATGTCACAATGTCAATGCATTACCCCACCATCTGGCAGATGCAGCAGGATGGGGAGCATACCAAGAACAGGTGGCACAGTGGGGAAGGATGCATGGCAAGAGTACACAGATATCAGAAAACACACCATTCCCCCTCAAACCAGGCACAGCAATCATTTGCTCAGGAGAGTGGCAGAGTGCTATAGGTGTGGAACGCATGGCCATGCAAGCAGAAACTGCCCAGTCATACCAAGAGACCCAATGCAACTGGACCCACGTGAAACAGCCTGGAGAGCATTGTGTGGCAGAGTGCTAGGGCCGTACAACAGAACCATTGCTGCAGATGTCAGACTGGTGGAGATGGACGAACAGGAAAAAGGGGACAGGTCATTGTAGTGGACAGAACAACGACCCACATAGGACCAGAAGTATCTCGATTATCGCATATGAACCAACATGTATCAAACGGCAGAGACAACAGCACGTTCGATATATACACCATGTTCACACAAGCAAACAATGCGATAAACGCTGAGATCAAGGCCATCCCTTTCATAAACAACATCATGATAAAAAGCAGTAACAGCGAACTAGTACAACTATGCACCCTCTTTGACGACGGCGCAATGGTGAACGCCATGTGCACAACAGTTTTTGAAGCAGTCAAACATAGATTAAGGGGGTGGACGCACAGTTCTCAGATGTTACGAATGGTTAATGGCACCATAATTCCAGCTATGGCCCAGTGGACAGGTACAGTACAGGTTGGAGCAGCCAAAGTGCAAGCAACGTTCATTGTGTTCAACAGTGGAGGGGGATGGGCGTTCCTTGCAGGGAAACTGCTGCTGCAGAAGCTGAGAGCAGTTCATGACTATTCTATGGATTGGCTGACCGTCACAGATGGAAACGACACCATGGTACTAACCAACAGGTACTATGACACAGTCCATGACCAGGTGATGGGAAACAAGTACCAGACCCTAGATGTCAAACAGCGACCGCAGCAGCAGATGCAAACAACACTGGTATATGCAATAACACAACCAAGCAACGACACATTCACGAGGCAAACAGATCCATTCAACCCCTGGCGAGTAGAACACATCATTAACTCGGTCACCATCAGACATGACCTCACTGAAACAGAGAAGGAACAAGTCAAGGGGTTCATAGCAGAATATGCAGACGTCTTTGCATGCTCAATCAGAGAAGTACTGCCAATCCCAGGAGCATCAATTAACCTCAATGTACCGGCGACAGCATCGTTTACAACAATGGTATGACAACAACTGCTAATGCCACCACAAAAAACATTCATGCACAAATGGGTACAACAAATGATGGACACTAACATGATAGAACCGGCCAATATAGCTAGCATCAAACATGTAGTGCCCACTGTACTCATGCAAAAAATGCATGACAGCAAAACTGGGCTGTCGCTAGAAGACCTGCAACACATGCTGAATGAACAGTGTGAACAAGCAGGAGTGGACCCACCATTTCCACACATCGAAACCACAAAAAGAGAAGTACAAGAAACAAGTATGGACTCTAAGGATGTGAAGTGGAGAGTAACCCAAAACTTCGGTGAAGTAAACAAGGTTACCCAGGTACCGCCACTGTACCAGGGAGACATACAGGCGAAGCAGCAACGACTAAGCGGACACAAGTACATATCAGTTTTCGACTTTGTGTCAGGTTTCTATGCCATTACAGTACCAGAGGAGTGGAGACCATACCTCACCTTCTTTGTAGAAGGCAGAGGATACTTTTGGTACAAGCGGATGCCCATGGGACTCATGGGGGCACCAACAACGTTCTCAGCAGTCGTAACAGAAAAACTACATGGTCTACTGGCAGACAACACAATTGAATTGTTCATAGATGACAGCAGGTGTGGGTGCGACACGTTCAAGGAGATGCTATTGACACTATGGAAAGTATTCCAATGCTTCCAAGAATGCGATCTGTCAATATCACCAACAAAATGTCGGCTGTTCATGACAGAAACCACGTTTGCAGGTGCAGTGGTGAGCAGGAAAGGAGTGCAGCTGGATATAGCTAAGTTAATGGCCATTGTCAACTGGAAATAACCAGAAGACACACTAAATCTCTGTTCATTCCTAGGATTAACAGGACACTTTTGAGACCTCATAAAGGGCTACGCAAAACTGGAGGGACCACTCCATAACCTAATCAAGCAGGTCAATGTCCTGCAGCCAGTAACGAAAACAACATACCGTCGGGCAATGAGCAACTACAAGCTGGCAGACAGGTGGACAGTAGAACACACCAAGGCATTCATGCAGCTCAAGACAGCTCTAACCAGCAAACTGACATTGCATGCACCAAAATATGATGGAAGCCCATTCGTGGTCACAACAGATGGGTGCCAGGAAGGGCTAGGAGCCGTACTAACTCAGTGAGTACAAATCCAAACGCCAACTGGTAAAATGGTCAACAAAATGGTGCCAATAGCCTTCACATCAAAGCGAACTTCAACAGCGGAATGCAAGTACAAACCATTTCTACTGGAGTTCACAGCCCTCAAGTATGGCCTTGACCATTTCAGAGACATCATCTGGGGCTACCCGGTAGAAGTAGAAACGGACTGTCAAGTACTCAAAGACATGCTAACCAATGACAACTTAACAGCAGCACATGCATGTTGGAGGGACAGCATACTGGCACATAACATAGTAGCAGTGAGACATATACCCAGGAAACTAAACATCATAGCAGATGGACTCAGCTGACAGTGGGACAATACAAGTCATATGGGTAATGACGGTAGTGAATGGACAGTCGACCCAGAACCAAAAGTGCTAACAGAAGTCATCAACGACATCTTCACAGTCGAACGAATAGATGAGCAGCAGCAAAAGCTACAAGAGCGGTTCGCAAACGAACCAATGTTCCTAGAAGTCATCAACGCAATACTCAACGTTGACACGATGATGAACCCAAGGGACCGTAGCAAAGCAAGACATAGAGCACTGCAATATACTATTGAAGATGGACGCCTTTGGAGGATACATGGGAAAACAAGTATACAACCCCGGAGCTGTACTGAGTGCATAACACACGAGGAAGCAGAGCAGCAGGTGTATATGCTACACTGCACGGAAGGACACTGGGGACGAGATGCATTGAAAATAGCGTTAACAGACAAGTATTATTCACCCAAGCTCAACATGTCAGTCATGAATGCAATAACCAAATGCACTAAGTGCAAAAACTTCGGGTCATCACACATACACTCACTCCTAGAACCAGTAACACGCAGACACCCATTCAAGTTGCTAGTAGGCGACTACCTCAGTATGCCACAAGGGAAAGGTGGCTATCACACCCTGGGCATGTTCCTAGACACGTTCTCACAACACGTGTGGGTCTCGAAGTTCAAGATGGCAGGCACTGCGAAGACGATGACCAACAGTCTGTCAACAATATTCAACACCTACATGGCACCAGAGATGTTCATGACGGATGGAGGAAGACACTTCGACAACCACACAGTAAAAGAGTTCTGCACTAAGTGGTCCTGTAATCATCATGTCATTGCAGCATACTCACCATGGGTCAACGGTCTCGTCGAAGGCACTAATAAGTTACTCCTACATATACTCAAGAGGCTATGTGCCCCAGATGTGGGAGAAGATGATGACAGCACGAAGCAACGAGAAAACTTACTCCAGACTTGGACTGACCACCTAGATGATGCCATTCAAGCACTCAACAATCAGATACTACCAGCCCTCAAACACACGCCAAAAGAACTGCTACTGGGCCTCGTAGTAGACATGAAACGCACCAGACCGGAGGAAGGTGTCACGCCAATCGATGCCATCCAGGCATCAGCGCACATAGCCTATGTGGAGCAGCAATGCTTAGACGGGTATGATGAAGTGGTAAGACATGCAATCAAACACAAGCAGGTGTTCAACAAAAGGGTCTTGAAAAAGCATCCGGGAGAAGTGGTTTTTCATAAGGGGCAACTTGTACAAATCTACCACAGCGATACTGACTACACGTTCAAAACAGAACGAAAACTGGTACCAAAGTGGTCAGTGCCGCACCGAGTAACCAAACGACTACGCAATGCATACAAGTTGGAAACCCTAGGAGGTGTACAGCTCCTGGGGGAGTACAGTGCAAGATGGCTACATATGTTCGAACCATGACCAGGCACCAAACTCTACAGTGAACAAGAAACATACATGGCAAGAGTCCACAGTGAGGACAAGGAAGAACAAGTGGGGCTGGTTGGCATCAAGGATGAGGAAAAGCGAGTAGAGTCAGGTGGCGTCGAGGACGATGCAGTTTTTTTTAGGGGGCCACATGTAGTAGGGGAGAGGGGGAGGAGCTAGATATAGAAGGAGCTTAGTCAGTGGGGACATAGCAGGAAGACACGGATGTGTTGTAGATACAGAACGATCTTGCCATGGGTGGCTCTCGAGGAAGCATGAGGAGTGAGGTCCTACTCCAATGTCATAGCGGCGAAGCCTGAAGCAAAATGTTTGACTTCTTCTTTGTGCAGGGTAGAAGGGATATTAACATCTTGATCGTCAAGGGCAGATCCTAACTCTGAAGGGAGATCTTGTTCCTGATCGGTCTCTGAAACATCGCCCTCGAGGGGGTCCCTAGTTTGCAGAAAGGTGGGGTTTTGTAGAGGCATTGGGCTATATGGATGAGATCTGAGCAACAAACCGGTCTTCTCTGCAAAGGCTTGTTGTCATTTCTTCGAGCAAGCGAAAGGCGTAGGTGGTGGTGGTGGCGCTGCGCATTCCTTTTCTTGTTGTTGGGGCAGTACAGGAGGCCCTTGGTATAAGTCCTCAGAAGATGTGTTGACTAGAGGGGGTTACATCCTAACCTCGGCCAGGCCAGAGGCTTGACAGACAGAGTATAGCGAGGTGAGGTTGAGATGCAGTGATAGGACAATACTCGGACTAGGTACTGGATGGCTGCCTAGTTGGATCCAAGTAGGGTGTCAGTGACTTGACCTAGTGACGTGCAAAGACAACGATCATGTAGGGTAGAGTCGGTAGGGGTGCTTTGCTTTTGCTACACATGCCAGACAGCATGTGGGTGGAAGCTAGGTGGAAAGGGGTAAAAGGGAGCTTTTAGCTTTTGTTAGGCTGAGACGAAGTCCATGCCAGACAACGAGACTAAGTCAAAGGCCTACAAGAACAACCCTCTAGACGAGAGTTGGGGGACCTGGTCCATGATGGTACTTTGAGCAGAACTTGGCGAACCCTTACTCAAGTCAGTTGACAAGAGTAGCACTTGATGCAAAGCAAGAAAGTGATGAAGGAGGCTTGTTGCAAGGTAGCTAAAAGCTGGGGATCACAATGATCCTGTTAGGCCACAATGAAAGTCCATGCAGAGACAGTGAGACTGAAGTCAAGGCCTACTAGACAAACCCTCTAGATGAGAGTTAAGGGACCTGGCTAGCGATGGTACTTTGAGCTAGACTTGGTGAACCCTTACTCGAGTTGGCTGACAAGAGTAGCAATCATGGAAGTGAAAGGAATAGGCTCATTGCAAGGTAGCTAAAAGCTGGGGATCACAAACGATCCCCAGCCTCTATATACCCCTATGATACATGAGGGTGGGTCAGCAAACATACTACTGTCAAAGGGAAATGACTTGGGGACGAGTCACTGACACAGGTATGTGCAGCTCCACAGTAAGTAGGCGGTACCATAGAAACGAGACTGACCTATGGCGAGTGTCCGACCGGCGCTGCCAAGCAGGATGACTCAACCAGAGTCACAAGTACAAAGACAGATCCAAGGACATGAGCTGAGCCAAGATGGCTTCGGAAACCGATGTCGATGGCAACAGGAACAGGTGCACGTCCGAAGAGGGAAGGAGGACATGACCAATACATAGTGCAGTAACCACATACCGGGACAGGGGAAAGACAGAGATGCGTCAGTCACATGATAGATGCATCATGTCTTACACATGACTGGGGGCAGTGCCCACATGCGTACTATGGTACAAGTACAATGGTAAGAAAAGAAGAAGGGAAAGGAAACATGCTGCAGTGAAGTAGAACATATACACGGTGTAGACTGAGTCACTGATGTGCGGTGAGAACCAGACGGGCCACACAGTTAGACAGGCAGGGCGTAACACCACCCCCCCTTCAGGCTTGTCGAACACCTGATCAACCAGTGCTGACAGATGGCCCAGGAGTCGGGGAGCGGTGGCGGGAGCTGCGAACTGAACAGGTCGTCGATCGGCGCGATCCCAAGTTCTCGCCCTCAGAGGGTATGCTAGCGGCAGGGGCCCACCTGGAGCCATGGCTGTTATGACAGGACCAGTGTCTGAAGTAGCAGCAGTCGTAGCAGGTGTACTGATAGAGGGGATGGGCGAGGGGAACGGGAGCACAGCCGGTGAGGTAGAGCTGGAGCATCCCATCGACAACAACAGGATGGAAGGTAGCAGGCAGAAGGGGTGTGGTCGTGTTGATGGCATTATGAAGCGAGTGGTCAGCCTTGTTCCAAGCAGCAGTGTCTAAGAAAGACCTCCAAGTGAAAGCAGAGGCAGTGAAAGAAGTGGTCTCCGAGAGAAACTTAGCCACTTCGCTGAAACAGGCATCCCACTTCTTACTATATCCATCATCAGCTACAAACTCTAACGGTTCCTGGGACCAGGGATCCAGCATTACTTCCTCAACCTTGATGGTTATGTCAGGACACTTCTCAGCCACTGACGATCCTGCTGTTGCTGCAGTATCTTCACTAAGATCACCTTGAACCTTGGCCATGGTATAATGGTCAACCTCTTGGTTATGAAAGGACCAGCACTCGTCGGGGGATATGATGGAGGCCAACTTGAGGACCAACCTGTACTGGACGGCAGAGATACTGATCGTCAGATCAGCAAGGAGTCGATCAATTGATTTGGCTACGACCTCAGGGGTGAGGGAGCAGGATTTGTCAAGGATCTCTGGGACTCTGTCAAGAGTTATGTCTGTTCCTCAGTAGATCTCAGACAGCACCTGAATGCGATCATTTTGTTCCTCTGTTTTCCCATTGAGTGGGTTCCTTCCGTCGAAGATTGCAAGCGTCCAAATGTAGTTAAGGTAGTCTGGCGACACGGGTACCAGGTCCCCACGGCCAGCAGGGATGGGGCGGTCTGACTGACAGGGAGAGGTGACACAGACTTGGGGGACCCTGAGCATAGAACTGGAGGACAGGCCTTCCAATTCACATCCATGGGTGGAACAGGCAGAGGCTGTTGACACACCACTGGGGCAGGAACCGTCGGCGAAGAGAACAGATTGGTGAAGAGGGGGACCCTGCTGGGTCTCCCTTCCCTTGCTGAGTCATCCGCACGTAACCAGGACGTGGCAGATGGAGAAGGACTGGCCAGGGAAGGACCATGGCAGGGGAATTTCATCAAGGGAGTTGAAACTGGATAGGTCGACTTGGGATGATAGACTGGAGAGTTGAGGTGACGGGGCAGGGTCATCGGTCGATGAGTCGAATAAGGCATAGGGGCGCATGTTAAGCGGGGCATTGTAACTGTCACATTGCTCGAAGTCGGGTACATCGTCGCACATGATGAGGATGGGAAGACGGCTAGGTGAGGGGCAAACAGCAGGAAAGTTTATACTGGTCGAGAAGCTCAGTGGCATGGTCTTTTAACAAGCTTTTGGGTTCCCAAGAATTGTCCGCATGCATAAAACCTTTCCATTTTACGAGGTACATGTGATGTGCCTGACAACCACGACCTGTGTTTTTGTGATTTAGTATCAACTCAACTTCCCACTCAACCTCATCATCCACTACCTCGGGAGGCAGTGGAGGATCAGGGATTCTGTATTTGGGGGTCTCGTGATAGGGGAGCAACCGACCAGTGTGGAACACTGGGTGCACACACCACGTATCAGGGAGGTGCAGTCAAACTGCCATGGGGGAGATGACTCATTCTATTTCAAACAGTCCAAAACATCGGGGCGTAACCTTAGGGGACTGGCCCTGCACCTGGAGATTTCCCAAATCAAGCCAAACCCGATCTCCTTCCTTGAACAGAACATAAGACCCCTTTGATCAGTGTTTCATAACTTCCTGCACAGCCTTGTGAGCGAGTACGGCATTGTTGCGGCAGCTGGCAAGACGTTCCAGGCGTTCGTTGACACTGGGTGCTGATGTGAGCCAAACTTCGGGATAGGGGGAAGGGTCATATCAATAGAGGAGGCTATATGGGGTTTGCTGATGGACAGAATGGATATGGCTGTTATGTGCAAACTTGGCATCTGGGAGTCTGGATGACCAACTGTTGGGATGTTCGGCACAGTAGCAGCAGAGGTACATTTCCAATTCCTGATTGACATGTTCGCTCTCTCCATTGGTCTGGGGGTGGTAGGCAGTGGACAGTCTGGACTGGACTCCAAGGGACTTGTAAAGTTTGCAGGTAAAGGCAGAAGCAAACTGGGGTCCTCAGTCAGAGATAACTGCCTCAGGGAGACCAAAGTGGGAGTAGACATGTTTGTGGAAGAGTCATGCGATACCAAGGGAGTCGATGTCCTTTCGACAGGGGATGAACATAGTGGCCTTTGTCAGGCCCTGGTCGACAACAGTGAGGACGGTATCGAATGTGTTGGAGACAGGTAGGTCAGTGATCAGGTCCATTGAGATCTGCTGGAAAGGGAAGGGGTTTTTTGGAACATCGTTGGGGATGATGGGCGGGGTGACCAGATGTGTAATGACCTTGGCAGACTGGCATACCATGCAGCCCTTGACATAGTCGCGGATGTACTTCCACATGCTGGGCCACCACACATCCCTGACCATCTTCTGGGTCATTGCCTTGACTCTGGGGTGACCAGCTGACAGGTGATCATGATAGGATAGAAGGCACTCCCTACGAGCACCAGGGGGAATGTAAATGTGGTTCCTTCGGCGCCTGGTACTGTCAGGATGGGTGGTGATTTCAGGGTTGCTTGCAGAAAGTGTCGAGTCCTTTTGCGTTTCGCTCTTGGTGCACTCGTAGACTTCTGTGGATACCACACAAATGCCATGCTTTCGCTCTTTGATGGGGTCCTCAGTGGGCAGTGAAGCGGGTTTTGCTGAAATTGGGGCTGTTTTTGGGAGAGAAATGGTTGGAATGGTGGGTTTCACCCCCCCTCAAGCCATGTGCTTGGTGGGAGCAAAGTGGCAACTACAGGTTCAGGAGGGGAATGATCACTGCGTCAAGATAGGGCATCAGGGGCTGTCATAAGACGACCCGGAGTATAAGAAAACTTGAGGGGAAACCCCTGTACATATGAGAACTAGCAGGTTTGCTGCTGGGAGAACTTCTGAGGCTCTTTGTAATATTTGAGGTTTTTATGGTTGGTGAAGATGATGGTGGGTGCGACAGGGGATATGAGGTAGTGCTGAAAGGCTTTAATGGCGCGTATGACCATGAGGAACTCGAGGTTGTACACAGGGTAGTTCTTCTCAGCGCCCTTGAGACTCTTGGAAAGGTAGGAGCATGGGTGCCACTTGTTGTCTTTGCCCTTTTGTGCCAATACCATGCCAGTCGCTGACTGGGAGGCATCAGTAAAAAGGGCAAACAGTTTTGTGGGGTCAGGGATGCTTAGGACGGGAGAGGAGTCAAGTGAGGCCTTCAGCCTATCAAAGGCTTCCTGCTGCCCTTGGTCCCACTTCCAAGGGACGTCCTTTTTCGAGAGGTGATGAAGCGGGGCAGAGATGGTGGAGTAGCCGGCTATGAACTTCTGGTAGAAGTTGGTAAACCCTAAAAATGATCAAAGTTGCGTCAGGTTTTCGGGTTCTTTCCACTCCTGGACAGTGTCGGTCTTGACTGCATGAGTTTTGATCCGTCCACCACCAATGACGTATCCCAGGAACTCCACTTCCTCAGCTTTGAAGATGCACTTTGAGATTTTAAGCCAGAGCTGCTCTCGACGGCAAACATCTAGGAACTCGCGGACTTGGCTTCGAAGCTCCTCATGGGTCTTGGCATGAACGACCACATTGTCCATATACCCGACCTGTTGGCACTTCATCAGCTGTTCGCGGAAGGTTATGTCCATATACTGCTGGAACGTTGGTGGCAAGTTTTTCTGCCCAAAGAACATTACAAGTGGTTCGAATGGTCCGAGGGGCATTATGAAAGCTCCTTTCCATATGTCAGAGTCCTTTACATGGATATTCATAAAGCCCCATTGAATATCAAACTTTGTGTAGAAGTGTGACTCGCAGAGTTCATCGATGAGCTGTTGGACGTTGGGAAGGGGGTAGGAGTCATCGACAGTATGCTTGTTTAGGTGATGGTAGTCCTGTATGAGTCGACATTTTCCATCCTTTTTCCCGACGAAAAATACTGGGGCAGCTTGGTCAGATTTGGACTCATGGATCTTTCCACACTTGAGATTTTCATCAACGAAATCACAGAGCGACTTCATCTCGTCTTGGGACATTGGATAGATATGTCCCTTTTGCCACGGGAAGTCCGGTCTGGTCCTTATCTCGTGGTCGAGGCCCAGTCGATGAGGCGGTAAGGGGATGTCCTTCTCTGAGAATACCTCCTCGAACTCCCGATAAAGGTCTGGGAGATTGACCTCCTCCTTCCTGGCAGATGCCCTGACCTCTAGTTCAGTGGAGATGGTCATCTTCCTTACTGCACCCTCTGAATGGGGCGCTCTGGGGACAGACTCCTCATCCCTCCATCCTTGAATACTGCAGGTCTTCCAGTCGATATCCAGCTGGAATTTCCGCAGCCATGGCATGCCCAGTAGGATTGTCACATGCCATAACGGCAAGACGTATGCCTTGACACGCATCATCCTATCCCTGACCCTGGCATGCAACATGACTTTGTGTTTTATCTGAAAACCTTCTCCTCCATTATAGGCAGTAACCCCGAGAGGGTACTCGATCGGGTAGGTTTTTAGTTTATACTTCTCGACCACGTGGGGGTCGATAGAATTGATTTCCACACCGGAGTCAATAGTGGTGGAAACGGCCACATTTTCTCTGTCAACCAAATAAAGAGAGCCGGTTGGGGAATCGGCACACATATCATCTTCATTTGCGATACTATTACAAGTAGACTTTAGTGACAGAATTTGTGCCTCAGGGCATACCACAGTGGGGGTGGTTTGCCTGATTAAAAATCCTTCAAGGTTTTCTCCGGCACCTCAAACACCTCTGCAGACTTCTCCCCGGCCTGCCTGTGGAGGATTTCTTTGGCTACCTTAGGATCGATTTCATAGGTACCGCGCTCAGTACGTTTGATATTAAACTTGGGAATGTGCTTCTCCTGGCACTCCTTCTTCATGTGACCTTCCTTACCACAGTTGTAGCAGGTGACGGCGCAGACAGGACGGCCACGGCACGGAGTGCATCAGGCCTGGTCGACATCCATCACATTTGGGTCATGGAGAGATGTGCAGGGAAAGGTGAACAGGTTGGGATGGTGGGGAGTGCTAGGACCCTTGTTGTAGATATCCTTCGAGATCTGCGAGGTATAGACCTCTCTGGCGGCCTTGACCCATTTGTTTACATTGCTGGGTGGGTGCTGCCGATCCAAGACTTGATCTCGGAGGTTACGGGACAACCCTTGAGCAAATAAGACTCCGCCTTCGATGGAAGATGGGAGAAGTCCAGCTTGATTGAAAAGACCCAGGAACTCGGCAGTATAGTTCTCAAGTGGGCGGTCTCCCTGAGTAAGGGACTTGAGTTTGATGACTGCTTGGGCCTTTTGATCTCCGGCTTCGAAGGTCACATAGAGGGTTTCCTTGAAGCTGGCCCACATGTCAGGATAAGTATCCTCCCACCCGTTGACATACTTGGCAATATAGTTGGAGGCAAAGGCTCCGGCTACACCAGTAGTCATGTATGATAGTGCCAGCCCAATCTTGATGTGATCGTTTGTATAGACATGGGAGTTCAGGGCAAGATAGGCGGCAACTTGGTTGAGCCAAGGGCGTAGTTCTCCATACCTTCCAGAGAATGTCACGGGTTTGTTTACATTAAACTCCTGTCCTCCATTGACACCGTTAGAGTTCGATCAAGAACGATCTAGCTCGGGATGGTAGAACTGGTGCCAGTAGTCAGCCTGCTCATGGGTGAGCCACTGCTGGAGTCCGATGGTAGGGTGAGAGGCAGGAGCGCTCGGCTGCTCAGACTGCCCAGGATTGGGATTAGGTTCGGGGTTGGGAACCGTGCTGCTCTGTCCTTCGATTGATGTCATAGCCGCAAAGCCTGAAGTGAACTGTTTGACTTCTTCTTCATGACGAGGATTGTTGATATCGATGTCCTGATCGCCCAAGGCAGATCCTAATTCAGAAGGCAAATCCAGTTCCTGATCGGTATCTGAAACATCTCCCTCATGGGGGTTCCTAGTTTGCAGAAAGGCGGGGTTGGATAGTGGGGTCAGAACATAATACGGGGGTAACATGGATCCTGATCTGGTTCTTCGTTCCGAAGCATACCATTGTTTGCGTGAGGTGGAGAAAGGTGTCAGCAGCAACAGCGGTGCTGCTCGTTCCTTTCCTGCTCAAGGCGGGACTGGTGGTGTTCCACACGGGGACGACGTCTTGTCTGTCAGTGGGGGTGCCTAGACCTTGGGTCTGGCCAGGGACTCGGCGGACAGAGTATAACAAGGTAAGGTCAAGACACAGTGGGAGGACAATACTCGGACTAGGTACCAGATGGCTGCCTAGTTGGATCCAAGTAGGGTATCTGTTGACTTGACCTAGTGACGTGCAAGGACAATGATCACATAGGGTAAAGTCAATAGGGGTGCTTTGCTTTCGCTACATGTGAAACAGCAATGCCAGTGAAAGCTAGGCAGTGATTGGGTAAGGGAGAGCTTTTAGCTTTTGTTAGGCTGCAACGAAAGTCCATGCAGAGACAGCAAGACTGAAGTCAAGGCCTACTAGACAAACCCTCTAGATGAGAGTTAAGGGACCTGGCTAGCGATGGTACTTTGAGCTAGACTTGGTGAACCCTTACTCGAGTTGGCTGACAAGAGTAGCAATCACGGAAGTGAAAGGAATAGGCTCATTGCAAGGTAGCTAAAAGCTGGGGATCACAAACGATCCCCAGCCTCTATATACCCCTATGATACATGAGGGCAGGTCAGCGAACATACTACTGTCAAAGGGAAATGACTTGGGGACAAGTCACTGACACAGGTATGCACAGCTCTGCAGTAAGTAGGCAGTACCATCAGGGGGGGTTTGAAGTGCTGGTATTCCCAGTTAATTATGGTAAGTAGTTATCTGTCTGATATGAATTGGATAATAATGTATAAGGCATGATCATCTACAAATCATAATGATAATAGTCAGATAATGCATTAGATAACCTGGCAGACATTTTACTATCTGGTCAACTGCATATAGGCCTGATTTAAGAGTTACAATACTTTTATCATCATGATATAATGATGACAGAAGCTGATATGACATATATAATAATGCTATGTAATTGACAGTACATTATAATTGCTCATCAGATAATATCATCATGATATGAATGACAATATTCTTTTCAGTCTGATTTCACTTTGATCATCAATATCTAGTCTTGTCATCTATGTCATTTTATGATCATTTGAACAACTCTTCCCCAGCCACAAGTGTGGGAATGTCTTTGTAATGACTGTATAGTACATGTTATATAAACTCATCCTCTCTCCCCTTCTCTCTCTTCTTCACTCTTGTCTCTGAGTTCTACCTCAGGGCAAGAGTCACTCTAAGACTTTAAGTCTTAGAGTTCATATCCAGGTAAGTGTACCCTTGTGTGAAGTCATCTGTAAGTGTCTTTTTCTGCTTTATTTTCACTGTTTTGGAGTTTAAGTAGTTCATCATACTTAGTAGTGTACTCAGTAGGTACTCATTATGTAATTGATATTGAATGAAAATGCTTTCTTGTAATATCATGATTGATATGTTCAATTGAAGGTTGCTATAGCAATTTTTATTTTCAAGCTGTCAGTGGTGTCAATGACAATTGTTGGTAATGTCTGATAATGAAAGACATATATGATCCACTGTTTACATTCTGATACATATGATCCACTCTACCTAAATGATTACTTTTGACCTATGCTGCCAAGGCTCCCAGAGAATATATAGCATTACCAATGTGTATATCATTATGATATACCTTATAGGGCTTTACAGGGTAGATAAA
Organism: Pisolithus microcarpus; assembly: GCA_024613185.1. Taxonomy (NCBI): domain Eukaryota; kingdom Fungi; phylum Basidiomycota; class Agaricomycetes; order Boletales; family Pisolithaceae; genus Pisolithus; species Pisolithus microcarpus. Next base: position 192,740 of record JANFAI010000056.1, on the reverse strand, counting down.
GTCTTATATAACATTATCATTTCATTAAAATTTTCCTGATGACCATAGAAACAAGACTGACCTATGGCAAGTGTCCGACTGGCACTGCCAAGCAGGACAACTCAACCAGAGTCACGAGTACAAAGACAGATCCAAGGACATGAGCCGAGCTGAGATGGCTTCAGAAACCAATGTCGATGGCAACAGGAACAGGTGCACGTCCGAAGAGGGAAGGAGGATGTGATCAATACATAGTGCAGTAACCACATACCGGGACAGGGGAAAGACAGAGACGCATCGGTCATGTGATAGATGCATCGTGTCTTACATGTGACTGGGGGCAGTGCCCACACACGTACTATGGTACAAGTACAACGGTAAGAAAAGAAGAAGGGAAAGGAAACATGCCGCAGTGAAGTAGAACATATACACAGTGTAGACCGAGTCACCGACATGTGGTGAGAACCAGACAGGCCACATGGTTAGACGGGCAGGGCATAACAGATCCCAGCTTGGACTATATACCCCTATGATACATGAGGGCAGGCCAGCGAACATACTGCTGCCAAAGGGAAATGACTCAGTATCGAGTCACTGGCACAGGTATGTGCAGCTCTGCAGTAAGTAGGCAGTACCATAGTAATGAGACTGACCTATGGCGAGTGTCCGATCGGCACTGCCAAGCGGGACGACTCAACCAGAGTCATAAATATAAGAATAGACCCTAGGACATGAGCCAAGCCGTGATGGCTGCGGAAACCAATGTCCAAGGCAACAGGAACAGGCACACGTCCAAATGGGAAAGAGGACGTGGCCAATACAGAGTACAGTAAGCACATACCAGGATAGGGGAAAGGCAGAGACACATCAGTCATGTGATCCATGTGTCACATCTCACACGTGACTTGGGGCAGTGCCACCACACGTACTAGTATACAAGTAGAACAGTAAGAAGAGAAGTAAACAAAGGAAACATGCCATGACAGAGTAGAACATGCAGACGGTGTAGCATGAGTCACCATGGAAGGGTGACCACCAGCATGGCCACATGGTTAGACAGGAGCAGCATAACACTTGGTAGTGAAGGAAGAACATCAATGTAAGGGAGTGGCAGACAGATAGAGTGGGTTGTGGTAAATCGGAGCTGGTAGGGGGGAAGAGAACACTGACAGTGTATAAGATACCATTGCATTGAAGCTCAACTATAAAACCTCGCCAAGTGCATAAGGATTATGATGAGTGTTACTGCTGTTCCAGTGAGGTTGTCACTGTGGGAAATTTGTAAAAAAAAAACATTTGTGATCTTCAGTCAGCCTTAGCACCCCAATAAGTGGCCAGATTTGCAAGAAAAGTATATCGCTGGACTCCAAGAGGTCCAGGGAATGTGTTCCAGGTAGACCAGTCAAGTAAAATTGGATATCTTAGTATCTCAAAATGCTGAGACCATGGGACTTACTCTGAAGTCAAAAACCCCTCAATGCACATAGCACTTAGAAATCTCAGATTCTGTAACTCAGTCCTACACAGTTGTATTCTACATTTCTGTCCGAGTCAAGTGCTATATTTTTTATTAAATTCTGGTGAGGCAGTGTGGTCGACTGAGGATGGGGTGTGTTTTCTGGTGAGAATTTCTCATGTGGACAAGTTACCTGGAGAGGACAGTAAACAAGCTGTATGGGAAGCTGGAGACAAATGCCGACAAATGCCTCATGCCATGAACAAGTGCCTCATGTGAACAAATGCCTCATGTGAATGTATACTGCCTCATGTGTAAATGAACAATTCTTCAGCATTTAACTCTCTCCTGACCCATGTCAGCATCAGTAAAATCAATAAGTTTAATGGCCATGGGTCATGGGAGGGTGAGAAGGGCAGTGGGAGGGCATGAATCACTGATTGCCGATGGGTCCAATGGGTATTTCGAGTATTTCGCTATGGTCACTCCTTTCACTATTGTCACTACTCTCGCTGTTGTCGGTTGTCTCGCTGTTGTCGGTGGTCTCACTCCTTTTGCTCCTTTTGCTAAAGGCCACATGTATTGCCTTTTTTGAACAACAAAAACCATGTGGCATTTGAAACTCAACCGTTGCCCATTAAATAAGGCCAGCTGAAATGGCAGTGGCCGGACCATGGGAATGATTACAAACCATGACAATGCGAGCACTCAGACGAGTCCTGTGGGCTCATGTGAGGCCCTGGGTCATGCTGCATCATTGCTGGAGGGGCAGCCAAGCTACATTTACATGTTTCCAGCATGGACCTACTACCTTAGCTATGGAAGGGGGTGGATAACAAGCTGTACAAGACAGAAAACACACTGGTAGGCTATTTGTGGCATGACTTCTGTCTCAGAGCATCATGAGGGGTGAGGCCCACTGAGTGATAGCAATGTGATTCTATTGGAGGGTAGCTGAGCTATGCAAAAATAGCTAGCAAGGGGGTGTAACTGAGTATCCAAGTATGGGGTGGTGCTTCAGGGAGATGGGATATTCCAGAAGTCCAGGACAAGAATATGAAAATAGGAGAGGGTCTGATATCAGATTTTCCCAGACAATCAGAGAGCAGCTGATGGATTAGTCTGCACTTCAGGCATGGACATGCATTGCTCTGTTAGTGTTCTGCCATGGTGACAGTCATCTTAATTGAACTCAACAGTAGCTTGATTGTAGATCACAGATAGACAGTAGTGTGTCTACATAGCAAAAAGAGTGAGCAGGAGGATGGACTTCTATACTAAAAAAGTATTGAGTGTTGCCATCAGGTGATAGGCAGCAGTGAGTGAGTAGCCTTAAATAGGTAGTTGTGAGTACCAATGTCAGAAGGAAGACCTTGCAAATGAGATCTAAGGACATCACTGGTGATGAATACTTTGAGCTGGGATCTAGGGGGTCTGACAATGAGAGGAGTTGAGAGGGAGAAGGAGGTGGATTGTAAAGTAGCTAAAGGCTGAGGAGTGCACAGAGCTCCAAGCCAATACATATACCTACTGACTACTGGAGGGCAGGTAAATTTTTAGTCAATAAGCATAGGTGCAATCAATGCACAGTTGTTGACCATAGGCACCTATAGTAAATGAGTCAGAGTGAGATATACTCCACTGTGACCATCAGTGAAATAGAGACAAGTCACATGCAGTCAGTGATGAGGCTGCTATGGCAACAGAAACAGCAGTCACCCAGAAGATGAAATAGGGGTGGTTGGAGTACTGGATGAGTCGATTTGGCAGAAACATAGGTTTCCTGATGGTTTCTGGGAGAATGGACTTGCAGCTGGAGAATAAACTGGCAGCCAGAGAATGAATGGCAACTGGAGAACAGACTTGCAGCTGGTGAATGGACTGGAATTGGAGAATGGACTGGCAGCCCAAGAACACACTGGCAGCTGGAGAACAGACTTGCAGCCAGATAGTAAACTGACAGCCATAGAATGAACTGGCAACTGGAGAATAGACTTGCAGCCAGAGAATGAATTGGAAGCCACAGAACAGACTTTCAGCTAGAATGAGTTGGCAGCCACAGGACAGATTTGCAGCTAGAATGAGGTGGCAGCCACAGAACAGATTTGCAGCTAGAATGAGTTGGCAGCCACAGAATAGACTTGCAGCTAGAATGAGTTGGCAGCCACAGAACAGACTTGCAGCTAGAATGAATTGACAGCCACAGACCAGACTTGCACCCATCCCAGGGGGAGTGGGGGAGTTTGAAGGGCTGCAAAGCAGCCCTGAGGCCAAAGGTCATAAGTAGCTTGAAAGCTTCCACACTGGGCAGGTGGAGGAGGCTGAATGGCTGTGAAGCAGCCATGAGGCCTAAGGTCAGAACTATGCCAGTGGTCATACCCCATGCCAGGGGGGCTATGGGGCTGGCTGCGAAGCAGTCGCGAGGCCAAAGGGCACCTAAGGCACTACTTTTCGGAAGCAATAGACCCCTTTTAGGTGGGGTTATTTGGTAAGGCGAAACCTGCCTTAGAGGCCAGCTATCTGCGCCGGCAATATCCATATTAATTCATTAATAGTTTGTACAATCTCGTGTCTCCCTCACATCCTCCTCTGAGCCGCTCCTAATCCCACTGGAGTACGAAACGCGGATTTACGATCCCTCTGCAAGGGTCAGCCGTGTGCTTCGCCAACATGAAAGAAATTGTTGCATATGTCGAGGACCTAAGGTAAATGACTCCTTCTACTCGGCTTCGTAACAATCGTTGTCATTTCTGTCTTAATTACTACTATCAACCACCACAGTACGGAGCGCAACGGAAAGCACGGTCAATGACAGCCTTGGATCTACCCGAGATATCACGAAGAAAACAAAGAAACAGACATGCAGTAAAGCAAGGAAGACACAGAAAGAGCTGCAGAGAACCAGATTTGTATTTCTCTGTCCTTCTAAGAGGAGCAAAGCCTATCACGACTACTTTAATCCGGATCCCGCTGTCGAGAATCATTTGATGGGTTTGACAAACAAGGTAGATCCTGAAACTATACGTATAAGCATCTTCCACGTATCCGATCTCCAGATTCGTACAAGTTCTTCGATGAAGGGCAAGTCGTAAGTTCCAGTTCCATTTGAGAGGGCAGTATCTGATGCTGAATGCCCATTACAGTAAACTACCAGAACTATTGACTTCCTGCCAGTCTCCGATGGATGAAGTACTACGTGAGGCTGCCCAACTCGACGACTCGCAAACTCAAGAAGCGAGCCAAAATGTTCTGATGCTGGCTATTGCTCGTCAAACCAAAGCACCGTTGAAGCGAAAGGTTCGCAATGACACTGACAAGCTGACCAAGAAAATCAAGATCTCGATTGGAACTGCTGTTGACCTTTGCGACTGACATGGCTAGCGCTGATTTCTCGAGGCTGTAATTAGTATCGTCCCAAATCGTGGAAGTAATGGTGCATCGGCATACTATACACCCTGGTATCTCCCTACTGCGTACATTTTTACCGCCATAGGGCTCGTTAACGTGGTGCACATCACACGTCTCTGGGACTGGTACATACTGGTACTACGCAATTCACCCAAGTATTTGATTTCGTTCAGTGCATCAGGGAGCTGGTCTCACTTCATTGAGAGTAGCAGGAAGTACCAATCCCTTCAATTGCATTGACGTCGAGAAGGTGTACATAGCTCACAGTCGTTATATGCTTTGTAGGGGCTTACCAATTGACTATGCATGTAACGAAATAACAAAAATAGGAAGTGTACATAGATAGGTCGATACTGGCCTCAGTTTCAGATCTCTACTGTGTGCTACGTACATAGTTATGGCCTCGCATCCTGGCACTCGTGCGGCACTCTCTAGTACAACCACAGGGCTTGGACACCATTTCAGTTCACCCCGCAAGGCCAGGGACAAACGAAAAACACAAGTGCACGTCAGCATTCCGGGGCGCAACCACAAACGTCAGCGACTCCTCAAACAACTCCAGGACTTACTAAACCCAACGGAACAGGCTAAGTTGGAGACGGGTCATAGTCCTACTGTTACGACTAATCCCCAACCTGACACAGCAGGTGAACTGGAATTAGTGGATGATACAGAATTCGAGGTATCAGGCGACTATGATGTCCCTGAGAGCAGCACGCCAAGACCTACCGTCAAGAAATTGTCCCCCTCGACTGTGTTTCACAACTGGCAGGCGTTAATTCCCACTTTGGTTGACATTTTCCTCTCCTATTTGACACGGACTATGGGCAAGCCCATTTCAACACCCCCTTCAACCATGTGTCACTGCGTGCAGGCATGCGAGACCAAGACTAGTGTGGTCGTATGCTTGTATTTTGATCGTGCATGTATCTCACAAGTTTTTCGGATCTAACTGACATTGTGTAGATTTCTCTTCTATTCCCGTGTATTTGTGCAAGTGCGCATCGCTGCCTCAAGTCCTTCTACACCACGGGCTTTTCCCTGCTTCCCCGTCTCAACCCCACATGGTGGTCTCGGTTGAGCTGCTATCATTTTATCGATCTCTCTTCGAGAGGTCTTGTGATGCGGTGAATGCGCTGGCGTCCGCACTCAACTCACACTATATTCGCAGAGGATTCCATATGTCTGGTCGTGATGTACGTTTTACTGTCTACTCAGCACTACGTTCTCACTACATATGCACTCGCTTATCGCTCAGGGAAAGTCCATTCAAGACCCCTTCAGGCGCAGTCTAGGCCGTGCCATTCAATGGTTCGACATTCTCCAGGTTGAAGTGGAGCGCCAGATTGAGTCCATCCTGACAAGATGCCGCATCCGTATTTCTCATGCACATCTGTCAGCAACCACCGAGACCTTCAGCACACCAATACAATCTCGAGGCACCTGCGCCCCGCTGCTGGTGCAACGTTGTCCCGCGTGCTTTGGCGGTGGTGTCTTCGGGTGGCCACTAGCAGAGGGCGGCGACATCCATGTTGCCACAGATGGTAATTTTCATCACCGACATCGGCGCTGTGAGTTGATGTGTGGATCAATGGCAAAAACACCAAAAAAAAACCCAACACAAAGACAATTGCTGAGTTGGTGGTTTTCCTACGCGGGCTTTGGCTCGAGGGATCTGTTAAAATAAAATGGGGGAGGGGTTCCGTGCACCTAGAGGGGGCTAGGGCAGAGGGTATAGGTGCTCCTGACGAAGGGGGAGCAGGGGAAGACTGAAAATGCGAAGAGAATAGGCTGCTCTGAGCCTAGAAGCAACGTAAGATGATGATAATGATGACAGTAAGTAGACCCTTAATGGAGCCTCAAATACTGCAGGAATAGAGATGATGATGAGGGGCTCAAAAGCGACGATGATTGGGCCTAATGATGATGATGATGAGTGAGCAAGTAGCTTTGCTAGTAGCTTGGCAAGTAGCTTCCTTTTTCTTTTGCTGTCGACGTATTGGTACTTTATATACAAAAGGTAGCGTAGCCTGCAGTAAACATGGAGCAACACTTTGTAAGTGATCTGTAAGTGATTGGTAAGGGGATTGGTAAAGGATTGGTAAGGCTTTGTAAGGATGAGTAAGGACAGTAAGCAATTGGTAAGTAAAACCAGTAAGCATGACGAAGATTATCACTAATCAATTTGAAAACAGAATGAGTCATCAAGGAACAGATGAATAATGCGAAAAGGGGAATGAGTAAGCGCACTGGTCACTGCTGATTAAGGGATATGACTGCAAATGAGTCATAGTGACTCCTAGATCTGAGATCTAGATGCATTATGGTAACTTGCTGCATGTCCAAATGAAGAATGGTGGGGGTTTCTGCCAGGGGCCAATTTTGGGGGTCTCCAGGGTAGTCAGGGCATAGGATTTCGCAACTTTCCCCCTTTCCTCCTCTCTGTAAAGTGACCTGCATTAGCTGCAGCTAGTGTTCTGGAGGGTTTGAGGAGGAGGAAGGGCCATCTTCTCCCATAAGAGCAGGGAGAAGTGTCTCAAATTCATCATGAATGCGATCAGATAGACTGGATGACAGTAATTGGTATTGAACCTGTCGCAACTTCAGAAGAATGAAGGATGAGATTGAGAGGTAGACGTTGCAGGGCACAGGGATGAAGGATCCATATGCTTCTTCAACTGGAGAAACTGAAACAACCACATATGATTTTTCAAGCCTGATAACAGACCTGAGACGACCAAAGAAAGTCCTCCTCGATGTCAGACTGACAAGGAGAACTCGCTGTCCCAAAGCGATAGGATGGGAGGTCATGGACAAGGGAGGGATGAACCAGGACGCTTCAGGGCGAATGCTAGTGGGGATTCCTGGCAAGTACTCGTAGTTATTCTCCCTGGCAAAGGGGATGAGTGAAGAGATCGTCGAAGAGGTGGCCATTACAATAAAAAGTGGCGAAATGGGCATTTGTTGGCAGAAATGATGCAGAAAATCGTGGAGGGCGAGGATCGTCACCAAATTTGGTAGGCAGGATGGCGTGGTCGAGAGCTTTCTGTGAGCGTGGGAATTATGTCGATATCTTTAGAAATGGATGAGATATTCGAAAAATCGGAATGCCGTAAACTGGCGCTCGAAAACTTTTATTCGGTGCTTGAGCGGTTTCTTCCCTAACATTAAGGGTGGTTCTTGTGCGACGGATGACTGCTAGACACTCCAGTCATTCTGCGCATTAGGGCTAGGCTTCTCCATTCTTCATCATTCAGCTTTTGGGTCCATGCTCACGTCGCCAAACACCTTTGGTGCGTGACAGCGCTCAGTGGGTGATTGCCCCCCATTTTATGACCCATTCTACTTTATCTCCAAAGCTGAAGTGGATGCCGTCAGATGACGAATCGAGAGGGCGTGTAGACGTCTGCCAAGAAAACACAGAGCATGTGTCCCAGACGAAGCGATAGATCAATGCCAAAGCTCATACGAGGCAGCGGATGGCAAGAAGAAAAAGGCTGCGATGGATACCTTTGATGATTCCAGCCTGATGGCCCTGATTTGCCGTCACGACATTCCTTTGTTTTTCGCTAACATCGATACCCCCGGCGAACAACAAAAATACAGCATTGCACTCATAGAACATCTATTCTCCCTTCTCCCACCGCAAGCCAATGTTGTTACTTTGTATGATGTTGGTTGCGTACTCTCTCGCTCATTGGACCAGGTATTTATTTGCACACGTACCTTCCACTGTCGCCAAGCTGCACTGACTGTTGCTAGTATGACATACTCGACTCCAGTATCATGTCGCGCATACGTTTCGCCACGACTGCCATGCATGCTTATGGACATGAGTGGGCATGTCAACTTATCTACAACCCCCAACTTATTACCGGCCTTGGGTTATCTGACGGCGAGGGGACAGAGCGGCTATGGTCGCGTTTCATTAAACTGATAGGCATCGAGCGGTCATCTTCTGTAAGTTAACCACTTCATCGAGCCAATTTTCATCACTTCTCACACTTGCCTGACAGTGCCAGCGCCGTATCTGGCTCATTGATCGACAGGCGGCTTCTGTAGGTTACGAAATGCGACAAGATCTCGGGGCATGGCTTAAACGCCGAATGAGGAAGGGGATCGAAGAACAAGGGAGTGCAGCCGAGGAAGTTCTGGCAGGTTGCGATGTCCCAGTCACCGAACTGCAGGGCCAATGGACTCAGCAACGGGAAGCTCAACTCTCGATACAGGCTCGTAAGTGTATGCAATGTTGTTTCATTCCCTTCCTCACTTGTATCCGAAGATGCACCTGCGAGACTCAGGAAAGAACTTGATAGTGTGCTCTCTTTACAGGCAGACCTCGATGCCTCCGAACGTACCCTTCTAGCTGCACATGCTGTGATTGAACAAGACTCGAAGGAAGTATCTGCGAGCACTCTGGACATTCTGGGCAGTATGGAGCGCAGCCACACCCAGCTCTCGGATAAGCTGGAAACCTTATATGCTTCACTCAATGTTCAACAGAAGTTCCCAGAGTTAGATGGCGTCCGACTGGACTTCGTTCATATCCTTCTAATGGCCAGGGACCTCAAAATCAATATTCGCAAATGAGCGATTGGTAGCTTCTTTGAATGGGACAAACTTGATCGGGCTGCAGGCAGAAAAGATAAAACCTTAGGTATGACTCTCGTTATTCGTGCCGTGTCATTCAATAGCTTCTATTGCCATATCTTAACTAGGGACTAAGCTTCATCAACAAACACGGAAGTCTATTACAAAACGTCAGCCAGCACTCATGGCAGCCATCAGAAGATTCAACCGGTATTGTGAACAGATGGAGGAGCTATACGACCCCGCTTATGCTATTCCATTACCTTCACCGCTCCCCACAAAACTCACTGAGTTGCGTAGTGACCCCACTCTACTGCAAGATGTCTGGGTTTCCCCCTCGGTGGGAGAGATGCCTCGATGGCTGGAAGATGCGACTGTGCATGACGGAATTCGTGCGCTGTTGAAGTGCGATCAATGCCGTGAAGAACGACAGCGCCTGGGAATGGAAGCAGATAATATGTGTCAATGGTTTGGTACCGAAATGTGCGCGGTCGAGCTTGCGTTGCGGCAGATGGAAGGTACGTACAAGGCGTGCCCGCCCACCATGTTCCTTTCATTGATTCAACTCCAGACTCCCCTTTTTTCCTACTCTTGCAGCATCGCCGTGAGGCTATGCTGGAACTGATGGAGCAATGGCCAACTCCACTTGCATCCACGGTCCATTATGTAGCGAAGGCAAGTGAGGCAATTTCTCTTGCAAAATCTCTCTCTGGGGTTGCTCCGACGACAGAGTTACACTGGCTCAAGCCGGTTGTTTGCTCGTGGCCATTGGAGGACCTTGCCGACAATGAAGACGACAGCGCAGCATTTGAGATCAACCATCCCGAGGCCGAAGACGATGTGTGGGGACCCGAGGAACTTCTGCTTGGTGACGTACTGGAAGGAAATGATGCCAATGACAAAGAAGGCGAAAATGAAGACCAGGGGGTGATATTACCAGTGGTAACGCTCCTATGGCAACATCCGCATGTAAGGCTCACAACATTTATGCCTAATGACCGCTCTTGAGATGTCCGCACACAGAATTTAACAAGCGACCCCATCGACATCCCTACCAACTCATTAATAGTAAAAGACGACACCGCTAGACGAGTTCGACCGCCTACAGATGGATTCCCACAGCTTACATTTGACCTGAAGGACATCAATATTTTGGCTTCCAATGAAGCTTGACTCAACGACTCTTGTCTTAATGGATCTGCAGCACTTTTGTATTCACTCTATCTTCCTACCCATCGTGGTGAGATTGCCCTATTTTCGACGCATGATCTCCCTCGCATCCGTTACAATGCTACTGACAATACTCTGTGGAAAATGATGTCCTGGACAAAATACTGGGAGAAACCGACATGGATCCTCCCTATTCATCGCCCTTCACCGTGCGGTCACTGGGTTATGTGTACAATCAATATTGTCTCACAGCATTTGCTCTTGTTTGATAGCTTTGCAGAGGAAAGGCCATGGAAACAGGAGATACAGGTGAGATCATTCTAACCCTTTGTTCCTAACCCAATTTCACATCCCACTCACTTTTCTAGGATATCATGAAACTTGTATCTCGTCTCTTCATGATTGCGGTGGCGAAGAGCATGGTGCCTGAACGAGACCTGGGGGATTGGATGGCATTCCCCATGTTGGTAAGTCCTTATTGCCTCTTCAAGAAACATAGTTTCACTATTCCCCTCTTAGCTCAATGCCGCCCAGACCAACGGATATGACTGTGGACTTTGGGTGTTAGCTCAAATCGCAACCGTGTTGAGGGGATACGAAATTACTGGTTTGAGGGAGGAAGATATGATAGCATTCCGAAGATTCTTGTATATGCAGGTCCTCCGTATTCCTGCCGTCATTGTCTAACCTTGTGGACTGCATCGGGGTTATCTAGATAACTTGCACCGAGCCCACAAGAAATGTTTTGTTCGAGCGCCCACATGATAATACTGTAGCTACTTGTTGACCTCTGTATATACATACCAACGTGATTTGAATTGCTACCAGAGTCTCACGTCGGATTTTAGTTTGCAAATGCCACCTCACAAAATACTAGTGTACTGGAATCTCACGTCATCAGATCTTAGTTTGCAACCTCCAGGTTAATCTCGCAGAAGGCAGATCCGCACAACGCAAACAGGGAAGTGACATATTATATCTATTAACTTAACCTACCTCGGATCCACTTCAAAGCGGTGGTCGAGACATGTGCGTCGAGACAGTCTCGTGAGCCGGTAGGCAGTATAGACTATAAGTGGGCGGGCTTACTGATAACAAGTTATTATCGTCAAACAGCTTTGCCATGGCAGACGAGGCCGCGCGTTGGTTGGTAATTGGTGGCGGTTCGAAGGCAGGCATCTATCGTGCTTGGTATGTGTGAAATTGGTTTCATGCTCAGAAACATCTGCACCTCACATTGTGATCACAAACAGCCCCATTTTTCCTTGTGGGCGATCGACCCCACCGCTCCTGATAGCTATAGAATGTGAATCTGAGATGGAGGCCCGACAACTGCATCGTATCTTTCAGCAGACGCTGAAGACTTTATCACCGGAGCCCAGTGCCTCGGATATCCTGACTACCTTCCAGCATGCTGAAACTGTTCGAAACTTCTTTCCCGACGGTACTCGTGACTTCTATGCTGTGGCGATTGGTGCTCCGGCTGGTATTCATCGCACAAGGCATGTACTAGTCAATCGAGTCCACGTTTATACGACTACACCTGAGCTGCTATGCACAGAACTGGAGCAGAGAGGTCGAAAGGTTCATTCACACACCATTCTTATAGGCACACGCAGTCTTTCTGGGAGGCACTTGCTTTCATGATAGTAAAAGGGCAAGATACGCGCATGCCGCCGTTACTGACGTCCGCAGAGCTCGCACAAGGTATGTAACCACTTCATCAAATAAACCGCAGAAATTCTTAGACACAAGTGGTGCTGTCAGACGATGCCGGCGGAGTTGGCCCCTTGGAAGAAGCCTTCTGTCAAAATCTGCACCTCAGATTGCCGTCCCCTATGCTCGCTACTATGACGACTCCCACTAGAACTTCACGATCAAGTTCATTACACGGTAAGCATATCTACCATATTACAACTATTACATACTGACTTAGGTAGACCGGCACTACGATAACCCAATCACTCCTGGTCGCCATGCACCCGAAGCTTATCCTACCAGCTCACGTGCAACTTCTTCCGCCACGCCCATCGTCTACATTCACGTCTGGAATCTGGGTGGTGTGGTTTCCAGCCACCATCATATCTCACAACCTTCTGCAGAAGATAGGGCGCAAGCTCGACAACTAGGAGAGGCTGGCGCCCAGTACGTCCTTGCTCATGGGTATTCATCTTCAGACATAGCGACTATCGTACAAATCTATCGTGTCACATCCGTGACACGTGACTACCGTCCGGGTCGAACTCCGGATAAGGTTAGCTAAGTTCTAGGCCTTCGGTACTCCGTTCCGTGACGGCACTCCGTCCTATTCTTGTTCTTTGCCTTTTGTTCCGTTTATAGTTCTATGTTTAGTAATAGTTTCCCTCACTTCGTTTTTAGTTACCGTTCCGGCCTTTGATGACTAATCGTTCCACCTTCCGGTTGACCGGTGACTACCGGCTTAGCTTACTAATACCTTACTAATACCCTCAGTCATCCTCACTGCTCTCCGGTAGTCCGAGTGTTCCGGACATTGCCTTCGAACGTTCTCTGTAGTATAAAAGTCCTGTACATACTTCGTTATACCTCAGTTCGAATATCGAATAAGATACTCTTCGATCTCACTCGATTCCAGTAACCTCCTGGATAGATCCGACCCCCAGAACTCTGCAGGTCTAGTATACAAGGTTGTGTACTAAACTCCGACATTCCGGACTTTCGACCTAACCTCGCCCCCTGACCTTGGACCCCCTCGGAGACCGTAGAGAACCGGTCTTGACAGTATATTCGAACTCATACTTGCACGAGTTCACCCACTCATATCCCCATGACCATGACCACTCGACTTCGCTCTCGTTCCCTCGCAGCGGAAGCTTCGGAGCAGGCCGCTGTAAGCGACCTTCATCAGTCAAGTGCTCGTATCGCGCTAGCTAGCAACCGACGACCTCCACCGTCCGTCAGTCAATTCCGAAGTTTCTCCACCAGAGGAACCCCTTCCCCAATTACCCCTAGAGTTGGTTCGTCCAGCAGACGTTCTGTCACCACTATCCATCGAACCCCGGACTTTCCCGGAGGAGACGAACCCGACGGTAATAATCCTGGAGGTGATGACCCCGGCGATGATGACCCTCATAACAACGATGAAGACGACGAAGACGACAACGACCCTTTCGTCGATGCACCAGAAGACTTAGACCCCCAGCTGGCAGTCTTACAGAATCTGGCGACAGCTGTCGATCGTCTATCACGCTCCACTCGACGCCCTGACGATACATCGTCTTCTAGGGCCAAAGTCCGAGAACCCGATACATTTGATGGCACTGAACCACGTAAACTCCGGACCTTCTTGGTCCAATGTGAACTGTGTTTCCAAGATCGTCCCAGAGCCTTCCGCCAAGATAGAAACAAGGTCACGTTCGCTCAGTCGTACCTCAAGGGCATGGCCCTTGAATGGTTCGAGCCTGACCTCCTAAACACCGGAGATCCGGCTGACCATCCCCTCTGGATGGACAGTTGGTTGGATTTCGTAGCGGAGCTCCAGACCACCTTCGGACCTCACGACCCCGTTGCTGATGCCGAACACCAACTAGACCACCTCCACATGAAAGAAACCCATCGCGTCAATCGCTATGTGGTGGACTTCAATCGCTTAGCCTCCCAAGTCCGAGGCTATGGAGATGGCGCCCTTCGTCACTTGTTCTACTCCGGACTCCCGGATCGTATTAAGGACGAAATCAGTAGGGTCGGCAAACCAAATACCTTGTATGGGCTACGCGCACTAGCCCAGGAGATTGATGCGCGCTATTGGGAACGCAAGGACGAGGTCTCTCGTCAGACCAAGTCTTCTGGAGGAAGTTCCAGCAACAACACCGGTAATAAAGGAAACTCCAGTAAAGGAGACAAGCAGAAATCCGGTGGAAATACTCCAGCTAGTACCAACACCCCCACTCCGTCTACCTCGACTCCTAAACCTCAGAATCAGCAGTCTTCCGGACAACCATCTGGCCTTTCCAACAAACTCGGAAAAGATGGAAAGTTAACTCCAGCCGAAAGGAAGAGGCGTTTCGACCAGAACCTTTGTATGTTCTGCGGAAACGCTGGACATAAGGCTAAGGAGTGTCCCAGGTCGACTTCGCGAGCAGCTAAAGTCCGTGTAGCTACGGCAACCGAGTCGGAAGCCAAACCGACTGTCTCTGTTGAGGCAAAAAAATAGAGCGCAGCTCTCAGAACTCCGCACAGCCTGGGAGTTGCGTTGACACCGACTGTGCACCTATGGAGGCACGCCTCAACGCATCCGCTCTTTCGAACCCAAGATCCCTAAGGCCTTTCGTATCCCTTGACTCCTATGATACTCCGAGATTTCCAGCCCTAATAGACTCAGGTTCTACCCATTGTTTCATAGACTCGGACTTTGTCAATAAACACGATCTTTCCACGTATGATGTTCCGCCTCTCACTCTTCGTCTGTTCGACGGTACGACTACGACTTCAATCACTAAAGCCTCCAACCTCGTCACCCGCTTCCCCTCCGGAGATGTCACCGAAATAACCTGCTATGTAACTCCGTTGGATTCGGAGTGCAAGATAGTACTTGGGCATAACTGGCTCACCCGCTACAATCCGTCGATTGATTGGGTATTGAGCAGTATTAAATTCCGAGACCTTGCACCTCGTTTGCCAGCACCGACGTCACCCTCTGACATGGAATCTTCTCCAAGAAACTCCGAAGAGTCCCTTCCGGACTCTCCACCTACACCATCCACACCCCTTGATTCGGTTGACTACTCTACTCCACCCGGCCTTCGAGCACCACACATCTCTCTGATCAACGCGGCAGCTTATGTCCGTGCTTGTAAGTTAGAAGGCTCAATCCAGTTCTCCCTCCAAGTTCGTCCACAAGACTCCCCTAAACTCCGGGCTGCCTCTGTGCAGGACACACCGGACTTATCATCGGTTCCATCGGACTATCACGACTTCGCTGACGTGTTTAGCAAGGCCAAGGCTTCTACCCTTGCGCCTCACCGGGAATTCGATCTGAAGATAGAACTAGAGGAAGGAACTACTCCACCGCTGGGAACCCTCTACTCCCTTTCACCGGTCGAGCTTGCTGCTCTCCGGACTTTCATCGACGAAAATCTTACTACTGGCTTTATCCGCCCCACATCTTCCTCCCATGCCGCACCTGTCCTTTTTGTCAAAAAGAAGGATGGCTCACTCCGACTCTGCGTTGACTTCAGGGGTCTCAATAAAATCACGAAGAAGGATCGCTACCCACTCCCACTTATCTCGGACTTACTCGACTCCCCTAGCCGTGCTAAAGTCTATACTAAAATCGACCTGCGCCATGCTTATCATCTAGTGCGCATTGCCGATGGAGATGAATGGAAAACGGCTTTCCGGACTCGTTATGGATCCTATGAGTGGCTTGTGATGCCATTTGGACTTACCAATGCCCCTGCAGCATTTCAACGATTCGTCAACTCCATCTTTGCGGACCTATTGGATGTATGTGTCGTTGTCTACCTGGACGACATTCTTATCTACTCCGACGATATAAAAAACCACAAAAAACATGTTCGCGAGGTTCTTCGCAGACTCCGGGAGCACAGTCTCTATGCTAAACCAGAGAAGTGCGAGTTCCACTCCGAGTCCGTCGAATACCTCGGATTCTTCTTATCTCCCGACGGTTTAACAATGTCCGAGGACAAGGTTAAGGCCATCCGAGACTGGCCTGAACCTCGTAAAGTAAAGGACATTCAGTCCTTCCTTGGCTTTGCCAACTTTTACCGTCGATTTATCAGTAACTACTCGGATATAGTGGTGCCCCTTACTCGTCTTACACGAAAGAATGCCCCTTGGGACTTCTCCGAAGTTTGTCGGACCTCTTTCAATCGCCTCAAGGAAGCTTTCTCCACAGCCCCTATCCTTACCCACTTCCAACCCGGAGTTCCAATCACGGTCGAAACAGATGCTTCAGACTACGCAGTAGCTGGCATCTTGTCCATCACATGCCCAGATGGAGAGATCCGTCCAGTGGCTTTCTATTCACGGACTCTGACCGCTCCGGAGTTGAACTATGACACCCATGACAAGGAGCTGTTGGCAATTCACGAAGCCTTCCGGACTTGGCGTCACTACCTTGAAGGACCTGCATTCCCAGTGGACGTTGTCACGGACCACAAGAATCTCGAGTATTTTTCCACTTCCAAGGTCTTGACCAGGCGTCAAGCACGCTGGTCCGAGTACCTCTCCCAGTTCAATATGATCATTCGTTTCCGCCCTGGGAAACTCGGAGCTAAGCCTGACTCCCTGACTAGACGATGGGACGTCTACCCCAAAGAGGGGGATAAGGACTTCGCCCGAGCTAATCCCCAGAATCTCCGCCCTGTCTTCACCTCTGAACAACTCTTGAATTCGCTAAGGGCCACATACCTCGAAACTCCAGTACTACGCGCTAGCATGATCATGGATGTTGAGCAACTCCATGCTGACATCAAGTCCGCCCTACAGTCGGACACTGTTAGTAAACTTCATCTCTCAGACCGTTCCAATCCCCGCTGGCAAGTCGATGATGACGGACTACTACGTCTGGATGGTCGCATATACGTTCCGGATATCAATGATCTACGTCTACGAGTACTCCGGTATAAACACGACCACCCTCTGGCTGGTCACTTCGGACAAAACCGCACACTCGAGCTCGTCCGTCGTGAATACACCTGGCCAAGTGTCCGTACCTTCATCAAAGACTACGTCAAATCTTGCACAGCTTGCGCACGAGCTAAGACTCCGAGACACAGACCGTATGGTATGCTAAAACAGTTACCAGTTCCGGAAAGACCGTGGAATTCTATATCCATGGACTTCATCGAACAACTACCAAACTCCGGAACCTATACTGCCATACTGGTTGTAGTGGATCGTCTCTCCAAGCAAGCTATATTCATCCCCACCGACGATACCATCACTTCCCCACAGCTGGCACAACTCTTTCTGCTCCATGTGTTCTCCAAGCACGGAGTACCATCCCATGTAACCTCGGATCGAGGCACGGAGTTTGTGTCACATTTCTTCCGATCCCTAGGCAAGGCATTAGACATGAAGCTCCACTTCACATCAGGATATCATCCTGAAGGCGACGGTCAAACAGAACGGACTAACCAGACACTAGAGCAGTACCTCCGGGTATATTGTAACTACCAACAAGACAACTGGTCTGAACTGCTACCACTCGCGGAGTTTTCATACAACAACGCTCCGAGTGCCACTACCGGAGTTTCACCTTTCTTTGCCAACAAGGGATATCACCCCAATATAACCGTTCATCCGGAGCGAGATCTCACGTCTTCTAGAGCAAGGGACTATACAGTGGAATTAGATTCGCTGCATGCATACTTGCGTGAAGAAATGGCAGAAGCCCAAAAGAGATACCAAGGTCCAGCTGATGCTAGGAGATCCCCACCACCGGACTTTAACATCGGAGATTTGGTCTATGTCAAGGCCAAGTACTTCAGATCTACCAGACCGTCCAAGAAACTCTCGGAAAAGAACTTAGGCCCGTATCCCATTATCGCGCGTGTTGGTTCCCTATCGTTTACAATCCGTCTACCCGACTCTATGAAGTCCGTACACCCAGTCTTTCATGTTTCCCAACTGGAGTTAGCAACTCCGAACGCCATTCCTAATCGCATCCAGTCACCACCCCCACCTGTCGAAGTCGACGGAGAACCCGAGTATGAAATCGAACAAATCCTAGATTCCAAGTTGGACCGTCGTAGGCGTCAATGTCCGTTGTTGTACTTGGTCGAATGGGCAGGCTACGAAGGCACGGACGAAGAAACGTCCTGGTTAGTAGCTACAGAACTAGAACATGCCTTCGACCTCGTAACGGACTTTCACAACGCCTACCCAGAGAAACCCGGCCCATTGAAATCTATCACTCGGTCTTCTTAAAACCTCACACTGTCCGTTCAATAATACAAACTCCGTCGCAAAAAGAAAAAAACTCAGAAAAGAAAAACAAATATATTCGGATGGGGGGGGGGAAAAAGACATGCAAAAAACGAAAGTACAAGTAAAAAGCTAATACTAGACGTCGTCGGCGTTTTGAGCCCGGCTCACCAAGGCTGTTGTCGCGGTCTTCAGAGCCTCGAACGACTCCTCCAAAACTCCTGACAGATCCCGGACGTCCCCAGCCAGAGTCGCGATGGCGTTGTTGTTCTTCTGTAACAACTTGACGACCTCCCCTAGTCTCCTATCGAGTACTTCGGCCACGGAATCCTTACGAGGCGGCAGTGTCCTCAGAACCCGAGGACGACTCACCGTCTCGACGTCCGGGGTGTCCTCCATCGCCTCGTCGTCCCCGTCGTCCACGTCTATGACAACCTCCGTCGACGCCTTCGATTTCCTATGGCGCTTCCGTTTCTCACCACCTCGGGGGGACGTCGTATCGACTGGCCTTTTCTCCGTATCCGTCGTCCGAGTAGCCAAGTCGCACTTAGCTTTTAATTTTTGACACCGGACACACGATTTGCTGCGTCCAGTCCCGGGTTTACACTCCTCGCCGGCTTTGACGCACATACTGCACCCGTTAGGTCTTTCGACGGCCTTGCCAGTCGAAGCCGGGACCTGCTAGGATTTCTGAAGTGTCAATACGGATTTTCGTGTGATGTTTTGTGCTACTCACCGAGGAACCTCCTGCCTGTTGATTCCGTCTCGTCTCTTCTTCGAGCCGTTTACGCTCGGCCTCCAACTCCCTAATCCTTTTCGCCTCGGCCTCCTGCTCTTTACGGACCCTTTCGGCCTCTTCGGCCATCCTCCGTTCTTCGGCCTCGAGCTCTCTTTGGGGAGCAAGACGTTGACGGCGTTGTCTTTCGTCAAACTTCGCCATTTTCACCGTCGCACTATCCCCCGGCTTATCCTCTAGCTCGTCCGGGAGAGCCGTCTCCCACGGCACGATAGTTTGCGGACGGGGGGTTGAAGACGACATAGTGGACGGATAATGATGGGTTGGACTTAGAGAGATTTCCGTTGAGTCTTCACTCCGTGAAATTTTTCAAACCCAGACAATACGGACTTCGAAAACTCCATGCGTACGATAATCGGTTCAATGCCTCGAGGGCTCGGCCCTAAGAGGGGGATACTGTCACATCCGTGACACGTGACTACCGTCCGGGTCAAACTCCGGATAAGGTTAGCTAAGTTCTAGGCCTTCGGTACTCCGTTCCGTGACGGCACTCCGTCCTATTCTTGTTCTTTGCCTTTTGTTCCGTTTATAGTTCTATGTTTAGTAATAGTTTCCCTCACTTCATTTTTAGTTACCGTTCCGGCCTTTGATGACTAATCGTTCCACCTTCCGGTTGACCGGTGACTACCGGCTTAGCTTACTAATACCTTACTAATACCCTCAGTCATCCTCACTGCTCTCCGGTAGTCCGAGTGTTCCGGACATTGCCTTCGAACGTTCTCTGTAGTATAAAAGTCCTGTACATACTTCGTTATACCTCAGTTCGAATATCGAATAAGATACTCTTCGATCTCACTCGATTCCAGTAACCTCCTGGATAGATCTGACCCCCAGAACTCTGCAGGTCTAGTATACAAGGTTGTGTACTAAACTCCGACATTCCGGACTTTCGACCTAACCTCGCCCCCTGACCTTGGACCCCCTCGGAGACCGTAGAGAACCGGTCTTGACATATCGCCACAACGCTTCCACGGAACCGTTCGCCCTGCAGCTTGCTGCATTGGGTATGGCTTTGGCAGAGGCAACTTACTTAGGTGATCTCATATATATGTAGCTTGTATATAAATGCAGGGGAATCTCGTATGGATCTCTGGAGGCAAATCTAGGGAAATACAGGACTTGTGGTTATTAGCTAACTATACCGCTGTGGAGTGCGCCACATGATATTTCATCCATGCGTTTCGCCACTGTGTAGAATAAAGGACTGTGAACGTGATGTGGTTACACTACAATGAATGTCCACGCAGGAAGGATGACAATGCTAAGTAAAGTGAAGCACTAGACTAAGAGGTGCGGAACACACCACTTACTACTGTAATACCGGCATAGACTAAATTCTGTACGCTTTCGTAACCTCTGCTTACACAGAAAACCAATTATGGAAGTACTACCTTGAAAACGCCCTAGCTCCATGGCGAAGCTTTGCAACGAGGCCTACGTCTCTTCTGCATCCTGGCGAACATTTTATCGATTTTCTGTTTTCTTCGTCCCTCAACCATCATACTACGGCGCTGTCGAACACGGTCACTTGGATCGCAGACCACTAACCGCGATTGGGCCTCCCGAGTTCCAACCCGGCCATCGCCTGCTGCGATCTTAACCTCCCTACATTGGCACAGGCGTTATGCATGTGGACTCGCTGACAGCAGACCGTGGTCTATCCAATTGTGCTTAGCTGCTGAGTGTGTTGTACGGACGTTGCATGGGCCTCTGTGTGACCTCTCGCAGCAACCAGGTACGTATAGCATCTCCTTGATGTCATCTTCAGGCCAACGGACGCTGAGAAGCCTTTCTTCCAGATAGACTCATTGAAAAGAGAAGTACATTTGGTTGCACTTCACTACACTGTGTACACGAGCCTCTGCACGTTCTCTCGCAGTAACCAGGTAGGCACAGCATCTCCTCAATCTCATCTCCCAGTTAGATGGATGCTGAGTGGCTTTTCTTCCAGATAGACTCGCTGAACGGAGTGGTTGGTTCATTTGCTTGCGCTCCACTGCAATGTGTGTACAAACCTTGCACGGGCACTAACCACGTATGGACATCATCTCTTCAATCTCATCTTCATACCAGATGGATACTGAGCGGCTTTTCTTCCAGATGTAATCGCTGACGAGAGTGGTTTATTCGGCTGTGCCTTACTGCAGAGTATGTGGACAAATCTTGTCTTAGTCTCTGCGCGTTCTTGCGCAGTAACCAGGTATGTATAGCATCTCTTTGATCTGCGGGCCAGACGGATGCTAAGCAGCTTTTCATTCAATTAGAATCACTGAAATCGGTAGTCTATCCAGTTCTGCTTCTGTGCAGAGAATGTGTACAGGCCATGCGTGAGCTACTACATGTCCTCTCGTTGTAGTCAAGTACGTATAGCATTTCTTCGATCTCATCCGATGATCTCATCTTCAGACTAACGGATACTGAGCGGCCTTGCTTCCAGATGTACTCATCGAAAAGAGAAGTTTATTGGGTTACATTGTGTGCATAAACCTTACGTGAGCCACTGTGCATTCTCGTGCAGCAACCAGGTTAGCATAGTATCACTCCGATCTCATCTTTGGACTAGATGGACACTGAGTGGCTTTTCTTCTAGGTAGATTCGCTGAAAAGAGTGGCATATTCGGGTGCACTTCACTGCAAAACATGCACAAACTTTGCGCGATCCACTGCGCGGTCTTTCGCAGTAACCAGGTATGCATGACCTCTCTTTGATCTCATCTTCATACCAGATGGATTCTGAACGGCTTTTCTTCCAGATGGAATCACTGACAAGAGCAGTTTATTCGGTTGGGCCTCAGTGTAGAGTATGCGTACAAATCTTGTGTGAGCCTCGGCGTGTTCACAAGCACAAGCAGCAACCAGGTATGTATACCATCTCTTCGATCTCATCTTTGGGTCATATGGATGCTGAGCAGCTTTTTGTTCAGTGAAAATTCCTGGAAAGGCTTTGCGAGTTTTCTCGCAGTAAGGTACAAAGAGTATATCTCCGATCTCATCTTTATGTCTGAAGGATTCTGAACGGCTCATCTTCTAGATGAAGTTCTTATGACGCAACTGTCTCAACTAGCGTTTGCGTGGGCTCTTCCGGTTTCCAGGTACGTGTAACATTGCTTTGATCCCATCTTCGGGCTGGAGGGATTCTGATCGACTTCTCTTCCAGAATAATGCTAACGGCAGTGCTCTCAGTAAGCCATTTTTTGTTTATAAACTAATCTCGCCATCAAGAGGTTTACACTCATTCTTTTTTTTTTTTTTCCATCTGCTTCCTATACAAGCAAGACGTGAACGATACTTTGCAGTGCTGGTAAGATATTACACTCTCGTCCTGCCTCGTCCAGCCATCGTATAATATTTCCTCAGATGGCCCAGAACACCCTTCCCTCATCTGGAAGCCCTCTCCGAAGTAGCTCAAATAATGCCGATGTTGTGAACTTAGATGATGTCATAGAAGAGCAGATTGGTGGTGGTCGCCGTCCACCATCCCCCCCTCCCCAGCTCACTCTGACTCGATTTCGCACCCATGTAAGAGCTACCGAGCGTGACTCAGGACTTGTCCGTTCAGCACAAGCATGTCGTGAGCGTCTGCTCGACCAGTCTCAATCTAACGGAGCGCTCAATGACGACGAAGACCCATTCCAAGTGGGGTTTACCCCTCCGCCTGTTCCTCGCATCAACACAAATGTGCAGTGCGCGAGCCTCTTGTTCGGGGGATCTCAGGGTGCCTGCAATAGTTCACCTTTCCCTATGCACGAAATAAAATCAGGTAGTGTATATCTCAGCTTGTAACATTGGTATGTTGGCTAACAACGGTTTGCAGACGTGTCAAGTGCTGCCTCGAAAGTGCAGGCACCTCGCCAATGCACAACACCTACGCAGCTCATTGTGGAAAGCTCTACCTCCTGTAGCGGTAAGCCTCACCCATGTTTGAATGTCCTGTTTCTCATGCTGTCATTGTTTCGTTTTTAGAAAAGGAGAAAGGAGAGAAGAAAGTAGTAGAGGCGCTGCGGTTAAAGTCAGTGACCACTGCAGGTAACGAACACGAAAAGAATGCTGTCAATGAAGGTAGGAAATGTCGACCTTCCCTCGTTTTTACACTCTGATGTATCCTGCCAGCTGGCTCTGTTTCCGTTCACTCTGAGATTGTACCACCTCTGCAGCCTGTCGTTCCAGTCTCCCAGGCAGATGGAAGCCGCGAGTCAGATGAAGATACTCCACGCCAAAAGGTTGCATCAGACGGGAGTCTGACGGTTTGGCCTGACGGTACAATCTCGTTTGGAGAACCTGCAAACACAGACTTCGACCTCGATGTTAACTTCAGACGTTCAGAAACCCCCTCGCCGTCCAACCATGGGGAATCTATACAGTCAGGTCCACTGCTTGTCACCGAGCACAATGCAAAAGGTCGGTCCACAGCTGCTGATGAGCCCTCCTTTGTGGTTGGCAGAACTGCAGCATCCATGGCCGCTATGTTAGAGGAGGGGTTCGAACGTATCAACGATCAGTTCAACACTCTCAGTGGCCGCGTTAGAATGCCTATTCAGCAAGTCGTCCAACGCTTCACCCAACAGTATGCACGTTCTAACTCTATGAACGAGTGGAACGCCTATCAGCAGTACTTCACTGCACACAAAGCTCGGGAACTGCAAAGACTGCCAGATGGTGATGACGTCGCTGGAACGCCATGTAAGTACTTTGAGTTTTTATGACCGCAAGATGTACAGAATATACCGCAGCAGAAAAGATGTCTAAATGTTACAAACTTTTTTGCAAGCAATTCCCGGATACCTACAGGCAAATCTTGGCAGTGTACAAAGATACCGTGGTATTGGGGAATGCTGAGAAAACCGTTGCTCAACATCAACAGCTATTCCATAGTACCTCAAAGCGATTCGTGCAGTTGGTGAGTCGCAATTTGCCATACCTCACACGTGACAATAGTCTGATGACGGTCTAGTTCAACTCCGTTGCGAAATGCCATGCATTTGAAGGAGCGTTCCTACTGGCAGGGAGTGTCATCAATCAAGATGGTGGCATTGGTTACATGCATACCACCCCCGGTGCTGAGAATGTAAGTGCACTGTCGCCTCTCCACAGCTCACTGCTGATTACTCCTGCAGTTCTTTTTAGAACGGTGTCGTGCTGACGAAGATGAAATGGTGGGACATTTTAAGGCACACATTTAGTACGTCAATAGTCATCTTTTTAATTATTCACAGCTCCAACACGTAGTACAGCAGCAGGTCTTCTCTTGCCATGGTAGCAGAGGCATTTGACGGCGGCAAGGAACCCCAAGATCCTTCTGAAACGAAAGATCAGAGCAACAAGCGCTTTCACTGTCCCTCTTCTTCAACAACTGATGATGCAGGGCCCTCCAAAATGAAAGATGAGAGCCGCAGGCAATTTCAAGGTTGCTCTTCGGCCACAGATAGTGTAAATACGTGTACCATCAAGCAGAGCACTCTCGATTCAGAGGAGTGAGGTGATCATGGGCGCTTGAGAACTTTGTTGGTACAGGCGCTGAGTACGTCCTCTTGTTGAATTATATTGCAAACTCATTATTCTCGCTAGTGGAACACGGATGCAACTGGGCATCGGGGAGACTTTTTCCCTGGAAGAACCTACCGAAGAGCTTGGTGAAGAGCTCAATCGTTTGCTACAATTTCCCAGACAAGGTTTTATTTCCCAGTGAGGAATGACAACCACGTCCGAAAAGTGGATCGAAAGGGATCTCAGATCTCACACTTGCGGAGTGTGGTACTCTAATTGCCGCTCTCACCGATAAATCTAAGCACGGGCTTCATTTCGTTGTCAAGCCAGACCTGCATGGTAGGTCGTCGGGTATGTGACAACAACTTGATTGACTGTAACTATTCTACAGATGCACTCTATTATTCTTGGAGTCCCGTTATCTATGGAGCCCCCCCGGATCCTGACTCGAAACATGCCTTTGCCAAGAGGATGTATGCTAACCTCAAGTGTGACTGCCATGGCGCAGCGTGGAAGTCTAGTGCCGCTACCACACACTTAAAGAAGAAAACGACCGGTAAATCTACACGAGAGGTCGAAGTAATTAGCATCCCGGACTCAGATGAGATCCTGCCTAACCCGACACCCCAAACCAAGGCCAAATTTCGCCCTTCACCTGCACATGATTCCAACGAAGTCGAAGAGATCCCCCCAATTGTCAGGAAGTCCTCCTGGCTTCAACCCAGAGTCGTGATTGTGCGGTCCTCAACGTTGAAGAAACCTACCAGACGAGTTGTCGACTCTGAAGATGACGACAATGATAGTGTCGACGTTGGCGATTCAGAGTATAACCCTGGTGACAAAGCGAGCAATAATGATGGCAGTGACACCGAGGGCGTGAGCATCGGGGATGAAGACAGTGTCTTAGAGGATGAAAGGCAGTCGTTATTGCGCAAGTGCAAGTGCACCTTGGACGACGCCGGGCGCGCTCCAAAAAGACTTGCTAACCACCCAAAGCCTGTCAGGCCCCCACCTATCAGTCCCGTATCCACGTTGTCCAAAAGTAAGGGTGAGGGTCTAGACATCGCCGCCAGCAGAGCTGTAGGGTATGAAGACGACATGGCGGATGAAGGGCAGGTGTCACATGGAAGTAGGAGCATTTTTGATGACACTGGGCGCACTTCAGAAAGGCTAACTATTAGCCCGATGCCTGTCGACCCCCCTCTGGTCTATCCTGACACCTCGTCCTCTAAAGATAAGGGGAGCGGTCAACGTATCACCACCGACGAAACTACTGATATATCACGCCATGCTCAGTCGGGTCGCGACACATCCGAAGCGAACCAGAGTCGTTCGCACACTACTTCTACGACCCTTCTAACCTCACCCGATGATGATGGATGCATGGAAGTACCTAGGAAAATCCATACAAGCATGGACGATAATCATAGCACGAACCCTCAAGTCATGGATGTTCAGTGTAAGTCTCCTTTACTCGGTGCCCAGCACTGTGCTTCGGAATGCATTCCCAGCAGCCCACGAACGCCGCCTGCCTATCGTGCCCTTCAGGAACCACCTAAGGACAGTCCGTCGATCACGCATACTTCCGAAAATAGCCAAGTTGCTCCCCCACCTGCGCTTTTATATTCTCCCTTCCCTCACCGGCCATGCCCTACTCTTCCCTTCGACGAAGCATCTGAATCTTTGGCAGTGACAAATAAGCGACCAAAGCCGCGGCCACTTACCAGGGATGACCGTGCCTCAGCACACGATTCCAAGAACGCTTTCAACCTGCGCCATAGGATGCGGAGACCGGGCGGTAATGTGGCCCTTATGACCCTCTCAGCCCCATCTGCAGGCCTCGTTTTAGCAGAAGAGGGTCGAGCTTGCAAAGACAGGGATCGGGTTGAGACTGGAGACGTAGGTCACATCGAAACGGAAGACACTCAGCTTGGGACAGACAGGGGCACTGCAGAAAGTATGCGGAACATGGCCGGCCAACATCCGACAGGTAAGGAGGCCACTGCATCACCAGCATCTGCAAATCCCAGATTCACTGTGCAATGCTGTACAGCCAACCACAGCGAGCGACAGCGACGACAGTGTGACAGATAGGTCCCTACCTGTGCAGCCGAGGTACAGACCTGTCACATTACCGTACAGCTTTACATATATTTTTAATTCCATTGATCTGCCGCATTTAGACACATGTATATATATTCGCTAGTCTCGGCATTGCTGAGAAGCTTCTCGAAGCCGTCACAACACTCGGCTGGGTTAGCGAGCCTTGACAGCGCTGTACAGTGATCAATGCCGCCACAGCGCTGTACAGTGCTACCCGGACCAGTACATGGGCGAGTTTGTTGGACAGTTCCATACAGTGCACGGAGTTACTACAATACTGGACAGTGCTGAGTAGAGGGTGGGGATCTGGCAAGCCCTCGACAGTACCTTGTAGTGCTCGAATTCGGGCCACAACTACATACTCGTGCTCAATCAACTGCAGAAATCAAACTGGATATCATTAGAAATGCGGGTGTAAAATACATAGTCTACGGAAGAGGACACTATCATATCTCGACTCAGTCCAGGATGGGAGCGAATTCATTCCTTGTATGCTCCGTCGGTTTATGTTTCGTAACATAACCAGTCCTAACGGACGCGAGTTAGATACTAGTAGTCAATTTGAACAGATACATACATTCCTGATTGAGCCCAGTCTGTGAGCATCGCATTCAGTTTCGGACCATTGTAGGGAGTGAGTACTCCCTACCGGGATATTTCTTTTATTTTATAGTTTTTATTTTCACTTTTATTCCTGTTCATTTACCTTAGTCCTAACTTAGTTTCGAGTTTAGACACGTGAGTAGCTTATATAAGCACACACGCACTTACACTTCACTGTAGCTACTTACAAAAATAATAACGAAGTTCCGAGTGTTAGGAGTTCGAGTTCGAGTTCGAGAAGGCTTCGAGTTGCCTTCTTCAGTGTCCAGACAGCCCCAGACAGCCTCAGACGTCCCCTCTCAGACAGCTCTCTCTTCCAGGCTATAGGAGCCCCTTTGGAATTCCTCCCTCAGATCTCTGCTCATCCCCTGACTCAATTAAATCCATCTCTTCACCGTGGTGGGGGTGATCGAGAACATCTAATATCATTTCGTTTAGCGCCGTATATGCTTCATCAACGTCCTGCAAATTGACTTGTGCTGAGTTGTCAATTCCATGTTTTCTGAACGACGACAGCAATGCATGGACCTGCAAAACCATCAGCAATGGGTTAAGCTTCGGCCGGTGGCTTACCATTGCGGCAACAAGTGCCAACGCTCTGTATGGGACATATTCCTGGAATTCCGTGAACTGGCGGAGGCATTTAGACGAATTACTATAGTAGAATGCGAGGCATATGTTTTTAAGAGCCCTGTGGGCGAAGTTGCTTGCTCTGCCCTGCTGTCTGGGTTAGGTTATCAAAGAAGAGAGACGACGATTGGCTTACCTGGCCGTCAGGCTCCCCACGCAGATATCTCGCCGTATTTAAGAGATCATCGG
The DNA here is from genome assembly GCA_024613185.1 of Pisolithus microcarpus. NCBI lineage: Eukaryota > Fungi > Basidiomycota > Agaricomycetes > Boletales > Pisolithaceae > Pisolithus > Pisolithus microcarpus. The sequence goes on along the minus strand of JANFAI010000056.1, from coordinate 164,403 downwards.
CCTTCTTCTTCACCGCTGCGATACGTTGCTCCTCCGTCTTGGCAGTTGTTGGTGGGTAGAGGTCATAGTCAGCACGTAGGCTCTTGATCGCCACCTTCTTGAGGTCACTGCGAAAGGTCAGAATATCATTGAAGAGCTTACGTTCTATTATCAGCCCTAATTGCGCTTCCTGAGACTTGCACTCACCAGCCTGCACATGTCGAGTTTGTGAGTCGGATAGTAGCCTACAAATTATCAGTAATATTTTCACAAACGGAAAGATACTTTACCAGCTTCGACCTCCCAGCCCTGGGCTTCGAAATGGGCAATCACCTCCATGAGAACCTCCCGGCACTGGCCACCCACCGCATCCTCAAGTCGGGGGAATGTGTTTTCAACAGCGACATACAGTCACATGCGAGCCTTGGCGAGATTGAGAAGCTTCGCCCAGAGAGGTGGATAGAATGCTATGAGCATAGGCTTAATAGGAACGGTGCCTTTTGCATTCCTAGAGTATCTCCCACGACGCAGTTGATCCTTGGTGCTATCACCCTTGGGATCGATCACGTCTTCTTCCGGCTGTTCTGGTGGTTCCAGGCATTGCCTCTTCGACGATTGAAAATCTTGTGAATCGCCAGTACCTGCCAGGAAATTTGGGGAGGGGGAGCGACGATGACGATTGGTGGTGTGATGACGTTCAAGCAGATCGTAACTTACTCTGGCCTGCAGTGAGGTTAGCCAACTGGAAACGTTGAGAAGATTAGGGACTCCCCCTCTCATCCCCAACATGGTGCGAAAGTTTCTCTGAGTTGCTATGGGGGAGATGGGGCGATGTTGGAAAGGGTTCACTAGGGGGGGGAGCTGCAGTGGCTTGGACCTGTGCACAGGAAACACGGGGAGTAACCCCGCGTTTCTGAGGGGGGGGCTGCTGACGGGAACTAGCGGCCATCACTTGCTGGGAGCTAGGCGGTTGAAGCGGACGGATGGTCGACTGTTGGAAGCCAGATGGCGCGGCACGATTCCGGACGACAAATGTTTGGATTGGTTGGATTGCCTTCTGCTGGACGTAGGAAGATCGGGGGGGTGTTGAGTGGTACAGAGTGGTGCGTTGGGTCGTTTCAGGAACAGAAGCTGCCACCCTCTCATCAACGTATTCTTGGAATCCATTCACAGTAGAGTCACCACTGCGAGAATGCAAGCTGGCATTCTCAGTATCTAGTATGTCTTCTAGTTAGTATGTAACTTATCCTATTCAACAACACGTACCAGACCGAAAACCAATGTCATCACCATCTAGTAGGTTGGTATCACGATCGACATCATGAAAATGGAAGGTGACCTTTTGCTTACCTTCCCTTGCACGACGGTAGAGTTTCTCTGACTCCGATTCGGATAGGAATCCCTCCGGTTGACAAGGCGAATCAGGGGAGGGTGAGTTGCTGGGTTTCCGAATTTGAGGAGGTGAGCTGTTGACTATTTCCATCTCTCTGTCGTCCTCCTGACTCAGCACAGACAGAGGGCTTCCTGAAGGTCGTGCCGGCGAATGTTGAATTCCTTCAGCTTGTTGTGAGTTGACAACTGAGACGACACTTCATACACAGACCTTTCCTGGTAGTCACACTGGAATTCGTTTGACGGCCTTGGAAGGTATCGAGAGACTGGGAGCCAACATATGTAGGACGGGGAGGATCCCTCAGCTGAAAGCCGAAACGACCACCCCACTCTGCCTGAACAGAAATCCGGGCTGGTTCTACTACGTTGTTATCCCTTGCACTGGCAGGCGCTGTAGTCGATCCCTAAGTAAAGTAGAGGTTAGCCTATGAGACGTATAAGATGACAAATTCCTCGCCTCCAAATTAGCACATGCCGGTGTGTTGGGCACTTTCTTCTTCCTTGGGCGACGTGGGGTAGGTGCCATAACATTGACCGGCTCATCGTCCGGAAGATTGACGGCCTGCTCCCTGCGCCGGAAGGGCGTCTCAATGGCTTGACTAACCTTCTCTAGTTGCTCCAGCCGGCCACCAGTCCCGGCATTGGTCCGCTTTGAACGTCGCCTAAGAGTTTCCTCTGGGCGAACACGAGCGGCTGAATCGTCATCCTGCGCATCCGTAGGGTCTGTCGGAGCACATGTTTCGGGGATGGAAGGGAGAGGGTTACGACCAGAACGATGACAGCTACGAGCAACAGTCTCGGCGGCTGCGCTTTTCCCCCGAGCTTTGGGGCGTTGCTTCGAGGGCATGTTAGCTTAAGGAAACGTCCGGCCACCGCTTACTTACATTTCAATTGTCGCGAGTGGCCAAAGCTTGGCCATAACATCACGTACTCCACACCCGGACGGATAAGCCAGATGTAAATACCCACCAAAATCTGTAGGTCCAACATCAGGTGGTTGGCTGCGGGAGATGAAGGGATCTTTCAGTTCCAGCCTGGAAGATTGCGGGAAGTTCCGAGTCATAGCGTGAGTCGTATTAAACCCGATTGGCACAAAGTTACACCAAACACTACAAGTACTATCATACTTCATCTGCCTGTACCAGGTTCATCACCCACTTATTCACTGCCCTGTAGTTATTTTACGATCTTCAGGATTAAAGGTCCAGTGCATTCATTACATACGCTGGCATATGATAGCTACTACTCGCAATGCGATGCGTTTCAAATTGCTACCTTGAGGAGCGCAGGATCCTTCCTGAAAATGGTGGTACGGGTTGCTTGAGAAAGACACAACATTACGGTGAATGTGAGCACTATTTGAAAGATCCGGTAAATTGTCACCCACATCTTGGAGAATACGCAAGAAACTCGTAGCATTGAAGAAGATCTGGGTAGTTAGCAAGCCAGATTGGATGAACTAATCACGGTTTACAATATTTTGCGCACAACGGACAAAACGGACGTAGTACTCGGTGATGGAGGAGGGGGGAGTGCTGAATTCCTCTGCGGCGAACTTGCTATGTTGGTAACTCCATGAGACTTCATACCGGACATGGATGACAGGAATATCGAAAACTTGCCAGTTGATGTCCTCGAACGGTCCTTTCCTTGTCATCATGGAAATGCAGGTCAAACATATCCTGTTTTCTGGACTCGTATTTCATACTGAGCCACTTCGTACTGTCAGCTACCATCTCAACTGTATCGGCTTTGTGTTTACCCGCTCGGAATGGTAGTCTTCCACGTTCAATCGGGAGTATGCCGCAAAGAGAGCATTACGACATTCGACAAGAGAATGATATTTCTGGCCGGATATATGTATCCTCTGCAGTTCAGCGAGACTGGTAAGATCGATTCGAGTGCATATTTCTTGGGGGTTGAAATAAGAAATGTAGTCACGCTTGTGGGTCCATATGCAGAGAACTTCTTCGTCCTCTTGACCACATCCCGCTCGTTCATCGTCCCATATATGCCGGATGTCTTGAACCTGGGGTAAATCCTCATCGTCATCCAGGACGTCTTCGGAGGACTCAACCACTTGTTTCCGCCTGGAAGAGGAAGAAGTGGGTGGAGACCTCCCATCACAGCCTCGACACAGACAAGTAAGACGATTTCTGAAGGGGGTACCCGTATTCTCCTCTAGAAGTTCGAGATCATCCTCTTCTAGAGCTTCTTCCTCTTCTATTGGGACTCAATGTTGAAAAGTTCATCGATCGTTTGTCTCAGAAGTGGGTCCTTCCCAAGCTCGGAAGCAAGTATCATTTGAGGACGACGAAGTGATTCTGCAGACATCTGGGGGTTACGGGGTCAGGGTCGACAAACTGTTCTGCGAAAGTGGTCGGATTGAGTTCTTGATCCTCTACGAAGTTGGGTCTGTCCGAAGAAGTGAAGTTTTGAATAATGTCGTGTGGCCGGATCGCAAAACCCTGGTCAAGTGGAGTCAAGGGTACGTAGATAATGGTGAAGCGGTACTAACCTCAACAAGCTTGGAGATGACGCTCCACTTGGCAATTTTGTAGGCAGATGCTCGACTGAGGGTTTTTGCCTTCGGTGGGTGATTTCCTCATCATCATGGAAACGCAGGTCAAACGTATCCTGTTTTCTGGACTCGTATTTCATACTGAGCCACTTCGTACTGTCAGCTACCATCTCAACTGCATCGATTTTGGGTTTGCCCGCTCGGAATGGTCATCTTCTGTGTTCAATCGGGAGTATGCCGCGAAGAGGGCATTACAACGTTCTACAAGAGAACGGTATTTCTGGCCCAAAACATGTATCCTCCACAGTTCTGGGAGACTGGTAAGGTCGATTCGAGTGCGTATTTCCCAGGGGTTGAAATAAGAAATATAGTCGCACTTGTGGGTCCATGTGTAGAAACCTCAAATTCTTGGACGGAAAGAAGGCGGAGAGCATATGAGACCGCCAAGACCGGTGCGTCGCGATACGCACGGTATGGCCCATTGTCTGAGAAAAAGTCCCTCGTCTTCCTGGCGGACAAACGAGACGTGACCCAGGCAGTGGCATCCTCGATGTCCGACTCGGTAAGATTTTGATGGAGTGGAGAGAAAGGGTGGAGGACTTTGAAAACGAAGATGTAGCTAGCTGCATACGTTCGGGGATATCTTGAACACAAATGAGGTCGTTGTCTTCTGTCAACATGCGGGCTCGAATCTCGGAAGGCTCAAACACCTGGTGGTTGGGGTCAACTTTGCCATGTAAGACGAACCTACTCAACACTCACATCTTGATATTTCATCTCCGGCTTCTGAGCCTCTTCGTCGAGTCCGACTTCAGTATCTCCCGCCAAGGCCCAATCGTATTCATGTCCATCACCGAAAACATCATGGATTTCATCTCACGCGCTTACAGAGCATGATTAGGGTACATTACTGAGGGTATGGCATGAGACTCACCCAGCGTCGATCCCAGATAACTCGTGTATAGAACCCATAGCCCTCCTATGCTGCCTCTCCGGTTTCTTCCTTTCGCGCCACCTTTCCTCCTGTTCCTGCTCATGCAAACAACCAGCTTCTTCCTCATCCTAGTAATCTATGAAGTCATCCATATCTTCTTTGTCCTCTTGACCACGTCCTGCTCGTTCATCGTCCCATATACGCTGGATGTCTTGAACCTGGGGTAAATCCACGTCGTCGTCCAGGACGTCTTCGGAGGACTCAACCACTTGTTTCCGCCTGAAAGAGGAAGAAGCGGGTGGAGACCTCCCATCACGGCTTCGACACAGACGAGTAAGACGATTTCTGAGGAGGTACCGGTATTCTCCTCTAGAAGTTCGGAATCATCCTCTTCTAGAGCTTCTTCTTCCTCTTCTATTGGGACTCAACGTTGAAAAGTTCATCGATCTTTGGCCTCAGAAGTGGGCCCTTCCCATGCTCGGTAGCAAGAACAATTTGAGCACGACGAAGCAGTTCAGCCGGTGTCTGAAAATTTGGGGGGTCAGGGTCTGTTCTGCGAAAGTGGTCGGATTGAGTTCTTGATCCTCTACGAAGTTTGGTCTGTCCGATGAAGTGAAGCTTTTAATTACGTCGTGTGGCTGGATCGCAAAACCCTGGTCAAGTGGAGTCAAGGGTACGTAGATAATGGTGAAGCGGTACTAACCTCAACAAGCTTGGAGATGACGCTCCTCTTGGCAATTTCGTAGGCAGATGCTCGACTGAGGGTTTTCGCCTTCGGTGGGTGATTTCCTCATCATCATGGAAACGCAGGTCAAACGTATCCTGCTTTCTGGACTCGTATTTGATACTGAGCCACTTCGTACTGTCAGCTACCATCTCAACTGCATCGATTTTGGGTTTGAGCACCCGCTTAGAATGGTCGTCTTCTGTGTTCAATCGGGAGTATGCCACGAAGAGGGCATTACAACGTTCTACAAGAGAACGGTATTTCTGGCCCAAAACATGTATCCTCCACAGTTCTGGGAGACTGATAACGTTGATTCGAGTGCGTACTTCTTGGGGGTTGAAATGGGATATATAGTCGCACTTGTGGGTCCATATGCAGGGAACCTCGGAGTCTTCAACGAAGAGAAAACAGAGATCACACGAGACTGCCAAAACCAGTGCGGCGCGATATCGACGGTAGGACTCATTTCTGGAGATGAAGTCCGTGGTCTTTCTGTCGGATAAACGGGGTGGGATCCAGGCAATGGCACCTTCGTTGACGCCCAGCTCGGTAAGATTTTGGTGAAATGAAAGGGTGGAGGATGTAAAAACGAAGGGATGACTATGTGCTGTGAAGAGGTCATTATGCCACTCCAAAGAATGGAGTTTCTGGCGCAATGTACGTATCCTCCACAGCTTGCAAGGCTGATGCGCGTCGTGGGAGTCGAAATAAGAAGGATCGTAGCGCTTGCGCGTTTATGCATAGAACTTCAAATTATTGAATGAAGAGAAATAAAGAGTTAACGGACAGCATACAAGACTACTGAAACCAGCAATATGAGCCAATCATCGGAGACGAAATCCCTGGTCTTCTTGGCGGGAAAAGGGACGTGTTCCAGGCAGCGGCACAGAAATCTCGCTCAGTAAGACTTCGAAAGTGTGGAAAAATAGGAAAACGAAGACGTGACTGGTCACTGCCCTACAGGGAGATGTCGGGCATGAATAAAATCATTGGCTTCCATCAGCATGCGGGCGCGATTTGAGAGGATCCAAATACCTGGGTGGTCACCAGATACTTTGTTCCTGCTTCCGAGTCTCTTCGTCCAGTTCGACCTCATCGTCTCGCACTCGGGTCCAAGCACGTCCGTGGCCATCGACGAAGACTTGTACATCGCATACCATGCACCGTGAATACTGTGGAACAGTGGGGAGTTGCATTGTACTCACTAGCGTTAATTCCAGAAAACCGATCTGTGTCAGAACAGCAGGCTGGAGCTGGACAGTACAAGGCAGGCAGATCATCGGTCATGACTTCGTCATGAGTGACCTTAGCAAGCTGAGTAAGCAACTTCACAACGGGTCGATACGTCGATAATCTGCACCCGTTGGCTCCACTCGTGAAGTCCTTAGCTACCAGGACATTTGTCGCTCGTTCGTGAAAACGCTCACTCGCACCTGCCGCCGTGCCTGCTCGTGAAAGCGTTAGACGACATCTGTCGCTCGTTTCACCGAGCAGGCGCTCACTCATCGTACGTATTTTCCTTACTCGAAAGTGTGGGCTGCATTTGTAGATCATTTCACCTAACATTCCCTTTCCCTACTCATCGAGGTCGGGCTGACCTCTGAGGCCCACTAGTGAGTAGGTTCCTGCGTATCCGGATCTCACTGACTAGCATTCTCTCCTTTTTTTTAAAAAAAAAAAAAGGCGAACTACATGGTCGCATTGTACCGACATGGGTGGGTGATGCTTCAATAACCATTCACCTTACTGTCCTTGTATGCATGGGGAGATATCAATGTCATAATCCTTATCTTATAAAAGTCAGAAGTCTAAGAAGTAGCATAAAAAAAGTCCTTGTCAAAATATCTATTCAGGAAAAAGGACTGCGACGAGTGTATGCAGTTATCTGAAGTAAGGCGATTGTCTGCCTTCCGACCAAAGCGTGGAACGATGTGAGCATAAGACCTGAGCTGATCCAATGGAAAGATTTCCCCAAGCTCGGACCCTGATGCGCGCGTCGCTCTTTTGAGTACATGCAGCCCCGTCGTTCGTTCAACCGAGCTGTTCCCTTGAGGGACGATGTCGAAGCACTGGGCATACATCAAAAAACGGCTTGAAAAGTGGTTGATACCATTGCTTCCTCTCGGCATGGTGGGGCACATAATGAGACGGACTTGCACGACGGTGTGACCTTGTAATCCACTGGATGGCCACTGCCAACGGTCATCTATGTTCATTATCGCTGCGTCGTACCGACCATACTTCAATGAACGATCTGGTGGGTGTGCGTGAACGGTGAACGTAGGAGTAATTTCGGATGAATCGTGGTAAGTTTTCTGCTGGAGACGGACCTTATACCATACATCAAGTTCTTTGAACGGAAGGTGTACGTCTGGCGGAGATCTTCTCTGGCCCCCAAAGGTATGGAAGTTCTGGGCAACGTTCCCCTCACGATTTAGGTAGTCACCTAAGGCCCCACGCAGATCAGGCAAGCCGAACTGTTCCGCGACAGTGTCAATAGGAATGCGCTTCAACGACGGGTCATAGTTGAGGCGGATAGCGGTAGATCCGGCTATGAAAGTACGAGGCGGCCTGGGGACAGAGCCAGGGAGAGCAGCCAACAACTGTGCGGCAACATCGAAAAAGTTGGTGACCTTTCGTTTCGGAGTCCATATATCATCTAATACATTCCTGCATTCATCGCCGTCATAGGTGTCCGAATCATTGCCATCGGCGTCTTGACCAACTGGCGGAACAGGTATGGACTCGGTCGTCAACCCATGCAGTGCCAATGCAGTGTCAAAAAGTCGACACTTCTCGTAGCGATCGAGACACCAGCAGATTTGAGAGTCGTAGTTGTGATTATTAGTAGTCGAAGCGGGGTCTTTGATGACTTCAATATGCGCATGCTCCGTCGTGTCTGCTGACCACTGTAGTATAGAGCCGACCCGTTCGACACTGGGAACGACACTTTGCATCAGCTCGAGCTTGGGGATATGCCAATGCTTAAGAACATGTTTCGTTTTCTCACCATGCCGAAAACCGTTTTCGATGAGAGCATCCTTGTGGTCATGGAACTCTTGCAAGGAAGCTCGGATTTTGTCACGCGTCATCGAAGTTATAGCGGTAGCTTGGGAAAGATATCGGAACTCCATGAGGGCGCGAATTGCAATGATAACATCCGGATCTGTTGCACCAGCGATGACAACGATGATGTATCGTTGGACATCCCTTTGGACCCTTCCGCCCACTTGCTTCAATTTCGTGATGCCGTTAGAAAAATGGGGGATACCGGTGATATGTGGAATGATAGAAAATCGGAAGTCCAACTCAGCAGCCCCGAGAGCTTGCTTGCACCAGCGAATGTCATGGTCCCAGAATTGGCGATGCCACTCGTGTAGACTTTCAGGTGTGAGGAACTCGGAAGGTTCAGCAAGCAGCCAATCCCTCCAAAATGGGTGTGATACGCCGCTAAGTCGAAATGGTTCGCATGCTGCAAAATACTGATCGACATCGAGTACGTCACACTCGATAGAAGACAACTGTGCGAGTGTAGTTGTTGCAGTACGAGGCGGGTGGCGATATGGGTCACCAAAGTCCTTATACATGGCAGTTGTGACAGGCGAAGTGTTGCCGCGCACACATGCCAACATGCGTGCCTCAGGTGTGTCGACAATATACGACACCAAGTGGGTAAAGCAGTACCGCAGGTTTCCGACAGGGTCGGACATCATTCGACCGAAACGTGCAGCCTGTTTCAGAGGTTCGAGAACAATGTCGAGGCACTGGTGAAAAAGGCGCTCTTGAAGGACCGAGCACATTCTTGGGACCAGATGAATGAATTGAGGGATTGGCATCAAGGCCAAGAGAAGAAACGCGTGCGACGATGCCTTGTTCCTCACTTTCATTTTGATATTTGCAAGACTGATCAACAACGGGTGTGCAACCCTACCGCCGCACATATTGGTAATGTTCGTCTTGTCGGAGGATAGGATGACACCACAAACCGTACCGCCCTCAGGTATCTTAGACTACGAAGGTCCGTGAATTGATACCACGTAGTGTCTCGATGCTTACCTGCATGTCCCAGGCGCCATCGCTACTCATCCATTCGGTAAAAACTCGCACGACACGCTCAGCTGTGGTAAATAATCGAAAGGGTGTGAAGTCCATCTTGTCCTCAAAAAATGGGTGATTGAAGAGTGCCTCGACACAATCGAGAGCGTCCCAGAAGTATAGTTGAATGGGCTCCTTCGTAGAATGCGTAGTAGGAACGATCTGAAATTTCCATCATGGACCAGATGGGAGGAGTTCCGCACGTGCACGTAGATCCTTTGCGGTCCAAAAGGACAGTGGCATGTTCTTTGTCTAAGTAGATTATCGGTTGCATGCATCTGAATAATCGTACCGACTTACTGCTTGTAAAGACAGGAACTCATCGAGAGCCCTCATGCTAAGCCCCGAGGTCAATAAAAAGTTTGCTACTCTCCAGTCGTCGAGATTTGCGAAAGGGTAGAAAGGAACGAGACGCCGGCATACCGAATATGGATCCAACTCAAAACGAGTTAGGAATGTTTCCCCACCTTCAAAAATCTTGGCAGCACGAGGGAAAGTAACCAAGACTCTTCCCAGGGAGTCCACTGGCATGGAGATGGGGGGAGAGAGTGATCGACGGTTATCATTACCTTCCCAGGCGAGGCCAGGATCGAAGTCCATCGCATGCCCAGAGTCGGATGGAAAAGAGGCTACTGGTACATTGTCTACGTCGTGATTGTTTCGTTCGTTGGCAGGGGTGGTCGAGACAATCTCCGTGTCCCAGCCGTCGCGCACATTGCAGGCAGCTCGCGGTTGTGCTCGGTGAAACGTAAGGCTCCTCGCAGTCTCAAAGTACTTGAGACACTTGGGACAGACTGGCATTGAGCTGGTTGAAAGATCTGGATGGAAAGTAGGACGGCTTACCGCTTGTCGTCGAACGTGCCTACCACTGTTTGTGAAGAGGGTGAGTCGTGGCTCGGCAGTCTTATCGCATCCATGTCACACCCTGTGTATGTACGTCAGCATCACTAAAAACTGTTTTGCGTCTCGTTAGTATCAACAGTTTTTGCCCTTCATATCGTATATCCATGGCGAGTTCTGACCAGCCACAATCCCTGGCTGGCAACGACTCGATAGTCCCTTTTCAACAGGTCGATGTTCCATCCGCTCTTCCAAATCGCTCTGAGTTTCCTCACCAATCTACACACGTGCCACTCACCACCCAGTATAATACGAGTATGGTTCCAGAAACGCCAGGCGCTGACTTGTCCATTTCTTTTCCTTCAATCAAAGCGGAGCCAGCCTCCTCTCATCGGGCTGAACCGGGTATGCCACTGAAAGGAACCCCCTCTGCCGTTGGAGCTCTCTGCATACGGAGATCTATGGTCAACCTTCCATTTGCTGGGACGCCACTCCGGAACGCCTGGTTTGGACCGATGCCCGGAAGAATGCACAACCCGACCGCTCAGGTTCACGCTGTCCTTGGAAAGCGACAGAAGGTATTCACACTTTGTAATCATCACGCGCTTTACGATTAACTGATTTTCTGAAAGACTGAACCGGATTTCTCGGACTCCGTTGACGAAGACTGCGAAGAATTCAATCAGCAAGAAGCATATCTACTCCTGGACATTGCGAGGGCACAGGCAACTGTCCGTCGCCTCGAGCGGCAGCTAGTGCATGCGAAGTTGGATGAAAACATTGCCCTAGGTAACCTCTACAAATGTCGAGCCCAAGAATCCGAAAGAAGATTGGAGAATGCAGAAGCTGAGCTTGGGTGCATCCGTAATTCCATTCGGATGAGTGGAGGTAAACTTTGTGATGATTCTGCACGCAAGCGTCGTCGTCGCGTCTCAGGCTCGAGTTCTGATGCCGGTACGTACTTCATTTATTGCTGATATTCCCTTCGATCTCACTTGTTACCCCCTGCCAAGGCATTTTACCTGGCGTTTGATTCTGCACTGACATGTATGTTGTAGTTCTCCTGTTCGTTTTACTCGTGTCATTCACACATACAATAGCATCCCCCTGCCCCGTTTTCCCTCGAGTTTGCTCGTTCCCACTGCTTCAACTCCGTTGCCTGTTTGGCCGCTGTTTACAGAAAGTGTTGCCATGAGGGCATTGGCGATGAAGACGGGGACTAAGTCCATAAGATCATTACAAGCAGCGTGTCGAGTGCGAGCAGATGCGTCGTGTAGGGCATTGGGATGGTCACCACCAACTCGAGGATACTTTTGCAGCTCCAGACCATAAGTCGAGCAAGGTTTCTCTCTATGCCAATTTTTTGTCTATTCTCCTAGTATGCCACTTTCTGACCAAACTCCCCCTGCAGATGTTTCCACACATTCCGTACCACACACATTGGCAAGGTATGCTTCGCATTTTCTTATCAGTACTTCCATGTCAATGTATTTATCTAGCTGTTGCTCGTTCCCTCGTTAGTGCTAGCAATTTCTATCTTATGGTTGACATCTCCGCAGGCGTGAGACTACTCTCCGGTCCCACCGCCTCGACCCCATTGCCCCTCCTGTACGCGCTTAGCAAGTTTGCTGAAGCCTTGATAACATCCAGAAGGAAACGGCGAGTCTTTACCCTGTTATTCTGCCCAGCTGTGCTGCATCCTGGACTCCCCCATTGTCATGAGTCGGGAAGTCTTGCGTGCCATGAGTCACTCATGCCATCCCCGATGTCACCTCATTCCACCCTCGATCTCCCCGATTCGAAACGTACATTTCACCGAGAAAGGCACCGAAGGCTCGGACCGCGACTTTAATCTGGCCAAGCTCTTTCGTCGCCCATCTATTTCACCATCTAACACAGCCTTCGATCCAGCTAATCTGTGCCCTTCATCCATAGGTGACGTACGTTCGCTACTAGAAAATGAAAGTTCTCATTCCAGTAATACAATTTCAGGCCCGTCTTCCACGCCCGGCGATGGAGCATCCTTGCTCCTCGAGATTGATGAGGTCCGCCATAGAGGTGCACTGTTCACGGTACGATATTCAGTTCAATCCCACCCGTCAAGAACGCAGCACCGAGTGTGGCCTCCATACAGTCCTGTAGACTACGACGAGGGAACAACCTCTGCACAGCATGGTACGAGTTTAACATGTGCGACAACACATCTTCTCCTTCGGGTACCGTGTACCGCCATATGTGTACGTTCTGTCCCTCCGAAGTCAGGAACCGCTCAATCTCTGTAGCGCGCGCGAGAAGGGCTCGGTTCGACATACTGCTCTGTCGCAATTGCGAGAGTTGTCCTTCGTGGCGGTGGGGACACTTGTTCGTGATATGCACCATGGTGATGAGCTTCAACACCAAGTCACCCAACGTTTCTAGGTTCCAATTCGCATTCGTCGTTGGCAAGGCGGTGCTTTCGATAAGGAGATCATCAGCAATAGGAGGCAGGCCAAGTTGGAAGCGAGCCTCGCGGGCATGGTAGACGTCCGTTGCGCGTCTGCACAAGCGTGGAAGGAAGAGAAATGCCCGATACACTCCCTCCGAAAAATGCGTCCGTCTACAAGCACCTTGGGGGATGATTGAGCCAACGGGAGCAGTTTGCGTCCTGATAGCATCTACGTCCAGCAGTCGGCCCTCAGGCCTCAGGGCGGTATAAACCCGACGGACGTCGCGGGAGACTATGAACTTCAATCAGTGGGCAGTCAGTGAGGACATATGCCTCACGGTTCTTGCGCGTCCAATGTTCCACAAAATAGTCCTCATAAGTCGCATGCGTCGCCTCGCGCGAACTGGGAGGGGGTACGGAATGTGCAGTGAGATCCTTTCGAATATTGTGCAATATCAACGCTCGTCCGTACTGGTTACAGTTCATCACCATCAGGTGGCCGTAGTTATCCTTGGATAGAGCCCATACTCCATATGTACCATCTCTGTTGCTGTATGTGATGATCAGGAGATTTTATCCTCTCGACTGGCTCGTCACATGTCCCTCCTTAATGTGTGTACTTGTAATATTTTTGATACCCTCCAAGTTTATTCAGGCCGGGCCGAGTTCTGCATATGACGGATTCTCACACACATTTTACTTATCAATATGCGGCATTCTATGCCGCTGTAGGCTGCTGCGAGTCTGTACTGTGGCATTGTATGCTGCTGTGAGCCTGTACCCGACTGGGTGGCTGTGCCAATGCAGCACTGTATGCTGCCGTGAGCCTGTACCCGACTGGGTGGCTGTGCCAATGCGGCACTGTATGCCGCTGTGAGCCTGTACCCGACTGGGTGGCTGTGCCAATGTGGCACTGTATGCTGCTGCGGGCCGCCATGGGCCTGTACCCAACTGGGTGGCTGTGCCAATGTAGGTCTGTGACTCCTGTGACACGCTGTGTGGCTGAGGGCCTGGGGCCTTGCCGAGCTGTCATGCTGTAAGATAATGTAATATGCTGTCACGTTGCTGTAGTTACTGTCAGTACTGTTCCGAAAACAGGGATTTGCAGATGCAGGAGCAATCTGTTCTGATAATTATGCCACATGAAGGTTTGCCTCCGCGATATGTCTATGACTACCACCCCATGCATCATCCCAGGATACACTATGAACGAGATCCATATGCAGCCCAATACCACACAGCGCGAGGCTTCCCCGACCATCTCCCTAGCTTCGTACACGACCCATGGGAAGACGGACATGCTGAGTATGAGGATCAGATCCAGTACATGAGGGATGGCGTCTGGTATGATCCCCCGGATCTTAATCGTCGGGTTCAAGTCTCTCAGGTCCCATATCCACCCCCAAGGGCTCACCCAAATGATGCCATTCCCGGCTACTATTACCGTGGGACTCACACTCGACCACATACCCAGTTCTGCCCGTCGCCAGTGCTGCGCATCAGCCCACAACCTGACCATCCTTCTGGCACGGTTCCCGGGCCGTCTCAGCAGCATTCCTATCCTCCAGCTCAGCCTACCACATCTGCACAGAATAGGAACACCTCCCCCGAGCCCGAAGCAAACACTAACTAGACTTATAATACTGACACTTCTGAATATCTTCGTTTTTTCTCAAGCTGCTGTCGCATGCTGCGCTCTATCGAAGAACCTTAGACAATAAAAGCGGGATGCGCCGCACATTGTTACTAGTGACGCTATTATCATTCATGATATATAATCCATATCTACTGATCCAGATTCATTTGGCATTATTTGTTACGTTCCTTTTGGGCCTCTACTCCTCCAAGTCACTGCCTGTAGTTGGACGCTGCATTTCTCCAAGGTAAGGTGTGATATCATTAGTGCAGTTTCGTTGGGAACAATCTTACAATCCAATGTCCATAACAGTGTCAAAGCGGACCTGCTGATCATCACTCAGAATTTGTAAGTTTCCTCTCGACTCACTTCCTCAGTTGAAATCCCCAACTACACACTCGAACATGAACGTATTCGCCCGTAACCCATTACAAGTCCTTCGAAGTCGCCCCTTTGGAAACACTGGCTCCTTACGAGATAACAGTGGAAGGGAACGAGGTGCGCTGCACGGTAATCACCTGTGCTTGATTGCAGCACTGATGGCATCTGTCACACGTAGAAACCCGACTACTGCACCCTCCTGACCAACACTGGAGTCACAGGCGGGTCAGAAGCCTGACACAGAACTCCTCCCCCAAGTTGGAGGCCCCCAATCGAAGCTATAGAAGCCCATCATACTCCGTCGAGAGCGAGTCGTGTGAGACTATCACTGTCCGAACCGTGCGTCTGCTCTCCCTCTCTGCTTCTGACCGTTCCTGACGTTGGAACAGAGAGCTTGCAACAACGTGTGCTGCACCACTCCAGAAGATACACTAATGTCTGCTTCACATCATTCCCGCGCCTGCTACGAGCTGTGTGCCAGGACCATATACCTTCCTATCCCTTTCATCTCCCTGTTCAGTCCATCAGAACGTGCCATTCAACTCTCTGCCTCCCGTTCTCCTTCTATGCACCAAGCACACTGGAGCGCAAGATCGTCAATCCCACTGCCGCCAAATATGCGGAGTCCTGAGCTTGCCGTCTGCAGGGACCGTGCAGGACTAGATATATCGGAACGGCATCAAGCTCGTAGGTATAGATGTTCTCTTGATACGGCATCGTCCATCTTCGATCCCGGCACTAGGACCGCCGTCTCCATCTCAGTGGTGCCCCTCTGAAAACTTTATTGTCGTTTCGGCACACAATTCCTTGTAGCGAAGCATGTTTATGTAGACTAGCTGGTTTACAATAATCCCACACAAATAGGATTGTTCCCCTTTATGACCAGTGAACACTGCACTACATCTGGAAAAATAACATAAAAAGTAACCATGACCCTCCTGGTGACATGAGGCACCTACCCACTTTTCGGAAAGCATAGCGAAAACATAACTAAATAAAGAAGTGTTGAAGCCATGGCGAGGCTCGCCAAAGCATCGCCAGGACGGTCCTGCGAGGGTGGCAACACCATCATGCATGTGCAGGTGTAGCACCAGAACACATACTGTGGTGCAGCTAAATATCTACCTTTCCATCTTAGGAAATAGCAGGGCTCCAGCCGCAGAGGTGACACCTCGGAGGTATATTTAGCCCCATCAAGAAACCCCCCCTGAAGGGCGTGTGAACATCCCCAAACTGGTGCCAAGGGTGCCGAAGGGCTCGTGACTTTTGATGCAGGACTTTCAGACTCCGAACTCGTCCCTCCCCTTTCTTATAACTCATTAGGCTGTAAACAGTGCACTGTTTGTTTGTGCAGCTATCTCAGTACATACTATGATACCGCACATTGGTCAAAGACTTCAGGGTGATCATACACCCATCCTCCCAGGACGCGTCTACTGGTTCGAGGCATAGACAACAGTGTACAGAATAATAGTGGATTTAAAAAAAAAATGATTAGAACCGTAATATTTAATAAATAGGACACGCGTTTAGGCAATTGCAGTTGAATCAAAGTTGGGGTTTACTACGTGCGTGATTTTTCTTTAAAAGTTATTTACATACCTACATGAGCGTGAAGATAAAGGAATTCATGGTATGGATGGAATTTTGGACCCGACTTACCTGGAAGTGTTTTCAACGGTAACGGAAGGTGTGATGTATGAGGCACTCCTAGTTGGTTGTGTACACAACTTCCATTATCGGTGTTGACAATCAGCGCAAAGCGGATCTTACGACGGATTACGATGGACCGGCGGCCTGTCACGGGCGGTGGGGTAGAGTTTCACCCACATACCAGGACTGCCTGGAAAGGAGGGACCAAGACGTGTGTACACCTCGCTGTATCTCGATGACTCGCAGGGCGTGGTCACTGCGGAGCTTCGCCACGGTCATCCGTAAGTACTGAATTTAGCATTCCGGTAGTCAAACGTACTTCGCCCCAGAAGTTGATAAGCATTGCTTCCGTGATTGGCAGTGGTGCACGCAAGCAGACAGGTCATCTCATTCTCACGTTGCCTGGCCATAGTGGGTAGCCCATTAAATTTTGGAAAAAGGTGTGTAGCAGTCGACAACGGACATCCGTATTCCTGGCTGATACGTTAAACTGTCTGTGTGGTAGGTCTGGCTGTGGAAGCTCATGACGTGTTTGTCGCTCGGCGCAATCGTTGTACTGCAGATGACAAGCTCAGTTTGGACATCCACATCGACGGCGAGACCAGCAGCAAGTATGCATATACACTGCAATCTGTGTATGCGTTCTATACCGCCACCGTGGCTGGTCGTGCTGTCTACCAGAAACGTCGTCGGTGCCCATGCTGCGAATACTGACGTATACTCATGATATCGCCCACCTCGCTACCCTCACATCCGTTCCCGCCGCTCTTCTCGCTGCTTCAGCTATCTTCCGACCCTCAGGTCCGGTCAATACAGGTCCCACGCGGAGCATACCGCTCTTACCCTGGCTATTCTATGTCGTCCTGGTGCTTTACTTCATTGCTATGTGCACCACGTTCATGATACCGACAGGGCCTGTTTGCGTTTCCCTCTCGAGAGAGTCTAGACAGAGGAGGTGATGAGGCGCGCTATGAGTGTTGATCGGGACAATGTCTGCGGTGTTGTTGGTGCTTTTCTTCCGAATTACCTTCTATGCAGCTACGACAAAGTCGTAATGCTTGGGAAAACTACTGATTCACTCGAAAATGGCGACTTTCCTATGCTGCCAAGTAATTTACGTGCGTCATGTCTCTTCGCCACAATGAAGAAGGCAATATGCGCTGTTAGATGGTGCTTCAAATGTTGGTAGCCAAAGATCGGTCCACCCAGTCTGCCGATCTTCTTGGCGTACTCTACAATATTACCTTGAAAGCTATGCTTGGAGAGAGGGTAAGTATGTCCCTGGCCGTCGGTTCTTAAAGTTGATGGGATTGGAGTGTTGTATAGGAGTACCTTGCCCTATCATTCTTCTGTATCGCCGAGGCAACTGAAGGGCATATCCTCATTGATGACAATGACATCTTTGAAATCGGCTTGACGGACGTGCGTAGCAGGCTTGCTATTATCACTCGTGAGGTCCTTGCTGTTGACTGGGCAAAACCTGAACATCGTCCGGACGAGCTCGTGCTTCTCAGTGGAACGTTGCGATCTGCCGTCGACTGTCTTAAAGAATACCAAGACGCCGAAACTGTCTATTGACCCAGTTGTAGCTTGAAGCCCCTCGTCACGTACATCTGGTCCGAGCAGAGGAAGAAGGCACAGATTCCATTGATCCCGACGTTTTTTTGATTCCCCCTGTATCTGCGGGCGGTGGGGGCTTTTCAGCTGGGTTGGTGGGGACTGGGGCCTGCTATGACCCGTCCAAGAACGCATCAACCGTATCACTCCGGCGAAAAGTTACTCTTGTCGTTAGCAAGGATCATACTCAAAAGACCCAAAGTCCTGCTCATGGATATGGGCGAGGCATGCCGCCGCCCCACCTCCTCATCCTCGACACCGACCTCACCTCCGTTGTTTGCCACTGCAAGGCAATATTGGCCATTGACTATAGTAAACGAACTGATTGAAGCACTCCGTGCGGTCTCGACTGCGACTGATGCACTCATCAATAAAATGATTCGTAGGCGAGTGCAACACAGGATCATTTTGCCCACTTCTGAGCTAATGCCCACAAGCAGCAAGTTTTCCACCAGCACGGTACTGATGTTTGCACGTCGGCCGCTGACCGCCATCGACTATGTCTCTTTCGTCGCTTCTTTCCATGGTGTCCGAATGACCATGTTCAGGTTGTGATTCTTGACGCAGGCCGCATCTTCGAGCCTGGTCGACTCGCTACTCTCATAGCAGATCGAAATTCAAGGTTCTACAGGATCTGTAAATCCGCCGGGAGAGAGGGAGTTGGGGTACTGAAGAAAAGGGCAGGTGTAGCCTTGCCAACACCGTTTGAGGCATTTTGGCTTTGCCAGATTCGCGATACGATATGCGGTTCCTATCATGCAGTGTAGGATCGACTTGATAGCATCTGTCAGTCTAACTTTATGTATGTGCACGCATTCCTACCCAGCAGCACAGGACGAGACACCTGTTGTGCTAATCCGTGGTACTGGCTTTCAGCCACACATCAATTCAGAGATAAACGTGGAAAACACGCACACGGATATCCGCGTACCAACTAAGCAAACCGAGTCTAAACGCACGCAGAACGTTTATCAGGTAGAAGCTCCTAGGTACTATTTACAGTCTCTACGAGTATTAAAGATAACCATGAACAGCCATCATGAACATAGTCCAACACACATAAGTATCGTCACCATTCCAAGTGATATACTACACCTTCCTCGATACCTCCATCACCCCCCCTTCAGTCCCATTCGTGAAGAGAATCGGTCCCTGGTATGACTGTTTCCTGACGGTCAAAGTAGGCGTCACTTTCCTCTCGTTCAGGGCAAGTTTCGCATGGGAGTAGAACCGTAATGTGTTGCTCGGCGGTCCCAGCGGCCGTGCAGAGGATCACGGAAAGACTTATTGGCGGATGCGAACAGGAATGAAGTGATGAGCAGTGCCAGCACTACTACCCAGCTCACCCACGCGAACGCAAGCATGGCAGTGAGGACGCGGCAGCTAGAGTAGACCCAGCACGAGGAGAGGTTTCCCCAGTGGGTGTCAGGGTCTGGCGGGTTCCCGGTTCGCTGTTTAGAGAAACAATATCGGTGCGAATCAGGGACATGCTAAAACTAGTGGAGACCACGCTTAGGACATACCGTTGCGACGGCGGCACCGACGATCCAAAGAAGGAAGAGGATAAACAGCCCAATAATTTCAGCTGTGAAAGTGTTGATGAAACGGCGTTCGATTCTTTTGTGGATTGTGCGGCCGCTAGGAACGATAAAGCCTGATTAGACACTGATCTGACAACAAGCACTACTTTCATGATCTCACATGAGAAATGACCAAAACATCGAGAAGATGGCCGTTACGAGCAATTCGACGACGATAGGATCTAACATGTACGATGAACGCCGCGGCCAGAGTTCGACACGCATGTTCACTCACCGTAGAAGCTAACGCCATAGTTCAGAGGGTCGAGAGGAGACAAGTTGAGTGTGTAGTGCAGCCTGACGGCGCACAACGACATGACAACGGCCGAGAAAATAAACTTCGATTCCAGAGAAATTTAACACATCTAACGTCGCAAGCTAACCATGAGAACTCACTAGGAGGACGTAGAGAAAGACACGGAATCCATGAATCATCTTGGTGGCGGGTTGGCGCTAATGGATGTGGTGGACTTCTGGTGAGAGGGCGTGGTGATGATGATACTTTTCTCGTACGACGCAGCTGGGTTTTATGTGGGATGACGAAATGCCCACGAGGAACTTGTGCACCTACCACGCCGATTCACGAAATGAAATTCACGCCGCATCTCCGCCTCGTTGAATGTAATACGCACGGATGAGGAACGACACGTGGGCATGAGTTATCAGAAAGCATATAAATACTTGTTGCAAGTGGAGCTGCAGATGGCCCGGCACTGCCTGGAAAGTAGAGGAAGCCGTAGGAATCACCAGACACGAGGCGTTTTGGTTCCTTGGCGTCGTTCCGAGTGCTATGTACTAGCAGGGTCTAAGCAGAGCGTGACCGCAAGAATGGAAGTTGGCAGTGCCTCAGACGTCATTAGCCTCGAGGCAGCGAGGCTCGTTCACGGAGTAACGCTGTACATACATGCCACTGTCGACATCACCTCCACTTACCAGTCTTTGAACCCGTTGATATCAGATGTGTGCGTCGCGGCGGTAAACCAGTAGTGTAGCGGACGAGGTAGTACTACTACTCATCTCCCTGCACCGTTGCTTGCATAAGCAAGCGACAAATTTCAGTGGCTCTGGTTCAGTCAGACAACAACGGCGCACTCTTTTCATTCAGCATCATGGCAACCCCAAGGCGCACCGGGAGTGACCCCTCTCGATATCTTCAAGCACACATGCACGCGGAACTTCGTCATCGCATTGCCCCCGGGTCCCAATGCACGGAACACGCAATTCCCGACGAGTCCTTATGCATCGGGGGAGACCATGCACGGAAGCTACGATATATCTCCCCCCCCCAATGCGACGTTGAAAATGCACACCGAGCACTCTAACTGAGGACCTCGATGGCCACAGCATATATATCGAAGATTGCTGTGTAAAACGGGACGATGCGACCCTCGTATCTCGTGATGGAGGGCAGTGGCTTTGGGAGGGTCAGGGAGGGGAAATCAATATTGGATGCATAACCGATAAGAGAGGCTTGCTGCGTCCTACAACGGAGAATCATGAACCGTGTATCCACAACGTTGCCTGCGGCTGGTAATGGAGGGTATCAAAACGTGGTTGGGAACGTTCCAACTGAAGTGGCCTGGGCATGCAGGTAATTTGGCCGTCAGCCACTAGCCAACAAACGCCAAGTCTCCCATCCGGTCGACCAGCCCTCCATGATGGGGAAGAGCTGTCGATATGTACTTGCAGTATACTAATATGGCTGCTGTCCTACCGCTATCGAGCACGTCGCCCCCCAGTGGACCTCTATCCTGGCTGCAAAAGCATGAGATGCCCCAAGTCCCAGCCCGAAGATCACAAAACCGGAGGTCTGATCTGCAAGATATGTGCAGCCCGCCAGCGGTGCTCGGTTATGTACTCGCGTTAACTCCGTATCAGCATCTTCATGTCACTTTCTCCCACAGCAACATTTTGCCCCTTCGGCTAAACGCGGAATTCCTGAACTCTAGTTGGCTACAGGAAATTTATTTTCTGATCCCCACTCCCTCGGATTGAGGTCTTTGTGCATCGACGCGGGCACGCGTTAGCCCTTCTTGCAAAGTTGGAACACCGCACCCGAGCAGCTCTTGGAGGTTGGGTCGTCCATCAGTGATTTCAGCCATGCATTTATAGAGCGCTGCTTGACAATAACGCGTTAACGCAAGGGAAGAGTTCATAACATCTGGGAGGGCTCATGAACGCAGGGAATCCGACAACATCTGTATGGTGGAGCCTTCCGATTCCCCCGCATTATGGATTGTATTTTAACCAGTGAAGCTGCCTTGGTAACTCCAGTCCTGTTCACTGCCACCCACTCTGCCTGCCTACCTCTCTCCCGGGCCATTGAACTTGTTACTCACTATGTTGGTACACGCGCCATGCCTCCTGGGAAGCAACGGGGGTCCTCGAAACTACACTGTTCAGGACTTCCTGCGCGTCGCGGGGAGTATCGACACAGGAATAACGATCGTTGCATGCGATCTTTATCGTGTCCCATCTTTGTCTTCCTGGCGTCACGAATTTCTTCTTGTACACGTTGAATTGGGTGGTAAGTGCATGTGCTAACTAATTACCCGCGTATAATCATGTTGAGATTTCATAGTCAATAGAGAGAAGCTCATGCTCATCATCGAGCGCTTTCCCGGGAACAATGCCATGCGAGCAGCGGTTTCGGACGGTGGAATCGCAAAAGATACCATCACGGTTATGAGAGCCCGGTTGGTTGTTCTTCCAACTCAGGCATACTAGATACGTGACTGATACTTGCGAACCTCCTACACAGGGAGAGCCACGGGTATTGGCAGAAGGCTGGTCAACTTCCCAAATGCAGGGGCACGCTTCGATGGAGCGATCAGCCACCTCACCTGCTGGACGTCATTACGATGGCCGACGCCGCATCTGCAACGTTTAAATATTACAATTGCTACGTTCGTCAATGCTATTGGTATGCCAGGGTCATTCTAGCGTCGATGGCGGAGGCGTTCCCGTCGTGCACTAAGGAGGGAGCTACATACTTCGCAAACAGAAGATTTGCGGTGTTTGGGGCCTATAAGATTTCGCAGGTGCAAGTCCTTGTGAACCTTCAAACTGTCTATGGTGACGACAAATGCCCGTGCCCACCCCCTCTTATCGTTACACCCGATTCTCTCCGTACCATCCGCTCGGTTCTAGCTGGATACCTTAAAAATTGTTTGGCGCAGCTACCCTGTGCCCAGCCTGCAGCTGCAATCGTAAATCGGTGTCGCGGCCGAACACTAGGACGCGAACCTAGCACCGCGGGCGGATGGACGTGATGGCTGTGATAATGGGACGAATGCTCCAAGACCGTGACTTGGCGATGGTAGAGGTCAAATGGTCTTCCCTCATGCTTTTCGTATGTACACCATTTTCGGAGGTGGACTTCTGCACAAAGAATACATCATACACTCAGTCAGTAATCGGATTACTCTGTTATTCACGTCCATGGGTATTTTTTGGGGGATAATACCTCACGCTGTTTCCGATGCAAATATCAACCAAGTGCTCTCGATTGATGATTGATGTGTTAGGCCTGATCAGTGGAATGGACAATTTCGAAAGGCTCGCCAAGGAGTGTTTGGCCAGGTGATTGAACAGCTCTGTCCCACAACATCCATGCAAAAAAGGCTGCCTCAGAATTGGATCAACTTCATTACCTCCCAGTGTTACCCACGTCACAATTGCATGTTGCACATGCAATTCGTTTATGTAGCGAACTTCCAGATTATTACCAGTTCAGGCACAGATGAGACCGGAAAACAAACACCGAAGTCGTGGTGGACTACATCTCATTTCTATGGCGTGGAATCAGCCTACCATACTACGTTTTCTGCCTCTGAGACGAACTGGCGGTTGCCAATCAGAGAAGGATTTTTGACTATGTAGGGAATATAGCTCACCGTCATCCAATCGTTTCTTGATTGCAGACCAGTGCTTCCCGAGACGTTTTTCGTATGATGCCAGAACTGAGCTAAACAGTGGCTCTGCGTCTGGATGTGTCGATGCGAAGGCGCGTTCGAGGACATAGAGGTCTACTGCTTTGTCCTCCACCAGCGTGGAATGGTAAGCCAACCCAAAGTCGATCAGTACCTGACACAAAAGTAAATGAAATTGAACGATATGGCAGGAGCGTGACATACCAAACCTTTGCTCCCCTTACGGAGCATCATATTCGAGGTGGTCAGGTCACCGTGGATGATATCGGCAAGATGCATCTTCGCTATTTCGACGCCGACCATATTCAACAGATCGTCTACAATGGGGTGGTTCGAGTAAGGCTCACGCTCGTCATATAAAGATCCCTACCTCGCTCGACGCCGAATTCTACAAGAGCAGCATCCCCGCACTTATCAGGTCCAACATCACCAGTTCCATCGGAATTTTGCGCAGCCGAACCTTCCTCTGATCCTCCCGGAAGTAATACTCGCACCGATTTGCCATCAATCCACTCCAAACCCAACACACCCTCGGCCGCATCGACCATCCTGATTCCGGGCACGTTCACTCCGGATCTGTGAGAGGTACTTCGTAGGACTGACGAGATTAATGAGAATGCACATACCGTAGACACCGCATCAACGCACGAGCTTCTCCAGCTGTTCGTTGTCGTGTGAGCGATGCATCGAGGGACGGATGTCGATAACGCTTATTGAATCGATACTTGAGCAATACCGGAGCAACGGCCACGTCTTCTGTCACAGAGCAATCGTCATGATCGGCATGGTTCGTGGTCTGTCGCAGCTCAGAATCCCTGAGGTATGCCTTGTAGACTTTCTGTTATAATACATATATGAAGGTGAGTAAGAAGTACAACCCGAAGATGCAGTGATCCGACTTGCTGCTTCCGCACCCTGGTATATCAGCTGCGAAGAGGCAAGTAAACGCTGCGTCGGCGATGGACGACCGAGGTTTGACGACATCTCTGAAGAGATGTGGTAGAGTGCAGCAGCGAAGTCCGACGCTTACGAATTCCGGCCCGGCCGCCGCCGCCACAATGGACCGACTCTCCACCAACCCAATTAATAATCGTGGGAACACGACTGACCGGAAACTGTCATGCATGTTCAAGTGTTCAAGCGGCGTCTGAATTTTTTTTTGTGTCGTTCCTGTGCTCCTGCGATTGTCAGCTTCCACTCCAATGTTGACTCCCATCTTGAATGCACGGCACACACGCATCAGTGTTCCGTGGAGTGTTCGATGGCCAGCCGGGAATGGCGTGGAGTGCAGCACTGCTGCTTCTCAGTCACATAGTTGCGGCTCAGGTACATCTCTCCAGAATGCTCCATTGGACTCACTGGATCACCGATGATACCAAGAAAACATAGATCCTATGCCTATGTTTTCTTGGTTTCATTTGTAGTCCCTAGCAATTGTGCACCTGTCTGGTGTCCTGGTGCTAGTTCGCTGGCCAACAGTGTCCGATTCAAGCAGGTGTGGACTCTAGCAATTTCTAGCGTTGCCCTGCATCACACAAAGGGCGGATAAAACAGCCTCAATCACCACACCTAGCTGGGCAGGGGCAGAGGTAACTCTCGCATTCAGAAGGTAAAGTACTTCAGGGAAAGGCCCATTGCACTCGGGGGACACTAACATACCCCTCACAGCGGCCTGTTGCCACATGAATGAGGTTTAAGGAAGGGATAAGCTGCCGGTGCTTTTGCTGGGCATCGGAGACGCATTGCCATCTATTTCTGATCGCCTCTACTAAGATCCGATGACATCGACTGTCTTGCGCATCTCACATATCAAAGAGTTACGGTGGGTTTGCAGTCGCACGCGAGGTACGTCAGTGGTTGAAATTCCAGTAGAAGAGAGGTATGAACATGTAAGTATGATATGCGGCTAACCATTTTTGCGTGACAGAGTGTCCATCTCCTCCCCTTTTTTCTCAAGTTTCTCGAGTCGGTGCATGGCATGGGCGTGTTCTACTTGCGCAACGGTCGTCGTAACCCCGGGGCACCTTACTACACACTCTCATAGCCGCTACACTGCACACATGCAAAACCAGTTTGTAGCGGTCACCGTGAGATCTACATGTTATGCGCACCAAGATTTACCGATTCAGATAATCGGAACACTGCACATTGATGATCGTTAGCATCTTCTCGCGATATTATCGGATTATAAATTGCCCATAGGCGCGCTGACGCGGTCTGTTGTAGCTGCAAGAAGGGCAACAGTAATCCATCCCGTGCTGCGGAGGAAGACTATAGCTCGTCGCGCTCTGTTCGTGCTCCGAATTTCGCATCGCCGTCGGATTCAGTTGGGTTCCTTGCTGCACTACATCATTTGATTTAGCCTGCCGAACCGACACAGCAGGACGACACTCGTTCCACGTGGATATCAGTATACACCCATGACATACTGGTCTGACGTTGACCTCCTTCCATTTTCCGATCGCATTGAGGTGACAAGCTTTTCATCGGAGTCGTACGCTATGAATTTGCTGTGGACTGGCTACGGACGAAGTAGTGATCAACTCAAGCTTCTGTGTTGCGTTTTTCTTATCACTCGTTATTCGATCTACTATACAATCTACCCACCTAGATCGATGGCCTCCGCTCCCTCTGTCACCAGCGCCCCATATTGCCCGTCCCACTTTCCCTGGTTTTCGCTGCACTCCATACTTACAGTGCACGCTTCTCAGCCCCTTCAAGTGATCTGACGGAGACGAGTCTTTGAAACCGCGTGCAAACAGAGCTTGGTTACCGCAGTTTGGGGCAACTTCACGAGTAATGCTTTCTACGCGTTCACTTTCCCTGATCAATTGAAGAGCTGGAACCTAAAGCACAAGCAAGCAACTACTAAAGGACAGCAGGTCTCGTATGCTACATAGTACAACAAACACTCATCGAAATTGCAAGTAGTGACTTGGGCTAGGAAGGCATTACTGATAACCGACACTGGAACGCCACTCTGCATCAAGCTAACTAGCAAGAAATACGACGTCAGCATTCGAACAGTAATCTCCAAAAGCTTCAGACCTTGGGTTACTTCTTGTCTCCAACGTCAAACGTATGGATCTTCCTAATGTGGGTGCTTGACCGTCGGACTAAAAAGTCTGATACCGGCAGAGTGCTCAATGACAGATTTAAAATCTTCAGTAAAGACGGAGTGAAGTTTTGCAAGTGGTTCAGTATAGTCCGGCAGCTCGCCGCTTTCGCTTGCAGAGTAAACCCCTTTAAGGTCCACGCACATGTTTGCAACGATATGAGCTGCGCGATGAAAAGAGGTCGGAAGCGCGCGAAACTTCTTGAAAGCAGAAAATGTAATGAAACGCTCATTGAGTCGTCCAGGGAAGAGTTTGTGAAAGTACTCTGTCTGATCTGGTGATCGCTGGTCACCCTCCTGGTCGACGTGGTAGTAGAGAATCCACGTTGCAATCCACCAGATAGACTCCACGTCATGTAGGGGATTGAACTTAAATGGGACCTGAGTCCAGTCCTCCAACATGTCCATGTCGATTTCTTTGGGAAGCCCAAACAGATAATTTTGGGCTTCGACCTCGCAGGCCATAAAACCCAGTGTCCCCTTTAACACGTCAACGAAAGCGCATCCTAGGGGGCGATATATTTACTTACCGTACGGAGCTCATGCTCGGTATCGGAGTCCATATGTTTTGCGTACTCGAGGTCAGCCAACTCGCATATCTGGCCCGTGGGTAAAACATTGCCAGTACTAACGTCGTGGTACACCCAATCCACATTGCGCAAAAATTGCAAGGCTGCAAATTTTATAAGCCACTATCCACAGGGCACATTGCATCTAAGCAAACCTGTACGGGCATCCTGTAACGTCACCAACAGAGTATCGAGGCTGCGAGGCTCGTATATAGGCTGGCAAGCTTCCTGGAAAACTAAGTCGGAATGGGTCCTGTGACAAACTTTTGACTGCCTGATGGAATTGGGGACGCAGGGGAAATTCGGTGTGAGCCCTTCACTGGTCCTGGTCGGCTTCGGCTTCGGTAAATCATCAACGGGTAGCGGATCGGGTAGCGGATAAGAAGCACAGTTAGCTAGCAGATTGGACCCACGAAGGGGGCTGTCGGTGCCATCGATCTTCCCATCCGCCATCACGTTCCCTTCTGCAAATACAGAAAGGAAGTATTTCCGAGGCTCGCCTTCTTTCTCGATCCCTTGTTTCTTCCGCAACTCGGCAAATATTTGTTTAAGGATTTTATCCTCGCGCTCTCGGTCACAGTCTCTCCAGGAAGCCTTCAACACGACGGGTTCCGCATTCTTGACCAGCTTTCCGTCCTCAGACTTGAGACGTACTTCAAAGACACGAGTGCCACCCCCTCTCAAAGGATCGGCGCTAAAATCGGAAATGACATTCGTGGTCTGGTACACCAACCTTTTCCCCGCACCTGTGCATACTTCAATATCGTATTGTATTTTACCTCCGACACACACTCTCTCTGTATCGTGGAGTTTAACCTGAACTTGTGGTCTTTGGCAAACGCAAGGGAACAGGGGAAGTGGATGAGGTGTTCAGGCTCCTGTTTTGATGGCCGTGAGCAAACAGCAAGGATCCCACGTGGCCACTAACGGTGAGAAGTTGAACGGCTTGCGCACGAGTGTGACTGCCCTGCAAGTAAACCAAATGTCCATTCGCGTGTTCTCGATCGTGACACCGAACGTGGCGCGGCGACAGGGATCGCTACGCATGATGTGGTGTAGACTCCAGATCACCTTATCATCCTGTCATACTCTGTAAGATTAGAGGTGTCCGAACGAAAATAAAGTTGTCAATCACGTCTTTGAGGTCAGCGTCCCCCCCTGTGTCCTTCTTGAACTCAAACGAGACAGCTATATCGTCTCATGAGTCGGGATCAAAAGTTCTTGCTAACATGGGCTTTCTTGTCTCCGTGGGCGTCAATACCCTTCTTATCCACTGGTGACAGGTACGTATCCGTTAACCTGCACTATGCAGAAGACCTCGGGATTTTCCGAAAACCAAAACATACAGCGCCGGTTTATGGGAATTTGGCCAGGGCAATCTCAGTTCCCCGCTTCCTGAGATCGCCTAAGAGAATCAAGATAGCACTTTCTGATTTAGCTATTAGCTCTCAGTTGGGATCTTCGAGATGAAAGTGTGGGAAGGCTACTGACGTCTTGCCTACTGCATAGCCACGGAGGAAACATGCCGGTGCTGGATTCGAGTGACTGTTTACACTAACATCCATAAAATTTGGTTGCCCTCGACCCGACCAGTCCCACAAACAGGGACATGTCGGGCAATCGGTCCCAGAGCGGTGGTGTCGGAGTTTCATGTACTGTGTGGTTTATGTTTAGCAACGGGTACGCTGACGAGGGGAGGCCGTGAACATGCCAGTGACGGAGACGGGCGATACTGTGAAAGAAGCAGACGCACCATAGACGACCAATCTACCATACGCCCACGGAGTCGAACAATGAAGCGAGGTAAAGCACCATACGAGGAGAACGCCGTGATGCGGTCTTGCTGTTTGAGTGGGTTGTACGGAGTAACGAGCCCGTGCACCTCCAAAGAGCGGGAGTGCGATGCACAGTGTCGGTTAGCGAGCAGGATGCATGGAAAACGTCATTGACTGTATCGCGAGTAGCTTATCGTAGTTGAAAGGGAATTTTGGTGGGCTTTCGGCGTGGAGCGAAAGCTTCTCACATTAAACGCGAGGGAAATGAGGGTCCTCATCACGTTATGGCAGGTCAAGTCTTGGAGCAAGTGAAGGCATAAGCCAGTTACTAGTCGACCAGTCAAGCACTTCTGTGGACTATTCATGAAGTAGCACTCACTCGTTGGGCATTTCGTGGAAGCCAAAAAACATTCCGAGCACTCTGAACGCGTCTCCACCAATCGGCGCCTTGGATCGCCAGCGCGCCAGATCTCGGTGTGTCCGCAGCATCACGTAAGCAAAGCATGCTTGCTCGCGACGAAGCGAAAAAGTTGAGCGACTAAGCACAACCAACAAGCGAACAAACTGTCGTGCTTCTCACACCATGACGTCCTATATAATGATGTTCCTTTTATCGCGAGCGACTACTCTCTTCCTGACAACCCTCGATGACCGTTAAGCCCGTTAGGAGTACGGCCCACACGGAGTGCCTCCTGCATGACCACGAGAGCTCTCGGAAGTACAACGTTCGAGACTTTTTGTGCATCTCGAGAAGAATTCAAACGGACGCCGCGATCGTTGCATGCGACCTTTATTATATTCCTTCTCGGGATGCTTGGTATCACGAATTCCTCCTCGTCCACATCGACATAAGTGGTGAGTGCACCGATTGTCAGCATAATATCGTGTTGGTAATGCTGAGACCTCGCACCAGGACAGAGGCTCATGCTTATCCTCGAGCGCAACCCCAGCAACGAGGACGTGTGGGTATTATTTAGCGGTGGAGTCGCAAAGGATACTGTAACAGTGATACGAGCTTGGTATATCCTCCTAGTCCTAGTTTGTCGTTTCAGCCACTGACCCTTGTCTATTCATACAGCGAGGACCATGAATATTGGACAGGAGTCGATCCGACACCAGTGTGCAAAGGTACCCTTCGATGGCATCACCCTTTACCCCATCTATCGGATATCGGATTTCTTGCTAGCGCCGCAACGATAACTTCCAAGTATTATAACTTTTATATTCGACAATGCTTTTGGTACGCCAGGGTCGTCCTCGCTGCCATGGGGAGGTTATTCCCGCATTGCTCTAGGGAGGGCACCACGCTGTTCTCAAAGAAGAGGTTTGCGATTCTCGGGAGTTACAAGGTGTCGCACGTCGAGCTCCTAGTGGACCTTCACAAGGATTATTGCCGAGATCTACCTTCACTTACTAGCTGCCTACCTCCCGTTGTCCCCGCAGTCAAAACCAAACGCCGGCGTCTCCCTCACTTGACTGCATCCGATATTCTCCGCAGTTTAACTATATGTCTCGTACGGCAGGAGGATAATCTGAATCCAACCAGTATACGAAATCTCTCTAAATGGATGACGATCGTGAGACGCCTCTAAGAGCCTCAGAGCAGAGCTACTTGATGGTGTCAGATCGACTCGGCAATCCGCTTTCCTGCATTCAGTTCGTCATAACTAGAGCAATTATGATATCTGTTGATTTTCACAGCGCTACTTATACCCTACAGACACTACATGGCAGCCGCACCTCGGGAGCGCCAGTGCGATCTGATCGCTTCCGAGTTCGGCTTCCTGGGTCCGTTGATTGTGCCTTCAGTGGAGTGTTTCGTTAGTTATTCTTATTCCGCAGTCTCTCCGGTCAGTCTGCTATGTGCTTCGTCACCCACCGGTCAATTGTTGGCTTCTTTTCCGTAACCTCCTGTAAATTGCCCTCATACAAACACAGCGCATTTGCCACTTCAGACACCACAATATGCTGGGCGGTGTAATTGATATGTACGTCAGGATGATCATACATCCTGCCGCCTTCAGGGGAACAGCCACCTCATTGCCCGTAAATTTGCCAAGAGAAGTATGATCGTCCAAGCTGCAGTGCGAGGGTGTTTCCATCTTCCTCCGGGAATGAAATTACATCGTTCTTGAGGTCATTTACAGTGTCTGGGAACTACAAGCTATTGTAATTCTGGTTTCTTGTGGGCTCCTGTGATGCCCGCAACGGAGACCAGACGACATATCCAGCCAGTGCTGGCCCGAAATTAGGTGCCGTCATTGCATACCGATGCAGTGATCCCCCTTTCTCGCTGCCGCCGGCATTCTCTCTCCCGCCTTTACCCCACGGGTCAGCCACGTAACCGGAGAATATGGCGAGACGTGTAGCTGAAATAAGCCATGCTGTCCGTCGCCAACACAACGTTTACTTGCCTCTTCACATTTCGTCTTCCGATTGTACGTCTTACTCACCTCCATCCAGGAAGTCTACAAGGATACCTCAGGGGCTAGGAGTTGCGTCAAGAAGCGAAACGCGCCGATGATCAGTGATATGGAGCGCGTCCGCGGCTCCGGTATTACTCAAGCGCCCCGACGCATCTCTCCCCGATGATGAGTAGGTGAAGAAGCTCGTGCATTGATACGGTGCTTACGGTATGTGCCTTCACATGTCAAGTAACTCTAGCTCTGTCTGGCCGTGGAGAACGACTCACACATAGGGAGTGAACGTGCCCGGTATCAAGAGGTCAATGCGGCCGTGGGTGTCTTGTACTTGGAGTGGATCGGTGACGAAGCGGCGCGAGCCTTAATTCTCGGAGATGATGTTCGGTGACTTGGTCGAGAAATACAGGCCGAAAACTGCACCAGAAGAAGATGCCGTCGTTGTCAAAGCACTCATTGCAGGAGACAGAACACGTTGTCCATGCGTACCATGCACTCTGATAAATCACGTCAGCCGGGGGAAATGAGATTGCCTCATATCCCCTGACCTTTTCCCACAACCCGGTGCCCAACAGCGCTCCGACATCGTCTCCAATGTAATATCCATAACTCTCCTCTCTCCGTGTCGGACAAATTTTGAACCACAAATCGCTTTCTGAACTTCCTTTGTGGCTCCGATCGATCGATCGATCGATCACTTCCTCGGAGGAATCAGTCCTACGACGGCGCGCATGACGAGTAGGTACTCAAATCGTAACGCGAAATATCACGTCCAACTTACACCGCATGCATAATTTCCATCACAGTTGTATTCTGGTATAGTGGAGTTTTCCCGAACTTCCATCCACGGATCTAGCTCCTGTCGTATCCAGCATGACGTTGGACGTCTTTCCCCTCGAACACACAGACTAGACGACTTCTAAGACAATCTGCGTGTGGTTTGAATACAGAACCATCGCATAACAAAATACACGAGCTAAGTACCTCGAAAAAAGTGTCCACTGGATATAATACCAAGGACCTTTGCTATGCTCTGATCTAGCGGTACAGCACATCCCCAATGCAGTGCCATTACGATGGCCTTTCCCTTGGCCGTTTTCAATGCGGTGGCTCAGACGTAGCCTTTCCACGGCTGTGTGGAAGAGTACACAATGAATGTAGTATCTCTGCCTTGCGTCATGTTCTCCGACCATCTTCTTGTTTACTCTCCCAGCCGGTAAATTTCTTGTTTAGGTCGCTCATCCCAATACCTCCACCAACATGCCATATCTCGTCTTTCCTCCTCCAGTCTTCCTTGTATTCTTACCGGTCCATCTTTGTTGTACGTGCCATATATTCAATAATCACGACTTATGTTGTCGTCGGGATCTCTCGCACTCCAACGTCTTCAGCGTCGCTGTAATGGACTTCCATTGACCGCCTGCGCGAAGTCTTTCGACGCAACCATGCTCACCGGGAAGGGTCGGCTACGGAATCTAAGGTCGTTACAGGCAGTCCTAACACCTCGAATATAATGGGGTTCGGCTCACTTGGTTTTGGTCCAGTGGCTCTGATTGATGGTGAATCTGTGGACTTGGTAAGGCATGAACACCATACCCATGTTTTCATGAGAGCGGCTAAACACCACACCCACACCACCAGTCAGCCCTGGTGTGGGATCCATTCCAAAAGGAAAATTACATGTAGGCAATATCATACTGCCCCAGTATAGGATCCGTGCCAAAGGAAAAAAATCACACGTACGTATGAGACGATATCGACTGCCAGTATGGATCCAATACTACGGCCAACCCTGAAATTCTCGGGCCGTGACCCTTGAAAATTGTACGATGAGGTTAGTTTCAAGTTTTCCTTGGGTCTGAGAACCCGAGCCGGGATAAGTGTACCCACGATTCGGCTAATCTGAGCTCCCATGACTTACGGTTTGTTACCCTCCCCAAGTTCAAATTTAGCCAAACGGCACAGGGACAAAAGATGTATAACTTTTTTGGGGGAAATCTTGAGTAACTTCACATCTACTTAACATTACCGTTCAGATTTTTCGTGCTGGAAAGATCAAGGTTCCATCCACAGTCCTTTCAAGTTTTGTAGTAATCAGAGATGGATTGCGTGTGGCCGATGGAAGGCAACATGAAGAATTAAAAAACGATATTAGGTCATAATACTTCTTGATTCGTGGGCGTATCTTCATCCGATGTCGTGAACGTGAATGCCGACGACCTTCATATGTGCAGTTCACGTAGAAGATCCGGGGTGGACCAATTTTCGGGTCAGATAATATTCCCACGTTTACGCCTCTTCGTCGGATGCCGACTTGATTTGTTACCTCCCAGGTATGGGTCGTGCAGTCATGAAGCTTTGTTCGGGGAAGTCCTCAGTAGTGATGTCGAACCTAAAGGTAAGCCTTGCTATACGCTCAGTTACTCTAAAGAAAGTATTGAACCATTGATGGGGCCATCTCCAGCACGTGGCACCCTGTGAACCCATCTATCGATGACGATTCAGCACAATGTCTGCAGTTTCGTCAGTTCTAGGAACTCGGGAGTCACGTCTTGGTTTATGGTAACCCCTTTTGGTAGTGGCAATATGATCGGCGGCCCACGAATGTTGTTGGTTGATCTCCGGCACGTATCCCATAGGCGGGCTGATCTCCCGATTACCCTGGCCGTTGGCCTGCGGAACCACGGCCGCCCACATCCATCCATGGAGCGCCCCTGAACTTACCCACAACAACCACTGGCTCGCTTGTACGTGCTTGTATACGAGCGAGGCACTCCGCAGGTTTGTGCTTCTGAATTGCTAGACTCTGAGAACGTGCTTAGCTCGGCAATGTTGCTCAACCCTTAGCGCATTTTTTTCTGACCTCCAATGCCGTTGGTCCATATGCGTAGTGCAGTATAAGTAGAGGGTATAACATGGTCAATTCCTGAACATCGCATCACCACCTTCCTGTCTCCCAGTCAACCTGTGGGCCATGTCGTCTCTCAATGATGGAACTCTCGGACATGGCACTGATCTAGCAACCAGGTGTGTTGTCTGCAAGGTCAAAGTACTCGTTATGGACCACTTACTGACGTGGAGACACAGTGTGACCAACGCTTCAGTCGATGCTATCGAGTCACTTCCAACGGCAAACAATTCAGCTGTATGTGTCTTTTGAGCCATGCATCATGTGGTAAATACTGATGTCTTGGAAAGAATCAATACAATAATTGCCCACCTCAACAGTGCTTTTACAATCGAGATGGCAATGTCTGCCTGGAGTTCATTACGTGTGGTTCAGCGCCCGAGCACTTCAGAGCCCTGCACAGTATTAGGGACATGGCACGTGATGTCAAGATTGCCTGCCAATGGCATGGTTGTGGGCGCCAGGTTCAGAGGCACAATTTCATGCGTCACCTGCGCGAGGTCCACTTGGGGCATGGACGGACAACAGACTACCAAAATGG
This sequence comes from Pisolithus microcarpus, assembly GCA_024613185.1. NCBI lineage: Eukaryota > Fungi > Basidiomycota > Agaricomycetes > Boletales > Pisolithaceae > Pisolithus > Pisolithus microcarpus. The sequence goes on along the minus strand of JANFAI010000056.1, from coordinate 129,363 downwards.
AGTTCTACTATCTCATGGAGAGTGAGCTGTTTGCGAGAAAGTTGGCAGCATTAGTGGAGTTCGTCTTAATTAAATATATCATAATAGACTTGGGCGCGAAAACCTTATAGTGGCTGTGCCCGTGGAAACGGCCCGAAACCATGGGCGATCCCGGCGGCTTGGGAAGAGGTACTTGTGAGAATCCAACATTCACACGGCGCCAGCACTGTAAGAAAAATTCGCGGGAGTGGTAGTAAATGTCAGTCAGAAGTTGCGGTCGGCACACTACAAGTGTCCTCGGGACGTAATTACGGAAGGGCGTAGAGTCTCGCTTGCTTGGATGTAGCACACTTCATGGTAAGCTCGCCATCCTCGTTTTCTTCCCCTGCATCCAACTCGTTGAACTACCCACCCGTCATCCTCACAGCCGAAAGTTATTTGGAGTAGCAAACTCCACTTTATGGCCCAGAAAACGGTACCGGGTTCGCTTACAAGGGCTAAATTTTCAAGGACGGGGTACACGACCACGGAAAGCTGGGCGCGCTTTCCTGGAGGTGCCCACTCATCACATCCACTCACACTAGTCTCTTTTTCACCGCAGATATGTTCCTTCATCGATACGTGAGTACTCCACGTTCGCCCTGCCGGGCCAAGTCGCACTAATACCCGTGACATCTCCAGCGGCTAAGTCAAACAACCGGGGGGCTCATACTTCGTCTTCGCTGGAACTGCCCACAACCGGTTTGAACACGGTCTGGGTACATTTTTCTGTCACCTCCCTGTACATGACCCCTTCTGATCAGCACGCATCGAATCGCGATACGACTACAACTCGAGCTACGAAAATTAGGCATTGGTATATGGTCAATGTCATCGTGATGGTATTTCATTCACCGTTCTGTGATTCCCTCATACTGGTGACCTATCCGCTCGACCTCTCCCACTCAATGGACAAAGCCTACCTCATCTAGTCCCGCAGATAGAGGCGCGTCATATTTTCTAACAACACGGTGCGCCTGCTCGTCTCTGGTTTGTTCCTCAGCGGTTCACTCTAGCTTGTTAGCTTGCACACTCATTCTCCTTTCACTCGATCTCTCCTCTTGACCAAACCCACCGATTCTATCTTCAGGACCCAGACCACGACAACCGAAGGTCGAGTAATAGATGACGGATTCTTTTCACACCGCCGTATCAAAGGGTGTTCTGAATCTGGTCAGGTATATACTAATAACTCATGGAGTGGTTTATGTTGAACAAGTTGTTGTGTCAGGTAAAGAAACCACCGCCAGTGGTTCGGTGTCCGCTCACGTTGACGACACTGGGCATGTTCAGAGTTGCACTTTCAAGAGAGGTCTAACGACTTATTCTTTGAGCTGTGCAGTACATGGATGAACCTAGTCGTCAGTCTCTGCCTTCGAAATGTGGGGATGGTGTTCCTGCTTTGCCGCGTCGACAGATTAGACGTCTCAGAAACACTGGTATTGAACTCGAGTAGGTTAAACTCGTTGCATGTGTTAGGACTGCCTAGAGCAACTGTGGATTCCATATCCATTCTTTCCCAGTGAGCCCCGTCATGTCAGGGTGCTTCGTGCAGGAATCGATTGCTCAAGCGCTCATCTGTAACGTGGCGATTCTGAGGACGTTGGAGTGTGAGAGATCCTGGTGACAGAGCCTGTGAATATCGAAGGGATGCCATGTACGACAAAGACACTGAGGATACAGGGGCGCACGAGGGACGAGATGTTACGTATAATGCATGAGTCGAGCTAAAAAGTAGCCCGGGCCGAGGCAACTGAGGCATCCCTGCGCCTCGCTAATCCTCTACACTCTGGGAGCCACGGCTGCGCTGGAACCAATTGCAGCGCGCATTGAGCGCTCTTCCACGACTGTGGGAGAGAACCGCTGTATCAACCAACGGTGCGATCAGCGAGGAGACTTTCAGGCAGTATGTCTCTGTCTGAAGAGTGTCGCTCGAATTTGACCAATCATCTGATCGAACAGATAACGAGTGTGCAGCGCGGAGTTCCACCATCGCAATTGAATGTAGGCGCACCTCCCGCGGCCTCCCTTTCTCCCAAGTAGCCGCTAAACGTATCCAGTACGAAGCCAGCTTCGATGTACATTCGAATAAAATGAACATTTCGCACACAACTCTACCTCGATAAGACACCTAAGGGTATCTCGACGAACATCCATATGGTAGTCATACCAAACATTCACTCTAATTTGAATGGTCATTCTTCCACCAATAGTCTCTTCCCTTCGATGAGTCCCATCCGTCTACCCACCGGCTTCAGACATTGGTCCTGGAACATGGCCACCATGTCGATTTGAAACGTGAGGCACAGGTTCAGGAAATGTTAACCATGTAAGAGGCCTCCGAAGGCTAGCTATAGACGCGGCTACACCATGCAAAATATCGGGTGTGGCAAAGTGGAAGGCTTGGGGCTGGTTCTCGAACGCGGGGACAACAGGAGGTGGATAACAAGCAGGTGAGTATAGATCTCGGCAATCGATAGTGTGAAGCTCTGCGAGGAGTTCAACTTGTGATAACTTGTACCTCCCAAGCATCGTAAACCACCGCCTAGAGAACGACGTACTGCCTTGTCTGGAGCAAGACGGGAAGCTCCCGCCATAGCAGCAAGAGTGATCCTAGTATACCAGTAGCATTGTCGAACGTGAAGATTGTAGTGCCGGAAAGTGGCGGATGCGGTGCTTGCAATGAAAGCGATATCCAAGAGACGGGGCGAAGGGTGGTCCCAACGAAGTGTACCCTTGCATACGGGGTATTGACCGGCCTCCGTCAGTACTCGTAGCACTCCCTACGTCAGAGGCATCAATCATCGAATGAGGATGCTAGAGTCGGAAGGACGATGTACCTGACTCGCACCACCGTGATAGTGTCTCTTGCGACTCCCCCACTCGAGGAGATTACCCGTACGCCATTGTTAGTAGGGACACGCCCGATGATGAGCATGAGCTTCTCGTCTGACAATACAACATCTCGGCATGTCACGAACAAAATAATCAACAGGCTTACGACCTGCATCCACGTCGACAAGAAGGAAATCATGATAGCAGGAAGACTGAGAAGGAATGTAGTACAAATCGCATGCACAGACTGCTGCTGTTTGCAATCTTGCAATGCGAGGGAAATCACGGGCACTGTACTGTCGAGAGCTTTCGTAGCAGTACAGAAGGCTTGTCCTGTGAATCATATCCACAGTTGGAGGATGGTGAGGAGTCCGTGGTCAGATTAGGGCTGGCGCCGGAGATCAATGAGCGACTTTTGGATAGACTACAGCTCCTGCCTGGAACACGCAGATGTGAGATCAACGATACGAAGGTTGGAGGACTGGGGAGAGCAGAGAGGAGAAATACATACATTGCCTCGTGTTGTGACAGTAGTTTACATTAACCTTGCTGTGTGTAAAGACCAGCTGACGTGTTCTCAGCCGGAGCGCGGCGCCCACATGGCCCGGATCGACAAGAAAAAGCTGGGCATCTAGCCAAATTTATTGCCTTGCGTTCGAGACGGAGAGTTCTACCACGTTGTGCCACGTTTGTCATGGAAATTTTTAGGGATGTCAGGTTCGAGGAGAGGCGCCGAACAGCGGAATAAGTGGCAGAGTCAACACCTCGGATGGCGCGCTTAGGTATCCAGCGAATGTGCGGGGGGGAGGGTGATGAACGGCGGCTCCCCTTATATGTCCCCAGTCGTTTCATAATCTTCTCTGTTGGGAGTGGATGGAGTCACTCTAGAGGTTTCATCCCTCACGTTGAAGATGCCTTACCTCCCGTGTGTTTGACTTCTTGGGATATGAATGTAGGTTGCCGAGACCGTCGTCTGAAGCGTTGGAGTTTCGTAATCTCATCAAAGTGTACCCTACGTGCACGGTCTTCACCGGCCCTCTGCCAGTACTCATGGTGCTCTGCATCAAAGGCGTCAGTCATTAAAGGAGGGTTCTGGAAAGGCAATGTACCTAGTTCACATGACTGCGATAGAGTCCCTTGAAGCCCCTCCAAGAGGACATTACCCGCATTCCAGTGTTTAGTAGGGATGGACCTGATGATTAGCATGAGCTCTCTCCCATCGATAAAATATCGCAAACAATTAACAGAGGCACTTAAGACCTACGCCATTGTGGTCGAAAAGATATTCACGATAGCGGGAAGAGAAGGAATCGAAGTTACATATGCTGCCGCTTGAGATCTTGAGATGCAGGAGATCACCAGCATGTACTGTCAAGAGCAGGCTCCCATAGCAGCGGAGATGACCTGAGCCATGACGTGTGAACCAGATTCATACTAGTAGTAGCAGGACGGTAAAAGTAGGTAGAGCCTGCGGGTTGCAACGATTAGGCTGGAAATTTGGACATTTATTCAGTCACGTGGCCCAAGCACCCTACATAAGTGAAAACGAGGACTACGCCTGCGCCTAAACACAGTTGCTAATGCGTATCTGGCGTCTGAAGGAAGCCAACATTGGTGCGTATTCCGAGCCTGCTGGTGATGCGTATTGTGCTTCTCAAATGAAGCTGTCCATGCTTATACTGCGTCTAAATGAAGTCGTCTGCGTTTGAATAAAGCCATCAATGCATGTTCTACATCTAAATGAAGTCACTGGTGGCGTTCTCAGTACCAAATGAAACATATTCTGCGAGTAGTGCAGCTGGTGAAGCGTGTTTTGTATTACTAGATCTGCAAAATGGCTGAGTTCACCGTCCTCTTCGTACAGTTCCTGAATTCTTCGAGTGTTCGGCAAGCGCTGTTATGGCACGTTGTTTCCCCACGTGTCCTTCGCAGTCCGTTGTGCTCCTGCTAATCTTGCAGATTAGTGAATGAAGCCTGCGTAGCCTGTGCCATGCCAAAACGGACCCAGCGAAGCGTGTACCCCGTTGGATGAAACTGGTAAAGTGCGTGAGTGCTCCATCCAAACGAAGCTTTTAAGGATAATCTACGTAAAAACGAAGCTCCAGAAATGTATCAGCATCTACGATAGTATCCTATCATTGGTGTCCTATCCCCCAGTACCAGCCCTAATTCGCGCAAGCTACTCTAGCTGTCTACAGACTCGTCGCTGCCATGCTATTGTGGATATGGTTCATATGTCAAGCCTTCTCCACTGCTGCGAGAGCTCTCGACAGTACACCACTTGGGATTTCTTACGCCTATGCATCGCAAGATGCCAAGCTACAGCATCAGTGGGTGCATGTAATTTGTATTATATCCCTTCTTGGTCTTCGTGCCATCATGAATCTCTTCCTGTCCACATCGGTACAGGTGGTAGGTGCACTATCTCTTGTGTATGGTCATGATGCCATGCCATAGTGACAGAAGAGACATTCACGCTCGTCATCGAGCGCCACCCTAGGAACAACGGACGCAAGTAATATCCTCGAATGGATGACACTCAGGATATGGAGCTAGCGGATAGCAGTGGATCAGCTTGATTTCCCGCCTTGTTTCTGGGACGGTTGTAACAGTTTTTGATTTCTACAGTCGCCTACTACGTATGTAATACTTTGTGCTCTAATGGTATATGTATATACTGACTATTGTACATGCCTCGTACTTCCGCTCGTTGTATGTGCAAAGACTCGCTTTCGTATTCAACTTCGCGCGTTTACGTCCACTTTCTCAGTCGTCTAACCTCCCTGGGAATATTTGGCATCTCTCCAGCTAGTCGATCGATTTTTAACCCCCTCCCTCACAGTAAGTATCGTCGGGTCATTTCTCGGATCAGTATTCCCATTTCACACTGAAATCGTCTCCTCCTGGCCTGTTTCAGTCCTGATCCGCATCGATTGACGCAAATCAGTCCCCTAATACAAAATTGCCAGACGATGTTTAGCAGGTGGGCAAACAAACCAACCTATGTGCTCTGATGGGTTGGGCACCTGTCTCTCCAAAATCTTGATGATGACTATGTAGGCGCGAGGTAGTAGGTGAGACATCCCTCAAATGACACCTTTTCTGGGGCCCAAGGCAGGGCTCCGGCCACCTGAGAACCGATTGATTCCTCAGAAAACTGATATGCCGCATCTCCTTGTGATTTCAAGAGGCGGAGGAATTGGATAGTGGTTATTCTTTGGTTTCTGACCTTAGCACGATAGCGCAATGTCCTCCTCTGCGATACGCACAAGTCGTAATTTCCCTCGCAGCATTTCCGGACTTGACTAGGCACCCTACTTACCCGTTATCAGTGAAGGGAATGCAACAGAACCATCGGGTGGATAGTAGTCCCTGTTACCCAAGGGTAATTGTAACAACTGCGCTCGAACATGGAGCCTGTTATGTCCTCACCTCATTACCACTTCCTGCGTCATCCCCCCTCACTCTCCGTGCCACTGCAATCCGTTTACAGCCGCCCGATAACAAATAACTCCCACATGAGGAAAGCCGACCTCACGATACTCGTCTCAATGTCACCAACACGAACTGCCTGGACGCCGAGGGGATGACAGAAGCAACAAGAGGTGTCACAAACCCGGGAGTATGAAGGCAGGAAGACGGATGGGACGCACCACCCAATCAAGCATAGATATGCAGGTGAGTCAGCGGAAGGTCGTTGCGTGTGTGATTGGGCCGTGAGCCATCTTCCCTGTCCTGGAACATAGGTAGAATGGCCAGTGATGCGACGTATGGGGAGATGGAGGGCAACAGTGACCATTGTGATGGAGCTAAAACATGACTGTCATGTGGACAGATAAGCAACTCCCAGGAATTCTTGAACCCGACCTCCACCGCACTACCATTCTCAAAACCCGCGGTGCAGTCCTCGACATGTACAATGAAGATGGATTTGGTATCGCCACAACATGAAATATAAATATACTGTGCCTGTCTCGGGATGGCCCAGTCGCATGACTTGCCCATGCTTAGGACTGAGACAGCAGTTGAACGCATAAGAGATCCCTCACCGCCAAACGGACGGATAAAAGTGCGTCTCGGAAGATTTAGAAGCTGTAAGTGCGCGGGGGTCCAACGTGGAGTGATGCGTGGGTGATGGTGGGTCCAAGCCTGTGGTAGATGAATTCGGAATAGGGCTATGTAAGACTCTAAGAGCACCGATGACAACGCATCTTCCAGAGTTATCCTGTCAGTAGCCCTTCCCAGGATTGCACTCACTTTTCGTGCGCAGTCGAACCATTCATACTTGGTTTGTTGACCTCTCCGCGTATATATCTGTGGAGAGGTCATCAGGGAGATTGTCCAAAACAGATCAGTAGTCTGTTTGGACAATCTCCGTGAGAGTCTTACATAAGCTACGCAAGGCTGATCCGGCATGATTGCGGCGATGCGAACAGACATGCAGGACCCGACTCGCCCGAGGCTGCAATTGTTCTCCGGCGTGTGAGGATTTTGACCCTGGCTCAGCTCCGAAACGCCATACGCACTCCATTTTGATCTCGTCTGGCCGAAGGTTACCGCCCAAATTCTGAGGAGGTGACAGAGATAATTGTTTGGTTAGTTATCACGTCAGTCCGATCCCACCTTCCCACAAGGCGCTACTGATGGAGATGGCCAGGGTGAGCCCCCGTTGTGCAACCCTCCGGAAAGATCGCCGAATATACTGAGGACCGGTGGCACGATTTACATAACATCCCGTCTGGCGAACAGGCTGCATGCTCCTCAGCCTGAATCCATGGTAATTGTCAGTAACAACATCGGTAAATGTCTTCATGTCTCCAGGGCACTCCACGCGCAGCCCCGTCCTTGCACGCTCGCATATTACTGTAATTGGCGCAGACCGGCAGTGGCTAAAATGATGAAAACTCGCAAATCTGCAAATGCCGTCAGCCAGTCATGCGGTGACTTTGGAGGGCAGTAACATGGCCTTATCTTATCACCAATACACTTACTGATCGCACGGTGTACCTCACGGTCAATTGGAATTTGGAACTCCCCAACGGCTCAATGGACTTTAGTCGGCTCACTTTCCACTCCCAGCGTTTGGAGACCTAGCCATCGGAATGCCAACGAGTACCGTACAACTGCTTCACCCTTGCCATTCTCCGCGGTTCCTTCTTCATCGACGATGTCATGTCCTGCACCCGTGAATGACACTCCCGCTTGTCGTCCGCACGTGGGCTCGGCGTTCTGTCCAACAACGACCCATGGCACTGTTCGAAGCAGAACCGACTGCGTTCATACGGGGCTCATGCTCTGTCTTACTTACATGTTCACTCTCACCTTCAATCCGTATCTCGTTGTCTACTTCTCCTTGGGAAATTCTTACGTTCTTCTCATACGTCCTCTCCATGCCTCTCGAGCGAGTTGACTCTCTTCGGTCACTTCTCTGATCAGTATGCCTGTCTCACGCCAACATCATCCCTCCAGCCAATTTCCTAAACTACATTGATCGATGTAAATTGGAGTCTCCCGTAGGCCTTAGCCCCAATACAATATAGACATACGGCACTTACTAGGTGGACAAGCTGACGCGATCTGTGTACTTTGAGGCGTTCTACTCGTATGCGCCGAGACCTGTAACTCCGCTTCACAGTATGGTTGACTCAGGGCAGGGTCCGCGCCGATACTTAGGCAGACCAAAAACTGCAAACTTTATCTATATAAGGCACACGGCGTCGGTTTGCGCGCCATTGAACAACACGGCACATCATCGCATTCGACGACAAGTGACGGCACCAGAGCTTGCGACCATCTGCGGTATGTATGTATTTCGACCTTGGCTCAGCTCTGCGTCTGATGCCGATCATCAGCGTTCTTGTCGATGGCGGCTATCCCGTCAGGCCGGGAGCTACCTCCCAAACTCTGTCATAATGGGTTAGTTAATTTACCACGTCGGCCCCGTACAAGGCGCCACTGATGGGGGCGGGTACCAATCCCCATTGGTCTCGAGGGCGCTTGTCTGTTCCACTGGGACCTCTGAGTGGCCGTTATAACCCATTCGGCCGTACTGAAGTCCTCTTTGTTAGATCGCTCGAGTATACTCAGCAGTGGTGGCATGAGCGGCCACTCAACTCAAATCCAAGATGGGAGGTGGAAGCATCCATGGCGGCATTGTCGCAAGGTCATTTCCTCTCAGGGTGTCTCGTCTTTTGAATTGGCCGGAAACTCGTCAGCGTGTATGCATGGCAATTATCAGTAGCAAAGACGGTAAATGCCCCTACGCCCCGACCCAAAGGCATCCCACATAGCCTCGTCCTCGCACGTTCGCATATTGCTATGATCGAAGCCGACAATAGAGAGGTGAAATTACTTGGGACATGCAGGTTTGCACATGCTGCCAGTCAGCCCTGTAGTGGCGTTGGAGGGCTGCAACATAATCTTATCATCACTATTAAAACTTACTGATTTGGAAGGTATACCCGATAGTCCGGACACGTTAAACCTCCCCGACGAATACGAACGAACTCAACCGACTCACTTCCACTGTGTGGGGACCTAGCTACCTGAACACCAACGTGCCACCACCGTCTTCGCTCATTATCTTCGTCGTCGTATCCGAAATGAATGACAACCATCAGGTCACACCATCATGTTTGACATTTATTTTATTTTATTCTCGTTGCTAAGCCTTTTTTTAGTATCCCTCTCATTTCACGGTTCATTCTCGGGTTCGAGCGGGAGTTTTTCGCTCATATTCGTTGAGAGCCCTCCCGAGCCCTCCTGCCAGTCAACACTCAGCATGTTGATTGCGACGATGACTAAATGATTTGGATATCTCCAAGATCTGTGCGGTCTATCCAGTCCCTCGGGTTCGTCAGCCTCGAAAAACGTTTTGGGTGGGCAAAGAGTGATCGAACTTTTTCTCTGCAAGGTACGTCCCTCCCAGTGCTCCGCTATCGATCCCCAAGTGGGTCAGGCATGCCACCCAATGCAGCTGTAAAGACAGAAACTATGATTGCATGCCCCTTCACCGTCTTGCAGCCATTTGTTCGGAGTCGGCAGGTGAGGATAATACACCTACACGAGTACCCCGGCACGGCTTGCTTGTACGATACGGTAATCTTTCGTTGCCTCGGTTGCTATTATCTATCCACACTCATAGTAACAGTCTATAGTACGGTGTTGGTCGGTATGAGATCTGTGCCGACCTCCTATCTTCTGACTTTTAATCTTCCACTCAGACCTCCCATTTGCCATCCTCCGCCCTCCACTCGCCACCCTCGGACCTCCCATTCGCTACCTCGGACCTCCCAGTAACCAGCCTCAGATTCCCGAGCCTCAGCCTCAGACTCCCCAGTCACAGGCCTCTCCCCAGTCACAAACCTCTCCCCAGTCACAAGCCCCCGACTCCCCAGTCACCAGCCTCGGATTTCCCGACCTACCTTGCCAGTACATTCGTTATGTAGTGGGCGGAAGATACATAAACCGGCATGCCTTTCTCTTGTACATCGGTGCCCCACCATCCTGCGTCCCTAGAAATTAGTTGGACATGCTTTCTGATCATAACGAAGCACCCCGTCACTATTCTGGTCCCCCAACGAGGTATGCAACACTATACGTCTGACATCTTCACTGGCTGACACGGATTCAGTGAATCCAGTCTAGCCGATGCTCTCGGGCCAACTCAACCTGCAAACAATCCAGCCGTATGTGTCTTCTGAGCCATGCACTCATTGGGAGAATGTTTATGTCTTTCAAAGAAAGAGAACCAGTTTAGTCATTGTCCATCTCGACTTTGCCTTTACCTTCGAGATGGAAATCCATGCAATACGCCTATCACGTGCAGTACAACGCCGGAACACTTCCGGATCGTTCACGGCATCGAGGGCATGGCCCGCGGGGTTGTGATTGCGTGGGAAAATTGTCGACGAAGCTGCCCTCAGCGAAACAATTTCATGCGGCACATTCGTGAAGTCCATATGGATCACCAGCGGAAAAGAAATGACCGACACTGAATTCTGGGTGTTACCGGAATAGTTACATCACCTACGTCTAGACTGGATGTCAATACCCGCAACGTGAGTATTTCTTGATAGACGGTGTGGCGATCTACATAGAAAGAGCTAGCCGATGAAATGTATACTTTGCGATTCGTTCCTGTCACTCAAATATACATACATAAACTGTCGACAACAAGTATATGGCATTCCTACATCGCTGACGTGACGCTGGAGGGCATCGCAAACCAAAGGATTCGGCGGTACAGTGCATAACTCTGAAAGTGCTGCTGGCATGCGGCCTTTATACCTTGCTTGCGATCTCCAATTTGGAATTTTCTTATGCGTGTCATATATAGTTTGTCAAGAGACACAGGATACATAAGCTACGGCCTAGCTAAAAGATTGCTAATCGTTGATTTCTGATGAAAGACCGTCGTTCTTTCAAATTTTAAGGACGAGTAGAAAGATGATGCGATACGAGTAATACACCTCGCATAGTTGTTGTTTCTACTTTTCCCTTTCACGGGAAGACTCGGGATGGGTAGCGCGTGCATATGATGACCAATCACTCGCTCCTTTGTTTAATTGTTCGCACACCCGTCCATGGGGGGACAGAAACGTAATTCATCACATCATAAACTGTAAATTGTGGCTAAGACTAGTTTTACTGCTCTACTGTGAGTTTCTGAAACCACTTTCCAGCTATGCAAACGTAGTGCTATTGATTCTAAATTATGTTGATGGTACGGAAAATCATGATGTCTTTCCGTAACCGATTTCGGTCAAGATCGTAGCGGCGCCGCCAAGGTAAATAGTTAGAATCGGATCGAAGTGTACATCCGGGCTTTTTAACAGTTAACTCTGTTCCTAATTCAATCGATGCAAAGACAAGGGGAGAATGCGAGATCCAACGTACACACACAGCGCATAAACGAAAAGAAAACTACAACTGAAGGATGTGTCATAGGTAGGGCCAACACGTTAACATATATCACACCTCCAACGAAACGCGACCGTTACTCGATCTCACAGACGTCGATCCACGGGGGCCCCGCACTCCCGGACCCCAGGATACCGTTCCGGAAGTTACGTTCCCAGTCCTGTGCTGCGCGACCACGCGCTGCCGTCCGCGCCCCGCAGGGTCCTCGTCTCCACGTCTCACCTTCAGCGAAGATGACGAGTTCGATGTGGTCAGCTCAAACGAGCCTTCGAATGTACGGTGCATTTTGACACATGCGTCGCTATTGGAGGTGATGGCACTCGACGCAAGGAAAGAGTCGAGGGGCGCATCCGCGTATCGGAGGGAAATGGGAGAATTGGACGTGCGTGCAGAAACTTCGAATGCGCCACCTGTATTTGATAGAGTGCTTAACGTCAATTCTGATTGGATGATGCTAACGATAAAAGTCAGCGAGTTTGTGTGAACGGGTACTGGATGGCCTGGTACGTACCTGTTACTTGTCTGCATGTCCAGTTCCGTTGCTTGATCGTGCTCGTTCAAGAGGCAGACCGTAGCTTTGATTTTTCCGTTAGAGGTCGCGAGCTTGAGGGAGCCTGACGCATTGTAGTGACCGGCAATATAGCCGTTGCTCGACGTGAACGATCCGTGCTTTAACGCGACAGACTGTATGCAAAGAAGATGTGCATCATCCCCTGTTGACAGGACGTCGAAGGGTGACTTACCGTGAGGTTGATGTGTGAATTCGACGTTCTCAATACGACATCGTCGAATAACATTGTCTCCCATAGATCGCCAGCCGAGTACGAAAACTGGTTCGTATCTGCATCAAAGCGCTTGATGTGCAGAGGTGTTCCGGGAACGAGAGCAACCGGAAAGGTGAAAGTGACGAAGAATTGCACCTGATCCTTGTAATTATACGTCCAACCCATTCGCGGTGTCTACAGCAGAGTTACTTAGTCCACTTGTTCTGGCGAGCCTTAACAGAGAACAAGGCATCGAAAGATGGATACGCACGTAGATACCGACACCATGCTCGTTGTCTGGTCGGTTGAACCTACACAACGTCACCCGAGCAAGGGCTCTCTGATCGTAATACGCTGCTCTCACATCCACTCGAACGCTTCCTGATTCGATGTTGTCCGACTGTCTCAGTCTGACCCGGCCATGCTGATACGCACCCCTCGCGATGAGGTACAAAGAATCGGCATCGACGGGGAGTGTGAAAGTAGTCTGAGCACCGTACGGGTAGTTGAGCTGTGGCCTCGGTAGTGTTGGCCACGTTGGATTGGACTCGTAGTGTGCCCAGTTCGCGGCGTCGACACGATGGAGAACTGTTCCGTCTTCAGGATTGGGTACTCCCACCGTTGGTCCTGAGTACTGATGCTGGTGCTGGTATGATACATATCGATCATGGCACAACGGTCTCACGAAGAATACCAAACACCTACCGAGCGGAACGCCATACGTACGGTGCTTCTCGCTGCCACGACAATCAAGAGATAAAGAACAAAGGCTGTGGCGAATGCCTTTATAAACCGACAAAAAGGCGATCGACGATACGCTGGTGTCGCTGGGGTGCCCGTCAATGGACTACGACTGTAATGGTGTGGGTACGGGCTGTACGCTGGAGGGGGCTGCGGTGGACCTGATGCTGAGTGGCTCGAGACGGCGTCAGCTGTTTCCCTAATCTGCATGACGGGGTTCTGGGCGTTGGCTGCGGCACCTGCTGCTGTGATAGCATTGGACACTTGCAGTTGGCTGCTAGTACTGGGCTCCTGCTTCGCGTCGGATACGATGATCATCGTACAGTCGAGTTGCCCGAATCATCGTCTTTGCTGCTGCCTTGAAATGCGGGTTTTACCCATGGTCGGGGCGTCTGAATTCCGCAGTCATGCCAGTTTATGCCAGCTCATCTGACTCGTTCAGCACAGCCTGGTCCGTTCACAGAGCTTCACACACACGTGGCCATAAGTCAAACACTCACTGGACTGCGCCCTTCAACCCAACCCACAGAGAGCTCGTTGCAGCGGGAGGCACTGCGATCGAATATCAATCAAGTGATATTTGCTCTCTCGTAGCGCCCAAGTAAGAAGCTAACCTCGAACCCAGGTCGGCTTGCGGTCGAAGCCGTCGAACACCATTGTTTCGCCCTTGGCTCTGGTATCGTTTGGGTATCCTTCTTGGTCCGATATACTACAGGTCTGTCTGCTGCAGCTCGTACACGAATCGCATGCGCTGCAATTTTTCAAAGATTATTATATAAGGTCACTGGAAATACATAAGGGCAATCTCGCAGCCTTCTCCGTCCCCGTCCTGAGACATGGCGATGATCTATGCAAGAGGATTCTTCAATCGCTACGAGAGAGGTTTGTGACACTAACCTGCATCTCATAATTTCTCTCTACTCAGGTAATCAAATGACCCGAGGTAATATCGCAATACATGCTCGCCCAACAATATTTACCTTCACGCCATATGATAATAAAGGCGTGCTCGATGCCCAACGTCAGATCATACTCCTATATCTCTTGTTACATTCGCAAGACTCCTCGAATCCCTACTTCTCAACTTCAATCTACATATTTACCATGCTTCTTATGCCACACCTCGATCGATTCGGGGCCATAGTGCTGGTAGGTTTGCTTCGGACCTTCAGGTAGCCGTACGTATCCGGGCTTCGAGTCTAGTTTGACAATGACCTGCACAGAACGCGTCGATTTGTCAGAAACGGTTTGGTATGAATACTAGTAAGTATTGTTGTTATTGTTACGGGTGGGTGGGAGGGTGGGAAGCGGGCGAACGAACCATCTCTTCGGGTTCTTTGAGCTCTGGCTTGTCGATCGCAGATGCGAAGGGGTGTAACAGGTCCGGCCTAAGAAGGTGAGTATCATCAAGGTAGTGTCGTGGAGGCGTTGTCCGAATAAAGAGAACCAACAAGGGCAGCTGGGCCCAGGACAGTGTGGAAAATGTATGTATGTATGTATGTATGTACCTACCAGCTTTCATCGTAAAGCCAGAGCATGGCCGAACATCTCTTGCAAAAGGTGCGCTCGGAAGAAGCAACAGATTCATGGGGCGTGTCGCGGTCCAGAATGGCTTTGTAGACGCTGTCTCACGATCGAAGCGATGAGTTTTCCGTCCCTCACCAAAGCCAACACAGAATGTGCATACTGAGGGAATGCGTGGCAGCTCGTTCTTAAACCTGAACTTACCCGATATACCTCTTCCCCTGAGTTATGTTCAACGTCTTCGCATGGGCGCCTAGATTGACAGAACCGCCTACACCCCCAACCTTGCGGCATATAGAACAAACACAAAGCTATATAGATCGTTCCCCAGAAACAGGAGCGTGCACGCCGCACGAGAGAAGGGATCATAAGACTTGCTATTGTCAATGCAATTGGAGACAGACCTGGTACGGTACGGGTGTACTGCTCAGTACGTCGAAACGGACAGTTCCGCAGTGACAACTTCCTTCGAGTTTGATTGGCATGATTCCAATGAGAAGTGATACGTACGATGATGGTGTGGAGTTGGACTCCTTTGTAAGCCGAGGACCTCCGATTCAGGATTATGCAGCTAAGAACATACGTCACCGGTATGAAATGCGATCATTCCAAGTTTTATGCGATATGGTATGTGCGACAATGGTATCCGTCACATGCGTACTAGTGTTGATGATGGTAACCTTTACTCAGTCAGGCAGGGTATGAATGCATGAGAAAACGGCAACGGAACAGAACAGAACACAGCAAGGCATCAAGAAAGTCACCAGCTTTCAGTCGTCGGTCAAGGTAATTCATTCATTCGAGAAATGAACGCTCCCCGATTCAATTTGTCTCCACTCCATCGATCCGGCTCTTCTTCGCGGGCACACTGCCGTCTTCTTCACCCTCTCTCGCACGTTTACTCCTTGGCTTCCTCGAAGGTGACACGTCCCTGAAATTCGGGGGAACGGTCGTGAACGCGTTATCCGAAAAACTTGGGTTTCGACCAAAGGTGCGGCCACGTCGATTAGTGCCTATGGTGTTGGATGTCAGAGGTGTGGATGGACGGTGGACCACTTGTTCGCCACCTGGGTTTGGACCGGGCGCAGGAGGCGAGTCTGTGCTTGGAGATGGGCCCACACCAGGGCTGGGGCGATGTTCAGCCAGAAAACCCGCACTTGGGCTCCGCTGGGACGTGGGAGGCGGAGGTGAGGGTGAGTCAAGAGGAGTTGAAGGTGTCCACAATTTTACCATTACTTCGGGGTTGTCTGGTTCCTCGGGTGCAACTTCATCCGCAGGCTGCTGCTCGACAGATGCGGCTTCGCTTTCAGATGGCGGCAGCATTTTGAGAATTTGCCGGTACGCAGTTTGAATCAATCAGAAGAATTGACAGTCTTTGGTGTACACCCGGAGCCAGACCCCCGCAAAAACGGAAGGCGTAAGAAGAGAGATGTCACTACGGTCTGCCTTGCGACCAACTGTGCACGTACTATGGAGCTCAGTTGCCGACGGTTATCATTGAAAGGAGTATGGGGACGCGTACTTACCGTCAGGTTGTTGCTTCGAGTAAAATGTCACGTCATCTAACGGGTTACGTGGGCCTTTTCCATAGTGCAGCACCGACACGTTCACTGCTACATACTCCTCCGTGAGCTGTAACACCAACTCTTTGTCTACACCTTCCAGCGATCCAGATTTCGCGACTTCGACGATACGGGCAGGGGTAACGTTTTGGCTGACCATGCCGAAGTCGGCGTATAAGAAAACTTTGTAGTCGACAAGTCGGTAGAGATCGCGGGTATGTATGCGTTCTGTAATAGCGCGTGCGGGTTCGAGCTCCTGTTTGGTAGTATGAAATTGGACTCGTCACTTAGTGCAATCTATGAAAAGGCCAACCTTCTCGCTCGACTCTTGAATTTTGTTGAGAAGGTTGTCCGTGAGGAAGACGTATTTATCGGGTTTATCGACCATATTCGCCAATTTGAGGTAGGGCTCTGCAGCGAGGAGGGCATCCGTGACCATATACTCAATGGCTTTAGCTAGATGGTGTGTTCATCATAACAAAGTCTTGGATACGTATGCGTGAAGTTGGAACTCACTGGTCTTGTGGTTATATACACGCTTGCGCAGAGAGAAGCGAGTGTAGTACAGCTCGTATATTTGGTTGGCATCTTTGATGTCATAGCATATCTTGTTATCGATAACACGTGCAGAGGAAATGAGTCTGTCAATAAAGATGGAAGTGAAGGCCTCCGTATCGTTGAAGTAGGGAAAAGGGCTTGCCTTGAAATGGACAGACTCCCTCTATCACCTACAGCGTGACAATCCCTCGCGATATAATCAACCTAGGGAGCCTAAACCAACGCGCTCGTGAGCACGAGCTTTTCTGCTTACTTGTCGACATCTAAGCCGTTACGCGCGTTCGCTACGATTTCGAAAAGAAAGGGCTTTTCGGTACCTAGGCTAGGTAATACAAGCGCGGCGTCAGCGGAAACGTAGCCGACGTGATATACCAGAGTGCACGGTACGTACGAACAACGGTAACGCCTAAACCATACCACACCATGACCATTGGACTGGCATGACCGGGGATTGTCGTGATCGATTATTCACTACTTGCTGTTGCCTGACAGCCTGCATCCATGATAAGACGCTTCACTCGGTTATTACCGCTGCTGTCTCGTCGAACCTCAGGGATAGTTGCGTCGCCACAAAACTATTTCGGAGATCAGTGACCTTTTTCTTTCCCGCAGGTTTGAACACGCAGCACACGTTCCATCACATGCAAATATGTGCGGCACCACCTTCTCACGGTTCTGAATCAGAGCATGGAGTTTCGACTTATATCCTGTGTTATACTGACAAAGCGAGCCTTTGTAGGAAAATAATGGTTGTACTAGTAGTGTGTTTACCTCTTCTGAGGAGCAGTGAAGGGGTAGTACGGTTTAGATGGTCTATCTACAATTGGTGACTACATACTTGTCTTTGTCTATCGTCAGGGTCGTTCCACCGTCAACGGTGGCTTACTTGGTCATGCAGATCAGATAGGTGTGTCCCTTCAGCAGACGAGGTGAGTGGATGAAGAAGTGATTGTCCCTGGTCCTAATACGCAACCATAGTTACATGGCCAAACGAGTAATATAACATGACGAGGAAGGTAGTACACACGCGCAGGGCCACATGAGAATATCTACTAGGGAGTGGACCTTCACGCTGGATTCTTGTAGCGGTTCAATCCCTGAAAGCACCCACAGTGTCCTAAGGCATGTCTGTCTGCCTTTGCATAACCACCGATCCCATCTGATCCAGGTCGGAACGCAATGAAACCCTCTGCCTTTCCCTGGCTGCTGCATCGCTGGAAGGCATCTGCGACCGTAGTTTGCTGGGTGTCACGGATCCATTCTGTCCCAGAGAACCAAATGGTGGCACACAAGACACCAATGACACTGACGTAGTTGTTTGTTAGCAAAACCATAGTTCCCGTTGCAAACGAATGACTTGTTGTGATGCAAACAATCTGTCCGATGTTCAGAAAGAGGGGAAAGACAAAGTTAGCGACAGATATGAAAACTATTTGCCGGATCTGCGCCCCAATGCGACCAGCTTATGTTGATAGATGATAAGATAACCCTCCCTTGGTATTGCGGAGACATACTCACAATATTTCATCTTGGAGGTTCTAACATGGAAGTTGTATAGGAAAATGCTGACGGAATACCTAAATCAACGCTTCGCGTAAGAGATACCTGAGAAGCGAGAATGTAACACAACCTTACAAATTGTCTAATATCTGCATCGTCCATTCCGCGGTGATGTATGGATTCCGATACCACGTAGCCTGCGCGTGTTGTTCCAGTGACAGTAATAACCTCGTAGACTGAACGAATTCGTGGAGGTACAAGGACTATTTGGTGCTGGTCAGGGATGGAGCCGAATACAACCGTTGCACACTTACCAACACGATGAGACGACCGCATTTAATACATATTGGGAATGTGAATATCTTGAAGAGGGTGGATCTTGGGGTTACGTTGACGGGGTATAGAACAAGGAAACGAGCGAGCAGTATGGAGTCATAAAACACAGGAGGGAAAAGCGCAAAGAAAATCGTTGCAGTGTAAATCCCTTCTCCCGTGGGACTGAATGGGTCGAGGATGGCTCTACCACTCGTGATGCCGCTTAGAACACCCAGAACCACAGCAGTAGATATAGCTATGATATTCAGGTAAAATGCGGGTCGCCTGCGTGACTCCTGCGTCGAAAAGGCAGACAAGACGACCAGCAAAGTGACAAGACATGCAGATAACGCAGTCACTCCGAGGATAAAATTGAATGGAGGGCGGATAGTGTCGATGAAGTTCGAGATTATCAGCTGAGAGTTAGAAGTCTGAGACATATTGACCGACTGACTGTGACGGTACAGAGTTAGTGAACGTTCAAGGGGTTAAAAGTGTCCGCGTTCTATGTACCCGCCGCACCTCCCGAGGTGCTCAGTTCGCGTACTGCCACACCAGTTGCCATACAGCAACCGCATTTGGTCGACGTTCGACCGTGGATGAGGACATCAGACCATTCTAGTCAGTGGTACGCCAGTACTTCGGAGAAGCGATGATCAGTGCCGATGGTATTTCCGGATTTGAGACGACAGAGTGATCAACCAGATGGGGTCGAACACCTGATTGTACCGCGAGCAGCTGCGAATATGGGATTCTGAGTTGCAAAGCAGAAGGTGAAGGTACACGTACATAGGTAACGAATTGAACTGAGGAAAAATTGCGAGCCATTTGCCAATGAGAGAGGATTCTGACGAAAAGGCATTATCGCCAGCCACGCACGTTTCGACAGATGATGAGATCATGTTCCGCATTCACCCGCCCCAGCGTCCTCACTCAAGCTATTTCGTTCCTTCGTTCATTGCCAGGGCATGTACTAAATAATCCCCCGCGGGTGGAGCTGCCCTGCATCAAAAAGAGATTAAAGGGTGCATCAATAGTCTGCAATCTCTGATAAAGTCCGACCCACCGCATCACTTCAAGTTGAATTCGGTCAATTACGGATGTCACTGTACGATGCTTTGGGGAAGTAATCAAGGATTGACGTGCAGGAACCGTTCTTTTGGGAGGAGCCACGTTGTTATTTGATCCGGAACAAGATTTGCCTCCGCGCATCGGGTACGGTCAGATTTGTAACGGTTACCATTGCCAGCCTAAGCGCATTGGATTGAACCGCGCGTAGATTCGTCTGTAGAACGTTGTTCGCTGCTAAATAGAAGCACGCACTGACTCTGGTTTACATTTATGTGTGTGTGCTGGGCACCGAAGTGCAAAACGGATGTGGCAAAAACTGCTAACCTGCCAATTGTAACATGGCGTGCGTTTATGCCATTGTGCGATGATGCAATGGATCAGTTGCTTATATACCTGGTCAGTCAGTGACTTAGTTTTAGTACGTATGGACTCTCAATTAATGAAGTTTCTTGCTGCTAGGCCATAGAGCAGCTTACATAAGCATTAGTCCACTGGCTTGTCCCCGTGACTTCACATCTGCAGGTTTTTGTGCGTCCGAATATCTATTCATACCCTGCGATCTACTGTCTCTTGCTAGCCGCAACACTGTGCCCTCACGGTTGGGGTCTATGACCGAAGTCAAACACAACGCGCCTGGTCTCTTTAACGCCTGTCGGATTATTACATTGCTGAGCTCCATTCTCGTCGCCCTCGGCTCAGGAACAAACTATGTTTGGATTCGGTGGTGATCCTAGTTAGTCCATTCCTGATACTCTTTCCACAGATCTTTTCTGGTGGGTAGACAATAGAGCTTGAACGGTCACGGAATGTCTTGAACACCCGCCATACTTAGCCTACGCGCCTCAGCTAGGCGCTCGTCTTCACATTTCGCACACTCAGATCAACATCGTCGGGCTCGCTGGAAATGGTGTGTTCCATTTCTTCTTCGAAGTCAGACTTATGTTTCGCCCCAGCTGGTGTTTCTGTATCTGGGCCTATCTGGGGCCGTATTGTAGATTTCAGAGGCCCCCAGATCCCACTCATTGGGGCTTTCGTGTTTTCCCTCGTTGGATACGCAGGGATGAAACGTATGTATGACGAGGGCACTGACTCCGGGGTATCCATATCCTCGGCACACTTTGTTCTATTGATTGTATGTAGCCTCTTAACTGGCTTGGGTGCGCACGCCGGTGTAGTTGCGGCTGTCAACACCACCGCCAGAAGTTTCCCGGAATCAGCGGTATGTCGTGCCTTTCTATCTTCTAATTCTTGGTTGTCTCACCGGATGACCATGTCTCATGACAAACTCTAAAGCGCGCCACAACCACAGGTCTAGTTCTGTCTGGTTTTGGTCTTTCTGCATTCTTTTTTTCGACTATTGCGCACATTTTATTCCCTGGAGACACATCGGCTCTCCTGCTTCTTCTCTCCCTCGCTACCTCTATACCCATGCTTGTTGCATTATTTACCATGCGGCCGGTACCTCTTCCTCAGACCCATCCAGGTCCGAAGGATGATGTAAATGGAGAATATGAGCTTTTACCCAGCGAAGAAGTGGCGCCACCCACTACTGGCCCCAATATCGATACTGTGAGTGTGGTGGGAGATAGTTACGTTGGTTCTCATGAATATCCAGCCTGAAAACGGATTATCGTCTACTTCACAGATGGATTACAACCACAGTCACTTAAGGCCAGGTAACTTACCAGATGTCCACGGGAAGATGTTATGGAAAACCCCGGACTTTTATCTCCTCTGCGTGATTTTGTCGCTCTGTGAGTGTGGTGGGACTCGTCTTGTTGTATCACATCTAACTGTATTGTGAAGTGGGTGGAACAGGGGTTATGTGTCGGTTCAGATTCACTGGTTTACTTGTCCGACTTCGACACTCTGCCCAGATATTAACAATGTGGGCTTAATCTCCCTCGCCCTCTTTGCCAAGTCCAACCCGAACTATGAAGAAGAAGAAGCTTCCAAGCTGCAAGCGGCGCAAGTATCGACGTTGAGTGTAGGCAACTTTGCTGGTCGAATATTAATCGGTGATACGTATCTCATCGGTCCACTCTGCGTGACTAATGCAACTGGCAGGCCTCATCTCGGACTTTACACGCAGCCAGTTTCAACTCCCTCGTGCCTACTCCCTGTGTATCGTATCCTCGCTTTTCATCATCTCCCAGGCATTTGCAATCGGAATTTCGAGCGTCGGTACGCTGTGGATGGCAACTGCCTTCCTGGGATTTGCGTACGGCAGTCTTTTTGGGTGCCTTCCTGCAATCGCAATTGATTGGTTTGGTTTAGGTGGGTAAGATCTAATCCTCCTCCGCTCGTTGTGGACTGCATGGTCATACATGAAATGAACGCATCGAATCCGCTATCTGACGATACGCACATGTTACAGCTCACTTATCCGAGAACCTGGGATACCTCTCGCTCGCGCCGCTTATCGGTGGTAATGTCTTCTCAATCATATTTGGTAAGAACATAGATGCGCATACGCCACGCGGGGATACGAACACGTCCCGTGGTGTGGCTCGTGCTGCAAATACTGTTGACCGAGGTGTGCTTCGGGACGTTTTGTCAGAGCGTCGATGCTTTACTGGTCGGGAGTGTTACGTGTCGAGCCTGCAGGTCACCCTGATAGCCTGCATGGTCGCGCTTGTTCTGAGTACGTGGGCTGCGAGGCGGGACAAGCATCGTCAGAAGGCGAGGAAAGGGTGAGCGGAGGAGGATGTGACGATCTAGTATGGCGGACGGTTATGGTTTATGAGTGTGTGCTGGGAAGTAGCAGTATACGGGCCAAGTGATCCCCTTGCCAAAACGTGTAACCTTACACATGCAATTTATTCTGAGAAACAGCCAGCAGAGCCCACAGTTGAAACCGAAACCGCTGGAGAATGCTGGGTAACATTCCTAGAAGTCCACCGTATTTATGCATGTGTACGGTAGTATCTAAAGTAACACAGAAGATTCAGTGGTTTCTGACTCTCTTTGGGAACATATATCAACATCTTGCGGTTGTGGATTACATGGTGGTAGGTGTGCACTCAGAAGGAAGTCAATTTATGAGAAGGGACAGTGAAATTTCGGAGATTTATTGTGCAATACATAGGGTAAGCACTGTAAAAAGTAAAATCACTATATTTCAGTGTCTCAGACGCTGAAACGGACAAAATCAGTGTCTGTGACACTGAAATCATGGACGCATCTTTTCAGTGTCACGGTTGGAATATGATTTTACGCGTCACAAAAAATTAATGTTTGATTTTCAGTGTCGGGGGAGAAAGTCAGCGTCATACATAAACTGACTTAGCATGGTATATGCGGCCACGAGAAATGCTTAGTCAGCAGGTACAGGCGTGTCTAAAGTGGGGTACCAAGCGCACAAATTGACTTATCTAAAAAAAATCAGATTCATGTTTTTTATTTATTTATTTCTTGAGTCCTGGCGAAATTACGTAATGCGAAGCTGCATTCAATTCTGTCAAGTCCTGTCCCTACAAACAGCGTGACGGTCACGCTCACGTGTTTATCGTCCAGCACCCGTTCTTTGCTTCCCCCCATCTCTTTCCTCGACATGCCGCTTGCAGCAAGCACGGACCTATCGCGAGCCGGACCTCAAGCACCCATCCAGGCCATACCCAGTATATTCGACACGCTGCAGAGCCCCACACCAACAGAAACAAGTCGGTATCCGGTAGGTTGAATCAGTCCTCGTCTTTCTCGCAAGATAGGCCATTCTCTCGGGGTTCTCACGTACGTCTCAAGATCTCGTCATGTTTCTATTAGGCAGGACTGACGAACTCTGTGATATGTGTGATATGAGTCCCTATATGCGCTGTTTAGCCGGAACCGTATTCAAGTTTGGGGCCATATCTGGCGTGGCAAGTATGGATTTGAGCTAGAGAACATAAAGGTGAGTGTATGCGGTGACCTTTGTCACAACGCTACTTCACAAGACTCCGTAGGGCGACGCTCAATGGACGGTCACGATCTTCGTGAAGTGTAAAGGGAGTTCCTTTATGATGATACGAGGGAAACACAATCGCGAAACAAAGACTGTCGTGCATAGCGCAGCGTTCCACGACTCATCCCTATACTAGAAGCACAACGTTCTAATGCAGAGATAGACAGGTGTCTCCCCCGCGGTGAGCCCATGTGCACCAAACCACTCATGCGACGCTTTGACAAGTTGTGGGAAACCCGAATATTTCCACTGGCCCGTTCACTGACCCTCCCTCCCCCAATGCAGGGGTTACTCCAGGGCCCGCCTGCCCCACTCATTGTTCGCAAAATTCCTTCCCAAGAAGGCTGGTACGTTTGTAGCTGTTTTCACTTCTACTTTATTTGACATGTTGCTAGTCATGCATTGTTCCAGCCGTCGACGCCTCACATTCTCTACCCCGCCGCTACAGTACTTTGCTGCTGGATGCCTTTGGACACAGGGTCAGCGTACACTGCAGCGAAATGCCCGACCAAAACGACATCTCGGTTGATCGTACCTTCAAGCAGGCTTCAAGTGTATTCGTTTGATGGCTTTCGTACACGCATGTCCAGTTACTACCCCGGGATTCGCTGCATTCAAGTGTTGCTTTTGCCGTACCCTTCTTACATGGTCATTCTCACAGGCAGAGTCTGTAACTTGTTGGTATAGCATTTAATGTCAGTTGTTTCGATTGCGACAACGTGGGATATAAGTACAGGAAATCCGTGCTATCCAACCAAAAAACAAGTGCCCGTCTCGTCATCAAACAGCGTCGTATGACACGGAAATACAGCTACATGACGCTATCAATCAGCGCGTAGAACAATTTTTTTCAGTGATAAGAACGGTTTTATTCAAGGATCAAGACACTTTTTTTACTAGACCAAATGTCATCTTCAGCGTCACGTTAAGACACTGAATTTCATTGACTGGCGCTATTTTTCAGTCATTCCAACGCTGATTAAAAGCGTTTCAGACACTCAATACCAGTGTCCTGACTATTTACAGTGAAGCTTACTACCATTGACTATAGACATACCATGTAGAGTACATCATGCGGGTATTCGAAAGGTCGAGTTAGGACGTAAAGGTATGTACTAGAGATACTCGGTTGGATGTATTCCCTTGTTGGCAATCTTGCTAGCTTCGCTTTGAATTACATGGTTGTGATCGTCTCTGCTCGTATACATCCGCGTGTTTGGTGCAGCGTTTCTCGTGACAACGCCAGAACACTAGTCCGGCTGGGGCGGAAATACAGTAAAATAAGATGCCACTCGCGAAATAAGAAAACAACGCGTGTTGTTCTACACAGGGTATGCATCTCGACAAAGCGTCCACTGTGCTCTGAAGGTATAGTACAAGCACTCAAGAGTGCTATATGAACGGGCGTGGTGACGTATGGTATACCTCCTCTCCCTCTCCCAACACCACCTGCGACTACACACTAACAGCACCGTCACGATTATCTTTTCCCTCGCTACCCCCTGGGCTTTCCTCATACACGACATCGTGTACCACATCCCGCACACGCTCCCGCTCCCTTTCATCCGATGCGCGGGGACTTGCTACTCCATCTAATCCACGCAACCCAAGACCGGCAACGACGTCCACCGAAGACAAACCGCGATCGTCACGATCGTGGTCGTACATACCAGGAGCTGGCTCCGGTTCGCTTTCATGTGCGTCGTCTTCGCGGGTGCGCTTCCAGTCTTTCTCTCGGTCATTCACTCTGCCTCGCCGCCTCTCGCGTCCCCTTCCTCTCTCCCCCCCCCTCTCCCCCTCCCTCCCTGCCTCTCTTCCATCCCTCACCTCTCTTATGGCGTCCCTCGTTTCCCTCACCGTCTCGGTCTCCCCCGTACCCCTCCCGTACCCCTGTAACGTCTTCACGATCGCGCCGAAATAAATAATGCCCAAGATGAAAAAGACCGAAACGAGCACTCTAGGACCGATCGCTGCACTGGGGCTGAGTGGAGAAGGAGTGGTTGGATCGGTTGTGGATCCGGAGCGCCATACGAAGGCAAGGATGGAGGCAATAAAGAAGATCATGGACCTACGTCTGAGAATGAGGAAGGGAGAAGGGTTAGAGAGCATGAACACGCACCAAGCCAACCAGACTCCGGGCAATGCCAGCATCACCCACACGTTCCACAGTATGAATGTGGTGGTTCTCTGCGTCTCCTGTGCCCACCTTGTTGCCTTGTACATGCTTTTCATCGTCGCAAATCGGACGATATATACACACCCGTACAGGAGGGACATGAGTGCGCAGGTGAGGGAAAGGAGCGCCGTCGTGCGCACGAGGGGGTCGTATGCCATTTCTTGGTTTTGGAACATGGACAAGATGGCTCTGAAACGGAAGAATGTGATGAAATGGGTATGACAGGTGACGGTTACTTACGAGAGTAGTAGTGCGGAGACGATGTTCAGCGTCTTCCATTCTCGAAGGAGCGAGTCGATGAACAGCTCCCACGAATTCTTGAATCTGACCAGTGCAGGACCCACGTTTGTGGTGTTCCAATCTTCGGAAAAAGGTAGGCCGTGATCATGATGATAGACACCGGTCGTCTGCGGAATGGGGCTCATTCGTGCACGCCGATCCCTCGCACGGTTGCTGGTTTGACAGGCGCGGAGTAACCTGTCGATATCTGGCTGACTAACATCGGCATCTTCGAACAGCCTCGCGATCCTCGAGAAGTACAGGGAGGGAAGTCTCAGCATCAAGTGTAAATATACCTGTCTCGGAAGCGTGTCTGTGAGAAAATCCCTCGCGCGTTGAATGTGTTTACGAATGCGGTCTTTCGGATTCGGGCAGGGGAAGCAAAAGAGGGATTCTTCGCACTTGACTGGATCGACGAGTGGGGCGCCGTGTTCGATGTCTGGGCTGCTATATATCGAGAACCTGCGTAGCCGCCTGCTGAAGGGGTCTACCGGCACGAAAGGTGTTTCGCGTTCACGTTCCTGACGGTGAATGCCCCACTGGAGGATTCCGCGAATGGGCGAGGTGGGTCTCGAGCGGGCGGGTTGAGAATGCGCTGATCTCGGCGGCGAGTCGATCGCGCTGCTGGGGGGTTTGCGCGGTGAAGAGGTGGTGGCTGTGGTTGGAACGTTGACGCGTAGAGCAGCTAAGGCGGAGGGGGGACGAATTGGATCGGATGAACGCGTGTCTCTGAGGAGCGGATGGTGGACTTGGGATTGGGGCGTGCGTCGGGGGGTGCTGGCAGGGTGTCTGTTGGGCGAGTTTGAACCTGTAGACGGAAAGGGGGTCGACGAGGCCATCGTAGCGGGGGTATATACTGACAGGTCCTAGTGAATGGTATTCCTGGAGGGTATTCTCACCTGTCCTGTCCTGGCGGGTATCCTGTTTCTTTGCGAGTTCGGTTGGCCTTATAAGAGGCGGCTGAACCACGCCGACCAAATATATCCGTCTAGGGGAAGAGGACGTGACAGTGTCACGGTGTGACCTGTCCTCGTCCCGTGGCGGGGTGTGTTAATCCGACCTTCAGTCGATGGTCTCATAGAAAACCAGTCAAATAAAACGAAAAAGAACACTTGCAACGCTTGGATCCGTACCACGACAGCCCCACGAAGTCATCCTCACACTACTCATTTCCTTTTTTTAAATTCAGTTGGTCACGGTGGGACGGGCATACGTGACTCATCGCTGCAGCACCATATCACTACTATTCGTATTTGTGGACGGGCATGGATCGACTTGGAGAACGACGACCCAGCAGGACTGAGGGAGGGAGGAGGAGGGGTGGAGGCGGGACGAAGGGAGTGTGGAAGGGGAGGGAACAGCCACAATGTCAAACACGACCAAACAGGAGTGACAAACAAAGGACGCTCTCTTGGCCGACGACGACGACGACAAGCGACGAGGGTGAATGCATCTGAGTCGTGGACTCACCATAAAACTGCCCCCAATGCCATCCCATCACCGCCCTCCTACTACTGCTACTACTATGCGCATGCTGTCTCCAACCAGTGGCTCAGAGTACCACGACAGCGAACCCATCGAACAGCAGGATCATCAAGAGGAAGAACCGGACGAAGAACCGGTACAAACGTTCACTCAGACCAGCCGGGGTCGCCGCATCAAACGTGCTCAATACTATGAGTCCCAGTCGGAGGAGGACAGGCAGGACCCAAGCGACCTCTTCAACGACGACAACCATCTCGTCCGCAACGTCCACAACGATGACGAGGATGAGGAAGACCAGCAGCCTCGACGATCCACGCGCTCACAATCATCGAAACGCAAGACCGAGTTCTCCGATTTCATTGTTTCGGACGAAGAAGATTCAAAGGGCTATTCTCTCCGCCAGAGACGAAAACCGCCTCCGCCCCCTCCACCCAAGACGTTGAGCGGTCGCATATCCAGACAACCTCAGCGTTACGTCCCCTCTGCCGCTGCTACTGTCAGAGAACAACAGCAGAAACGTTCTTCACGAAACACACGCCGCTCAGCAGCCGAACTTGACGACGGTTATGTCGACCACGGCTCTGACGGTTCGTCCTCGGACGCAGAGGCCTCTTTAGCCAACGCACCGCGTACATCATCAGATGCTGGACTAGACCAAGACGCGGAGGGCGAACCAGACCCTGACGCCGAAGGCGAGCTGGAGGTGGAACAAGACGGCAGACCTTATGCACTCCGTCGACGCGCCAAGATAAACTACGCCGTGCCACCTCCTCTTGAGGAGCTCAAGCCCCCTCCGAGGAATCGCACCACGGGCGCAAGAGGTGGAAAGAAGCGAGGACCCGGGTGGAGCGCTTCAGGGACTGAACTGAGCAGGTGGATGGGCATTCCCTTACCTGCTGACGACTCGGTGCGTAAGCATACATTCCATGGTTCTTATCCACGCATTGAACCGTGTCAGGACTCGGACGTTCCTCTCAGAACACCCAGAAAGAACTTCGGTGACGGTGCATTGTTGGGTGCCGGTGCCATGTCCGCCGGGGGGCTACTACCCAGCGACTTTGCAGCCGCGACGGCTGGAACGCCTTCTAACTTGGGTAAAATAGGTGAAGCGGGTATGTGTTTCGCTTACGTCGTTACGTTTCGCTCAATTCAGACCATGCGTAGCCCTCGCCGACGCAGACCCACTAGGTGTCAACCAAAACGTGACATTCGACGAAATAGGTGGCCTCGACGATCGTGCGTCGTCTCATCTCTACATTAAACGTGTGTACATACTGACCACAAAATAGACATACACGCACTCAAAGAGATGACTCTCCTCCCCCTCCTCTACCCTGAGGTGTTCCAACGCTTTGGACTCACCCCGCCACGCGGCGTACTCTTTCACGGCCCTCCCGGAACAGGGAAGACGTTACTAGCACGAGCACTCGCAGCGAACTGTAGGTCAAATGGCAAGAGCATATGTAAATTCATTTCGTAACTGGTCCATACGCGCGCTCACTCGCTTGTACGCAATCCAGCTTTCTTCATGCGTAAAGGCGCAGACTGCCTCTCCAAATGGGTTGGCGAAGCCGAACGCCAACTCCGCCTCCTCTTCGAAGAAGCCCGCACCTGTCAGCCTAGCATCATATTCTTCGATGAAATCGACGGCCTTGCACCCGTCCGATCCTCCAAGCAGGACCAGATTCATGCATCGATCGTATCCACTCTTCTCGCATTGATGGATGGAATGGATGGGCGGGGACAGGTCATTGTGATCGGTGCGACGAATCGACCAGATGCAGTCGATCCAGCGCTCAGGAGGCCTGGGAGGTTTGACAGGGAGTTTTATTTCCCTCTACCGACTGTGGAAGCGCGAGAGAGGATCTTGGGGATTATGACTAGGAAATGGCAGGGGTGGGAAGGTGAGAAGGGGGCAGAGTGTGTCAAAGGATTGGCTAGGATGACGAAGGGTTATGGTGGGGCTGATTTGAGGGTGAGTGAGCCTATGTGTGATGGTGACGTGGGAACCCATCCCCGTGATTGACGATGATGTCGGCGAACAGGCACTGTGCACGGAAGCAGCCCTGAACGCAATACAAAGACGATACCCGCAGATATATCAGTCCAACGATCGGTTGTTGCTCAAACCGGAGTCCATCGGCGTAACATTGCGAGACTTTATGATTGCCATCCCGAGTGAGCCTCTCCCGTCCCTACAATGCCAAATGACGTTCCTGACTTATGCACTCGCCGTGACAGAACTTGTCCCTTCCTCCGCACGCTCCACTTCCACCTCGGCATCTCCCCTCCCCAATCATCTCGTCCCGCTCCTTGGAGATGCCCTCGACCGAGTCAAATCTGCTATCGATAGAGTTCTGCCGGTGTCGAAGAAGAAGCGGTCGGCGTTGGAAGAGGCTGAGTGGGAGGATCGGAATGGGGAAGAGGGCGCGCTGGAGAGGGAGATGTTGATGCAATGTGAGTGTTTCAGTTCCTGTACTATGCGCTTTTCTCTTATTGCTCATCATGAACTAATGACATGTATGTTTTTTCATTTCTAAACTAGCGATGGAAACGATGCGCGTTTTTCGACCACGTGTGGTCATTTACGGTCCAGCGGGGATGGGTCAAGCCCACATTGGAGCAGCAGCGTTGTATCACGTGGAAGGGTGTCATGTCCAAACGTTGGATTTGGGAACGTTAATGGGAGATTCGACGAGGGTAAGATTTTTTTTTCAATGGGGAAAATGGTCGTGTGAACATGCGTAATGCGCCGTTAGACACCGGATGCAGCCGTTGTCCAGCTCTTTGTGGAGGCGAAACGACACCCCCCTTCCGTCATATACATTCCCGCTCTCTCGAGTTGGTGCACTGCCGTATCCGAAACGACGCGATCCACCGTACGCGCAATGCTCGAGTCCCTTTCGCCGACCGATCCAGTGTTACTTCTCGCCGTCGTCGATGGTCCCTTGTCATCGTTACCCGCCGACGTCAGAGCCTGGTTCGGCATCACGCGTGTTTCCCGTATCGCGCTTGACCCGTCTACACCTGCGTCTCGCGAGTCCTTCTTCGCCCCACTTATCGCTGACGTCCGTCGTCCGCCTAACGCGTACCCGGATGGGATTGCACGGCGCAAACGCGTGTTGGAAGTTCTCCCATTGGCGCCCCCACCGGAACCGAGACAACCGAGTGCGGCAGAGTTGGCGTTACAAGTGGAGAGTGACCGGAAAGTTATGACAGTCCTCAAGTACCGGTTGGGACCGATCCTCACCGAGTTGAAGAGGAAGTTTAAGAGGTTTACTAAGAGGGCTAGGGTGAGAGCTGGCGTTTCCCTACTTCTGATTTCGGTTTCGACATCATTGACTGTCACTGACGTTTGGATATGTGCTTGTCACAGGAAGAGTATGATTTCGATGCTATTATTCCGACGATGGCCGGCGATACTGGTACCGCTGTAGGTGAACGTGACGGCGGTACTGGTGTAGTGACGGAAGTTGAGATTGTGGCCTCGAACGTAACGATTCAGGATATGAACGGGATCGTCGAGGTGACGAATGAGGAGGTAGAGCAGGTGCATCATCATCATTATGGTGAAGTGAATGGGATCGTCACGGATGCAGGTGGTAGCGGACATTTCCGTCATGATGTGCATGTACCCGGGGAGCCGTCGTCCTCGTCGGTGGTACCGCCGGCCCACTTAGTGCTACCACAGGTTCAGACGCAGGCCCAGTTGCAGCCGCCGCTGTCATCTTTCAGTTCTAATCAGGCGCAAACGTCGCAGATACCGCAGCAAGAACACACACAACAGCCGCAAGACAGACAAGTGCAACCTGACACTTCAGAACCGTCACCACTGCAACCCCAGCTAGAGCCACATCCCACCATTCAACTACCTGTACTCTACGACATGGATCTTGAACGGATGCACCTCGATCTCTACAAAGACAAGTACCTCACCCCTCAAAACTTTCTGGACGACATTCGGAAGATCGTGCACAACGCGACGGTGTGTGCGCATGTAGACGGGGATAGATTGCATAAAGCGCAAGCGATGTTGACCGCGGCGGAAATGTCTGTGTTAGAGTTTGATCCTCATTTTGGAGTGGAGTGTCAGAGGATGGCTGTGCGTGAACGGAAGAGAAGGGAGGAAAGAAGGAAGGCGAAGGATAGGGGCAAGGAGAAGGAGAATGGCGTTGGGATCGGCGCGTATGCACCGGGAACGCGTAGGAGCGCAAGGCATAATGGACAGCAGCCCGAAATCCGGATCACAGATCCACTCCAACTCGAGAGACGGTTGAAGCGGGCACGCTCTTCTGGGGAGTTATCGAGCGAGTCACCCGACGCCGGCCCCGGAGACGACAAGGACAGGGTCGAGTCTGGTACTAATCCTAGGCAGCAGAAACGGGCACGGACGGCATCAAGTGAGGATGATGACCACGATCCGATCGATTTGATTGGGCCTTGCGGTTCGCAGGTCAGGTTCGCGAATGGGGGTCAACCAGTTCAGGAAGACGCGATGTCGACTCTTGCATTGCAACCGCAGCAGCAACAGCAACAGCACGATTCTCATTCCGAACGTCAACAGGTTGTACAGAACGGACGTGAGCCGGACACGATGGTCATCGACCACCACCGGCCCACTTCGTCAAGTCAGGACAGTTCGAATCCGTTCCTGGTCGGAAGCCCAATACAACCTCAGCCAGAAAAAATGCCGACCATGTCAATATCGCGTCTGCTCAACGGAGATACCCATGCGTCCTCCCATAGTCGTAACCCCACCCCTACGCGAAGTCCACATTTACCACAGAACCTTCAGCAGAGTAACCAACTTCCGCACTACCGACCCACACCTACAACGTCGCCTCCACGGACACCGGTACGACCGTCTGACGATCCTCCGCCTTCACAGCCAAGCGCAGAACCAATGGTCCTTTCTCCCTCGTCACGAGAACCCTCGCGTCCGCCTACTCCCCTACCCGATTTCCACGTGGACGAAGAACTCCTGTCGACTCTCCAATGCCAACTGACATCCAAGACACACCAGTTTTCAGTGGAAATGCTCGAGCAGCTTCGGGCAATATGTCTCGGCTGCGTTTGGCGACACCGCACAGAGTGGAACAGAGATCCTCTCATTCGGGAACTTCTCGGTGTATTGGACGAGTATGTGGACGATGTCGCTGCGGACGAAGACTTACCGTCAGCCGTGGACGCCTCTTTTTAGACGTTCGTCGCGCTCATTCCTTGCATTTCTTTTCGCTTTGATCTTTTGGCCTAGCTTCGTAGATTATCATCTTTATTCGACATTTTTCATTGCTTCCCCCCTATGCATGTATTTTATATGCTCATAAAGTTTAACCGAAAACGACAGCCACTTCTAATGATAATGTACTCGAGTCGGACAAAACACATTCTGCGTGCGTACAAAAGCCGTTGATTCGATTTACAGTAGGGGAATTATACAACCCTAGTAACACTCGAAGAACGTTCCTTTATATAATATGTAACATAACATGTAGACCTCAATGTCTGAACAAATCTGCATAGGTCTAACTCACGTTTCCAGAGACAGTCATGGAACTCCATGTTGTGGGTCAGGCTAAACCCCTGCCATGAGTCCCTAGGCTCATGCATTTCACCCTGATGCCTGATACATGTCTGACGTTTTGTAGCCGCTGCAAGCTCTTTCTCGTGCATCGACGTACCTCGCCTACATAAATGCATCCTACTCTATACATTCGCAACATTGAAGCAATCTTCATCATGGTGTTGTGGGCTATAGTAGAGGCCACTTTGCGTGTGGTGCGGGAACTGCCGCAAGATCTATCTACGGGTCCTTTCTTGCCAAATCCTTTGAACAATATGTAGGGGAAAGGTCTCTTTCTGATATATGCTACGGTATGGAAGACAGCGTGGAACTAATAGAACTTAGTATTTGGAATCGGCTGGAAAAGATTCGAAGAAAAGAGTTGTCGTAAAGGATAAGAGAGAGACGGAAAGACATTTGTTGTACATTTTAATAGCGTCGTCCACCTCTGCCCCCGGGTCCTTGATACGGGCCATAGTCTGGAGGGGGACGGGCAGCTGTGCAGGAGTAAGTACCGATTAGTAACTTACATCCCCGGCTTGAATAAACAAGGGATACATACCTCCGCGGGGGGGCGGAGGTGGAGGTGGCGGGGTCGCCCTCCGCGTAACGCTTGGAATGACAGCATTGCGGAACAATGTCATCAAATCATCGACCCTAAATATCGGACCTGCAAAGAGAAAATAATGGGGGGAGAACAATAATTCCTGCGATCAATGACATTGCTCTTCCATTGTAACACAAAAAAGGCGACGATTCACACGTCGTTAAGGAGAGTATGTACTGACCATCAAATGTCGCGGGATTAGGTAACTGCCCAACGAACCACGATAAGACCGCAGGTAAGGGAGATGGCTTGTCTTCGTCTCGGTCTCTCTTGAGGTGTCCAAGTTCTCGGTCTCGCTCTTTCTCCCATCCAGCTGGGCTCGCGAAGCGTCTTCGGTGGGGTGGTCCATCCGACCTTTCTCGATCACGCTCACGGGGGGGTGTCAAGGGCCTCTGACGTTTCGATGGCGGCCCGAAATCGGGCTTCACCGAGTCCTCTCTGCGCTTGAGGTCTGGTGTCGAGTGTCTCTTGGACGTTTGGGTTGGAAGCACATGCGACGCCGGCACCATGGATTGGAACGACTCAGTACGCCTATCAAGCGTCGCCACCGAGGCGGCAACGTTACCTCCTGCCACAGGCTGGCGACCCGCCATGGCAAAACCGAGATCTCTTGCTGCAATAGCATCGGTACCCAGGTACGTGTGTCGTTGAGCGAACCTTTTGATAGGAGGGTCTGTCAAACGAACATCAAAAACGCTCGAAAGCCTGTCTCGAAAGGCTGTATACTGTCGGACTTACCCGTGGGGTAAACCTCAGCAATCCGTTTCTCGAGTTTCTGCGCAGCCTCGAGATCGCCAAACTGATACTCGTAACGTGCCCACCTTTCCCACAATGGTCGTGCGCGTTCAGGGCTAAATGCGGTGATGACACGCTCGAAAAGTGCTCGTGCGTCTGATGAAATCCTCGTAAGTTTTGGGACAAGGGGATACCAATACACCCGAGCTCACTGTTGTCGTCATTGACCGATATCAAAAAACCAAGATATCTCAAAACAAACTCAATCTCGTCACCGAAACTTTCCAGACCTTTTTCAAAGATACGGCACGCCACTCCGAGACCACCATCCTTGTTGCAATGGTATTCCATCAACGCTGTCGGAAATTTGTCAAGTTGACTTGAGCTTTCTCGTCGCCTTCTCACACACCTGCAGCTTCATAGACCTCCCAAGGGGTCCAGCGGTCTTTCCTGGCTTTCGCAAATACCGCTCGGAAAGTTTTGAGATCGTGAGCTCGGCGCGCGTATCGAATGTACATAATCCACACAAGACCGTATTCAGACCGACGTTCTTGCAGTTCTTTGGACTTGGGAGGTTTCTCATCAGCATTCTGAGTAGCAAAAGATGAGTTGTTCGACGCAGTCCCTGGATCGGTCGGTCCCGGAGTTGTTGAGTTAGGAACACTCGTGGCCACAGAACGGCCGGTGACATCAGACGAGAATGATGAAGTTGCCGAATTCACCCGAGCCTCAAGCTCCTCGAGTTGCACATGCAGGCGGTCGATGAGTTTATCGAACGTAGCGTTGACTTCAGCGAATTCCTTGCGTGACTCTTGCATCTCAGCATATGCAAAATGGAGGAGGAAACTTGTCGGATTCGCTTCCATGCCGGCTTTCAAGATATTTAGCGCTTCTTCTTGCTTACCAATGCTGTTTGTCCACACAAACGCCATATACCTTGCAGAAACGAATTAATGCAGGTAAAGACCGAAAGGAGAAGACCCACCAAATTTCGCTATAGTATCGCATGCGGATGACTGCCTTGCGATAGACAAGCTGGACACGCGATACCAACGTGGCTTTATCTTTTTCTTCAAATTCGAGCGGGTTGTTTTCTTCCCATTTGAGGTAAGTTTTCCATGCTCCCACAAGTGCTCTTTCAGCTGCATTGAACGTTGGTGCAGGCGGTAGATGGATTGATGGTCTTGACGAAGAAGAGGAGGGTGGAGGTGGGAATAAGGGGCCCAGGTGTCTCTGTAATTGACGAAGTACTGTTCGGGCTTGCATATGGGACGGAGACAAATCAGACATAAACTTTTTAGCCTGCGACGATAAAGGTCAACACCCGAAGCGACAATGGAACAGGTACACAGACCGTAATCTTATTCAGCCCGTTCTCGAAGGTCTCAAGCTCAGACCACAACTTCTCGACATTCTCCAGCGGAATCTGAACCGCCCTATGATAGACCTTACGAAGAGCGTCCATCTTTTGCTGTTCTTCCCAAGTAGTGTTCGTCTATCGCGGCATGAGTTGACGCTGACAGCGTTGGAAAGATGATCATACCTCGCCGGCTTTGAGAAACTGGACGTAGTCATACCAAATCTCTCCGCTGTCTTTGTCTTGACCGATGCGATTGAGCGCAAACTCATAAGCTCGACTGACGGCTTCGCGACTGGTAGGGGAAGTGTTCACGCGTCTATAGATTTCGACGTCGGATCAACAACATGGTGCGAGGTTGGGATCTGTTTGCGTGACTGACCTGACATATGTTATATAAAACTTCCAGAGGTCAACTGAAGGTGAAGTTCTCAAGAAGCGCTTGAACAATTCTTCGGCGTACTGGAACAGTCCTGGACTCAGGAAGTGGTTGAGATAGGCAATTTGAGCAGACGACTTGACATTGCGCTGTCAAACTAAGGCTTGGGAACAAACAGGATGTCATACCGTGTTGGGATACGTCTCGAGTAGTGCTTCGTAGGTCTGCTTGACTTGTTCAAGGTCATCACTATTTTCAGCGATGTCGACGAGGTGGTTCCAGCCTTCTGGGTCATGGGGATGTTCACGCAACTTCTCGCGCAGCACATGCCACTCAGACGGTGGGTCCATTGAGGTATCTTGAGGAGTGTCATCTTGCGCAAGAGCAGGCTCGTGCCCGTTTTGAGTGGCCTCCAAGATCGCCTTCGGGTTGAGAGCATTCAAAGCATTCAATATATCTTCCGCTGGGTGGGTCTTGTCGCCATTGTAGTTGGTGTCTTGAGACGTGTGCTCTGTGGGTGTTCCGCTGTCGTTCCTGACGGCTGGTAGTTCAGACATGTCCAAGGCCAGTCTGTCTGCGAACTCGTGCAACCGACGAAAAAGCGTTTGCAAAGTCAGGTTGGCCGACTTTTACGCCGTCTTTCCCTTTCCCACGCCTCGCCAGCCAGCGTCGACACGGCGACAATCACTGCTCACTAAGTACTACTCACTAATAGCAGCGTTGGTGGCAGCACGACATGCCACTGCGAGGCGTAGGACATTCGAAGCTGGTCGGCGACGAGGCACCCTTCTTTGATTCTCTGGAAGACCTCGACGCTTGGTTCACGCAGCCTCACTCCAAGTTGGCGGGCGTCTTCGAGTATCGGCCTCGTCCCCTGGTCAACGGACGATCAGACAACAGAGGAAAGTTACTGGTAAGAAGACGACGAGTTTCCACCGTCGGCTGCTAAGATCTTCCCTGAAGGTGTGCCACGATTATAAAGTCGGTGACTCGTTTATGTCACTGGCTCGCAATTAATGATGACTCGACTCATCAATCGCGGGTATCATTCAGGGAGGCTACACCGAGTCACCCTCTGGGATATGCTATACCTTCAACTTCTGGTCTCTGTGTGACACATTCGTCTAGTGCGTACCGTCCTTTGTCATACCTTCCTGTCTGGCTAATCAATCCGTGCCGGACGTACAGCTTTTCGCATCATCGTATCACAGTACCCCCTTCGGGGTGGATCAGCGCCGCTCATAAGCAAGGCGTGAAAATACTGGGCGTTTTGTGAGCAAACCCGACATCATGTGACCCTCTCAATTCAACTTTCGGTCAGGATATTAGAGCACTCGGAGTCGGATGTAGACGGCCTCAAGCTCTTGTTGGGGAACGTTCCTAGTCTCTCCACCGATCGCAACGCAGCAAGTGGAAGCATCCCCTTGTCTAGGCACTACGCATCCCGCCTAGCCGAACTTGCCTTTCAGCGCGGATTCGACGGATACTTGCTCAACTTCGAGTCCAGTCTACCAGGCGGCACCGAACAAGCACGCGCATTGACGGCATGGATCACTCTGTTGAGGGCAAAGCTTCGTTCCAAAGTTGGTGCCCACGCAGATGTGGTATGGTAGGTACTATAGTCTTGGGTTGTTCCACACGTTGATCGCAACGCAAGGTACGACAGCGTGATCATTAGTGGGGAATTGAGGTACCAAAACAGACTCAATTATCGCAACCTGCCATTTTTCTTGGCTTCGGATGCGCTTTTCACCAACTACTTTGTAAGAAATGTTGTATCCAAGATCACGCGAATTGACCGACCATCGCATGCATAGTGGCCTCCTAATTATCCAGCACTCGGAGCAGGATACTTCCTGACCATCGATCCAGTTCTGTTGGGCAACCAACCCACTGTCGAAAATGTCCCATCGAAAGTGAAAACCCTGCAGTCGGTTTTTACAGGTCTTGATGTCTGGGGACGCGGTCAATATGGTGGTGGAGGATTTAACAGCTACAGAGCCATCACCCATATCGATCCACAATCTCTTGGACTTAGCGTCGCGCTCTTTGGACCGGGATGGACTTGGGAATCTGAACAGGACAAACCTGGTTGGAATTGGGAACGGTGGTGGGATTTCGAACGCAAACTTTGGATCGGCCCTTCTCACTCGGGCGAAATAGTACCGGTTCCCGATCCTCCACGGCTCCCTGATAAATTCCCTCCCTACAACGAAGGTCCATTCAAACCTCTGAGTGTGTTTTTCATGGATACCCCACCCCCTGATCCAGCCAAATCTGCATTCTATACTTGTTTTTCTCCCGGCATTGGTTGGTCTTGGTTTGTCGACGGGATCAACGTCTTGCAGACAGAGCAGGGCTGGACGGATATCGACAAGCAGTGTTCTATTGGTAATCTCGCCTGGCCCAGACCCGCTTTGCAATGGGAGGGGGGCGAAAGGGACGAGGACCTACCTACCGCATCGACCGTACTTGATATGACGGACGGATGGAACGGTGGTAATTCCTTGAAGCTTTCAGTCGCTTGTGGAGGCAGTGATGCAGGTGATGCGTTCTTCCGGTGCATCTGGTTACCCGTTCAGTCATTGACAGTTAGCCCTGGGAGGTCGTACGAAGCTTGCATTGTATACAAACCCAGCTCAGATGAGAATGTCGACCTTGATCTTACTATCATGGTCAAACCTCCTTCTGTAAAGGAGGAAGCTCAACTGACCGTTGGGCAAGCCATTCTGACCGATCTTCCGCATGGCTGGTTCAAGCAAGAGCTGACATTCACCCCAAAGTCGACCTTGGGTCCGACATCGATTGCCATTGGTCTCGTAGTCGGTTTCGTAGCGAAAGACCTCTCTTTACCGTGTAACTTCGTATTATCGCTCGGCAAGCTCGCAGTATACCCTTCCCCACCGACTCCACCGATATCAGTGGGCTCGCCCCGCATTTTATGGGCCCATTTTGCCCCCGATCCCGCTACAGATTCCTTAGCTAACTCGGCCGGTGTCCTGACTTGGGACACTGCACTCTCCCTTCCGCCAATGACCCCGATAAACCCGTACATCAATAATCATCCCGAAGACGCGCGCCCTGCCTGGGTCCTAGACGACGCCTTATTTCAGTCCCGTGCCTTTCTCTACTTCAACGTCTATGTCTCTGCCTACTCAACCGATACCGATTTGTTGGATTCGTCCTCCGCTACGTTCATCGGGACCACTGGGCTAGACGGACATGCCAACCGCTTGTACATCGAACCGCAGTGCCTGCCCCGGGGGTTGGAAGGGAAAGTATGTCTTAGGTTTCATGTCCAAGGTGTCACAAGTGTCGGAGAGGTCCTTCCTTGGGAGAGATGTGCCTTTGTGGACTATAGCATCAAGTCATGAACACCGCCGGCCATTCCTCGGAGAGGTTTTAGTAACCATATCCTTCGCACTTGTAAGAAAGACATGTATTAGGTATTAGTACGGAAACAAATGCTCTGCAGCAAGATACACTTGACACACACAACACGAACGTAAGTATGCACACACCGAACTCAACGTGTCAGGAAGGAATGCAACATCAAACATTATAAGAAAGACGCCCGAATGTAAAGATCACAAAGCAACCGGCTCACACGTCTTTTACGAGTCTTTGAATCTCTTCAACGCCTTCATCAACTGCCCAGAACGCTCCCCATTCATCCCCGTCACGGGGGGTAGTATCAACGGTGACAGATTTAGGCCCCGCGGTGAGCGACGTGCACTGCTTGAGATACTTCTCTTTCATCTCTTTGTCCACCCTCTCTGCCTCCTTTGCCTCCTCGCTGCCTCGCCATATCGCGAGCTCCAGTATACGCCTTACTATGGTGCGCAGAAGCAGGTATCCATGCGACGCGAAGAGCGCAACGAGGAGCGCCTGACCAAGTAACTCTTTCGTCGCTGCCAACCCGTTGCGCCCATGTCCGTGATGGTGGTGGTGAACATGCAAACCAACATCCCCGTTCACGTCCATCTGAGTGATAAGTTCGTGATCAGGAGGACGGAAAAGATACACGAGCGCCGAATTTGTAAGGGCAGAAAGCCAGGTCAGGAACGATAACGACTCCAACCAGGGCCCAATCGTGTCCGTGCGTACAGGTATCGGCCGCCTCGCGTGTGTCGCAATCTTGAAAGCATCAGAGCGTGCCTCTATGTAATTGTTAAGCAGTGCCATGAGAGGTGCCAATGACCAAATCGTCGACCACAACGCAATGTAGCCAAACTGTGTCACCATCTCTCCATAGTCTTCGAAAACGTCGTATTCTGGGCGCGTCACCTCGCTCCGCACGATTTCAAGGAACTCGCGTTCTTCTTTGGTCCGCTTTTCTTGCACTTGTCCCTGGTTTTGTCCGTGAACGGAATCGTCGTCAAAGGCAACACGTTTCTTCTTCGCCTTGCCATTGCGAAAGCTTTTTCCACTCCGAAAGGACTCGACAGCCCGCAGGACGTAAGGTATCCCGATCTCCATGAAGTTGCCCACCACCTGGTTGGTGACGATAAAGGCGAACATCTGCTCCTGTAATCTCGAAGGATTCAACTTTTGTCGCGCATTTTCCCTATCGGCTTCGAACAGGTTGAGTGCGGTCACCTTGCCCGCCACTTTCTCTCCTCTACCGCCACCCGAACCGACCTTGATGGTATCATTCAAGTTGATGCTAAACCGTTCAAGGATAATGGCTGCGTGACGGCTTCCAGAGAAAATATACCGTTGCACAAAATGCATGACACTTTCCCCGAAAGGTACATATACGAATGCGGATAGCGCAAGACCGAGGTACGCGTTCATGGCGGAGAGCGTGAAGACCTTGATAGCCAGCGAATTACTGTGACTCGATTGATGTGCGTGGTTCTCCCAATCCGTGAATCGCCTTGCATGTAACTTGTAACTGGCCATGACCTTAGGCACCAACGCCATGAACAGGATCGTCGGTGTGAAGGACTGTCACGAAGTGTTAGCAGAGTCACTCAGCAAAGCGAGCCGTGAAGGCACGGTACTCACGATTATCTGGTGGCCTGGGCCTTTGTACAGTTGTGTTACGAACGCTTCCAACACGAATATCCCCGTCAAAATCACTGCTAGGACGCTCGCGAAAAGTACTATAATAGGTATACTTGCAAGCCTTCGAAATTCTTTCTTCCACCAAGGCAAGCCGGGACGATAATCCGCCCTTCGTTTTTCGACCCGGAAGGACCCACGAGTACACCACCTCACCGAGAGAATACGTTCCTGAAGAGCCCACCACTCGACGAATACGACAGACCATATCAGAAGGAGGGAGGAATATAGTACCGAATATGGCGTCCCGAAAAAGTAAAACACGAGGCCAAGCACAGCCGGGAAAATGAGGGCACGCGTGTAGGCCGTCAGGAAAAAGAAATATAGGGCAACTGAGTCGCCAAACTGGCGTAGTTGTCATAAGATTGGCCACCTTGGATGAAGAGAATATACCTGATCCCTGATCTTGTCGAGTTGCACTGATGCAATACGGTGCCTTGTCCATAATCGTATCCAGTGTTCGTTGAAGTCGTGGTCATGGAGCGCCATAACGGACTCCACAAGGTCCCATTCTTTGCATTTGGGTATAATACCAAGACCTCCGTCCGGTGGAGTAGATGTTATAAATGAATGCACTAGACGTATTCTGTCGGCTGGTGAGAGTGGAGCCGCATCCAAGTCTTCCTCTACGGACGGCAACTTCGACATAGGCAGACCGTACAAGAAGTCAGAGTATCTGTAGAGTCAAGAATAAACAGGATTTCCGTCCTGCCACGAGAACTGGGAGCATACCGCTCGCAATGCACCAGCCTAGATAGTACATTCTGCGGACAAGTGACGAGGATGAGTAGTTGGTCCTGATTTTCTCCGCTCCTCCCGACTGCTTTGAGACCCGCCCTGTTTAGTGTGTCAATTAGAGTAGTGTATTGTCGTTCGGCTTTCAGTGCATTCTGGCGCAGTTGCTCCTTCGATAGGGACGTCACCCTAGGTGGAGTGACACGAAAAACGATGACAAGGTCCACATGAGGCGGCATACTCGCCACGGAAACGAACCTCAACAGTCGCACCAGACAGTGAGCAAGATGCACACAAGTTTGTCCTGTACGGCGCCTGACGTAGCCAACTACGATTATCGAGCACTTGAACATCCAGCCTCGTGCTGTTGACGCTTGTTTGCGGCACGAGGTGCGTCTACTGGCAAGGAGGAAGAAAGGTGAATTCTTCGTACATACACAAACGACACTTCGATGTAGGTAGCGAAAACTAGCAGGGCGTTGCTTCGGCATGCCAGAGAAATGCCACATGGATCCCAGCATGCATTTTAAAAATTTTGAGCCGATCATCAACGCGCATATGGGTGGTAACTGTGCTGACCACGTTGCGCAGCCCGCTGTGGGCCGACACCTGGCCCACCAGGTCCACCAGGTCCTCCGGGTCCTCCTTGTGCTCCACGTGGTCCCCGAGGAACATTGGGTCCCAGGCCGTTCGGGCCAGTTGGAGGTCCACCTTGCGACGCTCCTTGGCTACCTCTGCCCATTCCACCACCTGACACACCACCTCCACCACCCATTCCTGTCCCACCACCGCCCATTCCGCTTCCCATACTACTGCCCATAGCACCGCCCATGCCCATGCCTCCCATGCCTCGTCCCATCCCGCCCATT
Source organism: Pisolithus microcarpus (assembly GCA_024613185.1). Taxonomy (NCBI): domain Eukaryota; kingdom Fungi; phylum Basidiomycota; class Agaricomycetes; order Boletales; family Pisolithaceae; genus Pisolithus; species Pisolithus microcarpus. The sequence goes on along the minus strand of JANFAI010000056.1, from coordinate 86,358 downwards.
GCTCCCCCAAAACCTCCTCCAAAACTGCCTGCACCCATACCTCCCATCATAGGATTCATACCCATACCCCCCATCATGCTAGCACCACCTGCAAGCTGAAACATCCGGGTGTACAACGCCGCCAGAGCTTGAGGGTCAAACGGAGTGTTGCCTGCAGATGGAGCGGCCATCCCAGTGCCCATACCAGTTGCAACATTCGTAGCACCGCCTGTACTAGCACCGGGGCTGAAACTCCCACCACCACCCTGCGCGTTGAATCCGCTTGCTCTCGTGTCTTCACTGAAATTGTCACGCTGATAACGAGGTTGTGCTAATTTAACATCAATCTAAGAAACCCACGGGGGTCAGTAAGGAGACGGGACAGGACTTTTATCTCGCCTCACAAGTTTACCATCGATCTCCAATTTGCCGAACCCCAGAAATGGTGTTACGTCTGTGTCTTCAAATGATACAAACCCGAAGCCCTTGCTTCGTCCAGTCTCACGGTCGAGCATGACCGTAGAATCAATAACCTTGCCAAACTGGGAAAAGAAATCCCTCATGGATTCCGATGTGACGCTACCAGGCAGTCCGCCAATAAAAAGTTTGGTAGCGCGTTGGTGCTCCTGACGAGGTATTGCCCGTTTTGGATCGATCTGAATAACGTTTAGCGGTCACGAGCGTCAAATTTTTCCGTTCCGTGTAGGCTTAGAAGACATACGATTTTGCCGTCGAGAAAATGCTCTCGGACCATAACCGCATTGACGCTTGCAGGGTCTTCGAACGTTAAGAAAGCGAAACACCGCGAACGTCCGGCAGCATCGCGCATGATCGTGCATGCATCTACTTTACCGAACTGCGAAAAGTAGTTCCTGAGGGACTCTATTCAAAACCTATTTAGTGCTACTGAGCGGTACAGAAAATTGATGACGATGTAAGTACCATCGGTTGTATCCCAGTTGAGGCCGCCAATGAACATCTTGCTATAGATAGTAATCCAGGGCCGAACACGCAGAAGCAGCATGGATGGTTGGGTTACGGACGCAGGCACGTCGAAGGATGACGTCGAGAGACATGCAAAGAGCAAAGTTGCTATTAGTTATCTGTTCAAGGACAGGAGACGTTATAACAGAGAGAAAATGAGAGGACGCTACTGTGTCTGAGCGTTGTGCTAGCCTAGCCTAGGCTAGACGTAGGGAAGTGGATACGGTAGAGCTAGCCTAGTCTTAGTCGACAGAGCTGAGTAGCTAGGCGTGATGACGACGTGACCGACTACAGAGCTAGTTGACTGGTGGGCCAACAATTTCCTTGTGACAACCCCACAAGTTGCGACAGCAGTAGCGACCGCAGAAGATCTGGTTGCGGATTAGTCAAAGCACGGCCTCGATGACTCACCCTTCATCCTTCATTTCAGAAGGTCGGATACTTCGTTCTGGGATATGCGGCCGATCCGACTTCAGACTGTCAGTGGGTTGGGGCTGTTGATACGTGGGAATCTGTTGTGGCGTTGACGAATAGGACGTCGGACTTGAGTGAGTGGGAATGGGTTGATACGTCGGCTGGGTCGTAGGTTCCGACTTCGGTCGTGAAGCAGATATTGTGCTTGAAAGTGGTTCGTGCTTGGCTTCCACTTGGGGTGCCGCGGTAGATGCAAGTGTTTCCGTCGAGGTCTCCGACGCTTTCTGTATGTCAGCCTTGGTCTCGTTCAACTCGACCGCAGTGAAGTCGGGCTCGTCGTTTCCGTATAAATCTGTAAGGGGAGTCATAAGTCCACTTGCTCTCTGTCAGCAATAGCAATGGCATACCACCATAGAGGTCAGCATCGAGCTCGGACATGACGGCAACAGCGCAGGGAGATGGTGGTCAGAAAACGAAAAACGAAATAACGAAAACGGCTTATGTCATCATTTGTTCCCTTTATATTTTCCCACGATGGGTGCTGGCACAGCCTTTGCACATATCGCAGCAAACACGATTCGTTCCATTTCTTGAATGCACACACGGGATCGCGAAGTCGTCGGGATACTCGGTAATGAGCTCCTTTGCATCTGTGTGGGCCATCGTTCCTCGCTGACTCTCCCCAGCCCTTCAAGGCGCGTTCATCGAGCACCAAATAGCACTTCAAAGGATCCCATCCGCAAGAAAAATCATCGTATGCCCTGTTCGTACTCCAGAGGATCTCGCAAGATGTGATGCCTTGATAATACCGGGCGGAGGCACGTCGTGTGTTCCTCCAACGACTCATCGTCCACCGATCCCTCATAGAGTCAACCACCATCGCCCTGCTAGCGAAACTCGCTGGCCTTCTCGAACCACTACGGCAATTCTCCAAGTCAAAACCTATCTGGGGAACATGTGCAGGTGCCATCCTCCTTGCTCAGGTGGTGGAGAACACTAAGCGGGGCGGACAAGAAGTCCTTGGAGGTGTATCTGTGACAGTAGCTAGAAATGGATGGGGTTCACAAGTACGAACGTCACTTTTTCGGGCGTCGCTGGTGACTTAGGACAGACGAACTAGGTCGAATCCTTCGAAGCACCTCTAACTGTAAGTGGCTTGGATAATTCGGAGAAACCGTTTACTGGAGTCTTCATTCGTGCCCCCGTATGCCGTATTCTGTGGCGTTTTATAGAGTGCATCTGACTTTACCCGATTCAGGTCGTCCTCGCCCTTCACCCCCATCCTGATGTGCCACCAATAGAAGTCGTGGCTCGTTTGCCACCCGGGTCTATCCCAGCGTCGCAGACTACACAACCTCAAGCTGGCCCCGACGACCCTCGCATTGTTGTGGCAGTTCGCCAAGGAAAGCATCTGTTGACTACTTTTCACCCTGAACTTACGACAGACGGTCGGTTCCATGAGTATTTCGTACAGAACTGCATATTTTCGTCGCACCCGATATGAGGGTTCAACCATTCGTGTTGTAGACGACCTGCATTAGACTTGTAGAGAACGGATCCTTGTCGCGTAGATGTTATTTGTTTGCGACTGATTGGTCCTCGACTTCACGAGCTGGGCGATGACATCATTGGGTCTCGTGGCTGCAATCCTCAATCAGTTGCTCTTCTACTTCCAAATACTTGTGACGGTCCAAGGCAGGCATCAACCGTATTCTTTCTTCTGAGATGGATTCATTGCCGGTGGACACATCCAATCCTGCGGTAAGGGATTACCTCGCTCTTATCCGGTGGGTGACTGGTCTATCTCGATGTACTCAGCGTACAAATGGACCGGACCCTTCGCAGTCTTCAGGTCCTCACGCCACTCTCACTTCTCATCAATATCGTCTCTGTGCTCGTATGTGCAACGATCGTGAAACCGACGATTGGTAGGTGTTAACGTAGTGCTCGAACTTCGATGTCGTCTTACATTCTCGCGATTCTAGGTGACATAACAAAATTGTACCCGACCTCGATCACCTTCCGTCCTAGCCTGGTGGCGGTCTACGTGATGGTGATATATGTAGCGCAGGTTGGATATTGCGTTTTGCTTGTCTTCGCTAGAAAGGCTGAGACGAAGGTAAGCGCGCTAGGTATACTGACCTGTTTACGAATACGATTTTGAGAGCCTTTGTCGTGTTTACCACAGAAAGCTCTCGTGAAAGCAGTGGGCGTTTCACTGGTACTCGCCAATTGGACAATGGCTTTCTGGGCAATAGCATGGGTAAGTCATGTCCTTTTGATGGACGTGGAATATACTTCACATACTGTCCATACTTCGAAAAGGTGATGCGATTGTTTCTTCTTTCGACGGTATTGCTGGGCATTCTCGTAGTCCTTCTGGCGTACTCCAATGTCGTTCTCCTGGTCTATCATACGCCGACGACCGAGCGCCCGCTCGACATGATGCTTATACATGCACCACTTCGGTTTTTCTTCGTTCTCCCGCTCTCGTTGATGTTTCCCTACTCACTATTGTAAGTGAACGAACGAATCGGAACATTCCTTTTACTAAAAAAAAAAATCCCTTCCAGTATCACGTTGGGTCTCACGTACCCACCTAACCATCCTGAATACTACGATCGTTACGCCTGGCCAGGTTTCGCTGTCGTGTTCTCGGCGAACCTGCTTGGATTGGCGGTGATAGCCATCGGAAGGGACATCACCTGGGCTATCGCAGCAACCTGGATATGCGTCAGCGAGTGGAGTGCAAGGCCAAAGCCCATGCCAGTCTATGTATGTAATTCCGCTATTGTGTTGGATACCGTTGAGATTGATGCGACTTGCTGATATAGTCGACTACGATACTGTTCACCGTGCTTCATCCTCTCACTCTGCTCGCAACTATGATGTATCACTTTCTCTCCCAGCGGGGACGTCGTGGGCCTATCGCATTACCAGCTGATGACGACGATCATCATAGGCCGGTTCGGAGACCGCAGGAGGTGGATTCAGATGCCTGGGCGTAGTAAGCTTTTAAACGATGTAGTGGGAGGCTCCCCGATGCATCGGATATATTCCGAGTATGCTTGGAATTCCGTAGCAACCGTGTGTGAGATTGGACGAATCACCCAGCACCGTAGCGAAATGTTCTTGTAATGTAGTTGTTTTGGTTTGAAAACTATCACTACTGCTAAAATGGCTCCTTCGTCCAGAGTGACATGTGGCTGTGTCGTGTCGAGTGTGTTTCTGTATCGGGCAATGCCAACTCGTGACCCGAGAATTTTTGTGATGCAAGCGGGTTGCACAGCGACAAACTCCACTGCGTTTGTAGACGATGGCCCATGCAGACCATACTCGCGACCCATGGTACGCGCAAGGTTGAATCTGGATGCCTGGCGCTATGCTAATTTAGGGTTTCCACTCCAGCCCTTGGGTAATCCTAAGCGACTTCGGTGGTGCCTTTGCAATGGGTGCGGTTGGCGGTTCCATCTGGCACGGAATCAAAGGTGCTCGTAATTCTCCGAGGGTAAGTCTACACAGGTTCTCTTATAACCCCTTACCTCCTGGGGCATTGAAGTACTGCGCTCTAGGGTGAACGGCTAGTCGGTGCTATTTCAACCATCAAAGCTCGTGCGCCCGTCACCGGAGGAAATTTCGGCGTCTGGGGTGGCATGTTCTCCACTTTCGACTGCGCGATCAAGGGGTGGCGACAAAAAGATGATGCGTGGAATGCCATACTATCTGGTTTCATGACTGGAGGTTGCCTGGCTATACGAAGTGAGTTCTCCTTGCCCGCTACATACCTCCCCTCTAGATAGCACTGCACACCCAAGTCACCGTACCACTTGCTTCTTTGATGTTTTTCTAATTACGCCTCGCTTCTAGGTGGCCCTAAATCTGCTTTGGGGTCTGCTGTGGCATGCGGCATCTTACTTGGCGTTTTTGAAGGTGTTGGCGTTTTGCTCTCGCGAGTATTTAATGAAGGGGCAAGACCACAACTACCCCCACGTAAGTGTTCTGGCTAGGAAACTCCTCAGCGCGTACACTAACAGCGTGTTAACTCTAGTGCCAGAAAACATAACTCCCCAGCCTACGCATTCATAAGACAGATTGCATTAGACGTATCCTACTTTTTAATCCATTTACCCTTCACTCTGCATTGGAGGACACCTTCCAACATCGAGAACACTGCTAGGCATGCAGGAGGGAGTTACACACTCATCCGTTTCCCTCTTGCCGGCGCCCATCTCGAATAGCAGCCCACGTACTCAGCGCCAGCGTAATCATGCATACCACGAGCGTGATCCTCAAACTCGACACATAACACTCCCGACCCATCAAAAAGAGACCGGCTTGACGTCAAGAAACAGGTTTGTGACTTCGCACGGCGTTGTATGCCCGTCAAGATCCCGACCAAGCATGATCGAGAAGACGTTCCCACCGATAAGTGGTGCCAGCGTGACGTATCTCCAGTTTTCAGATAGATGAGCTACTCTTGCAGGTGTTGAATAGATGGTGTATATCCAGTATCCAACGTGTTTGCAATGGACCAGGTAAGCGATTCTCATAGATAGATAGGGTATCGGAGATGGTTGGGTGTGCACTTACCTAGACCAAACCGATCGATAACGATCGTCGGAAGGGCTCCAAACAGACCACCGTACGCGACTCCCAGTAGCGCAGTTGCAACCCACAACGTTCTAATGCTCGAAATTTCGATTGCAAGTGCTTGGGACACGACGAAAAGCGAGGATACGATGCACAAGCAGTATGCTCGAGGGAGACGAAACTGGTTACGTATCAAGTCTGAGATGGGGCCTGTGCAGAGCGCGTTAGCTGCGTAGTACATGGATCGAAACGGACGATAAAATAATGACCATCACCGAGTAGCAATCGACCAACGAAATTACCTACGCTCAACGTAGACACCTGTGCAACCTGCCGTTTAGAAGCTTCTACTTCGTCATAGTTCGGGTTTGACTCGGCGAAGAGAGCGAGGGAGGTTGAGCCTACGTCGTTAATGTCTGTTTCCACAAACATCAAGGAAAAGAAATCAACCAGTGAAAGACGTATGCGAACGTACACATGATACCTGTTCCGCTCACTAAGCAGTCAGATCATATCAGACAGGGAACAGCAGATGAGGTTCAAGCTTACAAACGACATGGTGGTGCAGACGAGGTAGGAGTACTCCAAAGCATGCTCCCATATATATCTGGCGAGTCATCTGGCTTTGAGCGACTCCGGGTATCCCCGCCCCCAATGCGGAGAGCGATTCGTATTCGGGGCGACCGCCCAGGAGAGGAGCGCGACTGTCTCCCTCTGCTACTACACTCACAGCAGCATCGATATCTTGAACGCCAACCAATGACGCTATTCCCCCTCCAGGTGATACTCACGATCCCCGCGTTCATCATCATCCCTCGGACCCAGAGGAAGGGGTACTGGTCGCACGACGAGCAATGCAACGAGTGCGGTAGTGAGGGCGAGAAGAAGCAACAAGGCCGACGTATCACCAAGGAAGAGAACGTTTGCAACAGTCGAATATAAGAAAGTCGACAGCCCAAGCCCGGAAAAAACGAGACTGACTGTTGTAGCGCGCTGTAAACGACATATTCATACTTCAGGATAATAACGGCCACCCGCGCGAAAAAGTCATCCATTGAACATACAAGCCGCGGATTCGGGGAAACTTTTGGCCGTGCTGTTAAATAACGGCAGAAGCTAGGCCAGCGTTTGCGCCCAAGCCGGTGAGAAGGCCGCACATGACAAGCGAGGCGAAGTGTAGCGAGGGAATGGATGATGTTCCAGAGCTGATGCCCTCGTCATACATGCGCTTCATTCCTGCGTATCCGACGAGGAAACAGATGAAGGCCATAGTGAGTGGGATCCGAGGGCCTCTGGAGTCCACGATGCGAACCCAAATAGGCCCGGACACATAGACACCGACTAGAACGAGATAAGCGTCATCTCAGAACATACATAGGTGGAACATACAGTTGCCTGCGAGTCCAACAACACCGAGTTGAGTATGTGGAATGTGCAAGCGAGCACCTGATTGCGGTGCATACGCTAGGCATTGCGGTGACTCGAGTCATACTCATACGACCTCTAAGCTGCTCTCGTCTACCCACCTGAAAGACCTGATAGACTAACCACGGCGACTACAAAACAAACATAGTTTGTGCCAGTACTGAGAGCGACGAGGAGACTCGACGCGTTATGTTTGACGTGTCAGACGCCATTTGAACCCAGCCCCGAGGAACTCAGCGATCGCGACGAAAGTTACAGATGCGACATGCGTTTCGACGTCCCGACCGTGGTGGCTGGTAGAGATAAGGACGTCATCCATTCCGTACCATTTGGAGTGGGTGGTCATTCTATATGTGAATGTATTCACGACAGACCAGTAAACAAGGAAAGTGTGGGATAGATCATTAGATACATAGAATCATCAAAGATCCCTGTCACGCTCATCCATCCTCTCTTTCCTCGCTGCCTTCCGCCGGCGCTCGTCACGGGTAGCAGCCCAGGTACTCAACACCAGTGCAACCATGCACGCCACCAGCGTGACCCTCAGACTCGACACATAACACTCCCGACCCATCAGGCACCGCTGCTGCTCCGACATCTCCCCACCGACGAAACGTGTTACATTATGGGACGTATTTTCCTCCTCACCACGAGGTGTATGTGCGTCGAGATTCCGGCCGAACATGATCGAGAAGATGTTCCCTCCAATGAGTGGTGCGAGAGAGACATATCCCCAGTTTTCAGATAGATGGGCTGCTCACACACGCGCATCGTACATTCCGTGTGTATTCGTAATTGGTCGTGTGAGTGACTTCTATGTAGATGAAGGGGAGTTATACACTCACCTAGACCAAACCAGTCGATAACGATCGCCGGAAGGGCTCCGAAGAGGCCTCCATACGCAACACCTAGCGTGGCAGTTGCAATCCACAGTGTGCTGACGCTCGAAATTCCAATTGCGAGTGCCTGGGAGATGATGAAAAACGAAGATACGATGCACAGACTGTATGCGCGAGGGAGATGAAGGTGATTGCGTAAGAAATCTGAGACGAGGCCTGTATATATTACGTGCATTAGGAGCGCGGAGTCGAGCAAGGAAGAAGTCTGTTACCACACAGTATTCGACCGACGAAGTTGCCTACACTCAACGTCGACACCTGCGCAGCTTGCCATTTGGAAGCTTCTACTTCGTCATAGGTCGGGTTCGACTTGGCAAAGAGGGCCAGGGAGATCGTGCCCACGTTGTTGATGTCTTACATCGAACGTCAAAGAAGAACAAAAAGCCAACGTGTTAATAACTACAAACTTACACGTGATGCCTGTCCCGCTCACTTTGTGACCGATCAGACACAGAACAAGGCGAGTTTTATCAAACTTACAAAGGGCCATGATAAAAGAGACGAGATAAAAGTCGAGGGTCCTCCAAAGCATTTTCCCGTGGATGTCTGGCAGGTTATCTGACCTCGAACAGCTCCGGCTACGGCTTAACCCCAAAGTAGTAGAATTTGGTTCGTCCCCTTGTCGATCACCCAAAAGAGGCGTACGGCTGCCTTGTTCTGCTACGCCCACAGCATCGATATTTGGATCAGCGATGAATGGTACTACCTCCCCGCTAGGAATGTGTTCATAATCTCCGTTTACGTCATCCTTCGGTCCCGGACGTGTCGGGGGAAGGGGTACAGGGTACACCATAAACAATGCAACGAGTATGGGAGTGGAGGTAGCGAGAGCGAGAAGGAGCAAGAAAGCAGACGTGTCTCCGGGGAAGAACACGTGTGCGATAGTCGAAAACAAGAAGGCTGAGAGTCCAAAGCCAGATTGAACTAGGCCGGTCGTTGTAGCGTGCTGCGGAGATAGGGATATGCCACGACGAAACGAATTCCGACCGGAAGAGTCGGGCATCATGAGCCATGGGAGATACAAACGAGGTACGATGTGTGGCGTACCGCTGATGCAGGAAAACTTTTAGCCGTCGTGTTGATGGCTGACGCAATACCAGCATTAGCGCCAAGCCCGGTGAGGAGCCCACACACGACGAGTAAGGTGAAATGTGCGGCAGATATGGATGTCCCAGAATCGGTACCCGCGTCATACATACGCTTCATCCCTGTGTATCCAGCGAGGAAGCACATGAAAGCTCCGATAAGGGGAATGCGAGGACCTCTGGAATCCACGATACGGCCCCAGATAGGTCCGGATGCAAAAACACCCACTGGGGGACGAAAGATCAGCTTGACTGACAGAATCAACCTCGGAGGAGATGCGAGACACACACCGTTGCCTGCGAGCCCGACGACATTCAGCTGAGTATGCGAAATATGGAGGCGAGCGCCTAGCTGCGGTGCATAGGCTATAAGGGATCGCCTTTGGTTCAGGACATCCAACGACATTGAAGCTACTACTGTCTACCTACCGGAAAAGATCTGTCGAAATGGTGTTAGAAAATAGGCCGACCACGATGACCGCGAAAAAACACACGTAGTTCGTTCCAGAACTAAGTGCAACGAGGATAGATCCCAGCAAGGTTATGATACGCCTGGCGCCAAAAAGGCCTGGGACGTCGTGTCTGGTGACTGTCAGGGAAGCCATCCACGCAAGTCCGTGAAAAGTCAACGATCGCGAGGAATATAGACGAGCGACGTGGTGGCGGAGCTTGCCACAGATCTGATATGTGCAAGTCGTGCACGAGAGCGTATCCGAAGACGATCCGAGTTGACGTCGCTGTTTGGACGCTGCGATGCAATGCCAATCGCATAGCACATGTGGTAGTAAAAAATAGTACCACTGCACACACTTCAACTACCGAGAGTCTGAAGGCGAAGGGATAAAATGATCCGTGGTATCGATACTATGTGCCAGGAAAAACACCCCCATGGAGCTATCAGATTACTCGTTGCAGCGGGACCAAGACAATAAGTAAAGTGCTTAGTATCCCTAACACAGCGGGGGTGGAGTATGTACTGTATACTTTATCTTGTGTCGGCAACATATTTACGGAAGGGCGTAGTCTCGCTTCCTTGCAAGTAACACACCTCATGGTAGGCTCGCCGTCCTCGTTTTCTTGACCTGCATCCAACTCGTTGAACTACCTATCCGTCGTCCTCACAGCAGAAAGTCACATCGTAGCGAACCCCACGCCATGGCAGAGAATACAGAACCGGGTTCGCTCACAAGGGTTAGGAGATTCAAGGACTGGGTACACGACTACGGTAAGTTGGGCGCCGCTTTCCTGGTGATCCCCACTCATCACATCCACTCACACCAGTCTCGTTCTCACCATGGATATGCTCTTTCATCGATACGTGAGTACTCCGATTCGTTTCTCTCGTCCCCCGTTTCCGAGTTGCACTTAATACCCGTATATCCGTCACCTATAGCAAGCATTTCCAACGACTAAGATACGTCAAACAACTGGGCGTCTCATACTTCGTCTTCCCTGGAGCTGCCCACAACCGATTTGAACACTGCCTGGGTACGTCTTTCTGTTGAACCTCTCTCTACGTGACCCCTTCTGATCAACACGTATCGAATTTCGATTTGGTTATGATTGCAACTCCGGATACGAACTTAAAACAGGCGTGGGACACCTTGCAAGACTCATGGCGATGCACCTCAAGAGCTCCCAGCCCCAGCTCGGCATCACAGATCAACATGTAAGATGCGTCGAACTCGCCGGACTGTGTCATGACCTCGGACATGGACCGTGGTCTCATCTCTGGGATGGCGTCTTCATTCCAACAGCTCTGTGAGCATGCGCATACATTCATATTCTCGTCGCTCATCCATACCTCTGCTTTGTTCTGGCAGTCCAGACAAACGCTGGAAGCACGAAGATGCCTCGGAAATGATGTTCGACGACTTGGTCGAGACCTACAGGCCAGAAATTACTCCGGATGAAGTCATCGTTGTCAAAGCACTCATCGCAGGGGACCGAACACGTTGTTCGTACGTACCGTGCACTCTGGTAAATTACCTCGGCTACGGTTCCGCTGACGCCACGCTTGTATTACCTAGCCTAGGTACCGAAAAGCCCTTCCTTTTCGAAATCGTAGCGAACGCTCGTAACGGCTTAGATGTCGACAAGTGAGCAGAAAAACTCGTGCTCACGAGCGTGTTGGTTTAGGCTCCCTAGGTTCGATTATATCGCGAGGGATTGTCACGCTGTAGGTGATAGAGGGAATCTGTCCATTTCAAGGCAAGCCCTTTTCCCTACTCCAACGATACGGAGGCCTTCACTTCCATCTTTATTGACAGACTCATTTCCTCTGCACGTGTCATCGATAACAAGATATGCTATGACATCAAAGATGCCAACCAAATATACGAGCTGTACTACACTCGCTTCTCTCTGCACAAGCGTGTATATAACCACAAGACCAGTGAGTTCCAACTTCACGCATTCGTATCCAAGACTCTGTTATGATGAACACATCATCTAGTTAAAGCCATCGAGTATATGGTCATGGATGCCCTCCTCGCCGCAGAGCCTCACCTCAAATTGGCGAATTTGGTCGATAAACCCGATAGATACGTCTTCCTCACTGACAACCTTCTCAACAAAATCCAAGAGTCGACCGAGAAGGTTGGCCTTTCCATAGCTTGCACTAAGTGATAAGTCCAGTTTCATACCACCAAACAGGAACTCGAACCCGCACGCGCTATTATAGAACGCATACATACCCGCGATCTCTACCGACTTGTCGATTACAAAGTTTTCTTATACGCCGACCTTGAAATGGTCAGCCGAGACGTTACCCCTGCCCGTATCGTCGAAGTCGCAAAATCTGGTTCGCTGGAAGGTGTAGACGAAGAGTTGGTGTTACAGCTCACGGAGGAGTATGTAGCGGTGAACGTGTCGGTGCTGCACTATGGAAAGGGCCCACGTAACCCGTTAGATGACGTGACGTTTTACTCGAAGCAACAACCTGACGGTAAGTACGCGTCCCCGTACTCCTTTCAATGATAACCGTCGGCAACTGAGCTCCATGGTACGTGCACAGTTGGTCGCAAGGCAGATCGTAGCGACATCTCTCTTCTCATGCCCTCCGTTTTTGCGGAGGTCTGGCTCCGTGTGTACACCAAAGACTGTCAATTCTTCGGATTGATTCAAGCTGCGTACCGGCAAATTCTCAAAATGCTGCCACCATCTGAAGGCGAAGCCGCATCTGTCGAGCAGCAGCCTGCGGATGAAGTTGCACCCAAGGAACCAGACAACCCCGAAGTAATGGTAAAATTGTGGACACCTTCAACTCCTCTTGACTCACCCTCACCTCCGCCTCCTACGTCTTCGCGGAAACCAAGTGTGGGTTTGCTGGCTGAACATCGCTCTAGCCCTGGTGTGGGCCCATCTACAAACACAGACTCGCCTCCCGCTCCCACTCCTGGCCCAGGCGGCGAACAAGTCCACCGTCCATCCACGCCTCTGGCATCCAACACCATAGGCACTAATCGACGTGGCCGCACCTTCGGTCGAAACCCAAGTTTTTCGGATAACGCGTTCACGACCGTTCCCCCGAATTTCAGGGACGTGTCACCTTCGAGGAAGCCAAGGAGTAAACGTGCGAGAGAGAGTGAAGAAGGCGGTAGCGTGCCCGCGAAGAAGAGCCGGATCGATGGAGTGTGAGACCTCCTGAATCCAATCGAGGGGCGTCGTTTCTCGAATGAATGAATTACCTTGACCGACGACTGAGCTGGTGACTTTCTTGATGCCTTGTTGTTTCTGTTCCGTTCCGTTGCCGTTTTCTCATGCATTCGTACCCGCCTGACTGCCATCATCAACACTAGTACGCATGTGACGGATACCATTGTCGCACATACCATATCGCATAAAACTTGGAATGATCGCACTTCATGCCGGTGACGTATGTTCTTAGCATAATCCTGAATTGGAGGTCCTCGGCTTACAAAGGAGTCCAACCCCACCGTCATCGTAAGGTCCCTATCAGCACTAGCCGAACACTGTATCACTTCTCATTGGGACCATGCCAATAAAACTCGAAGCAAGTTGTCACTGCGGAACTGTCCATTTCGACGTACTGAGCAGTACACCCATGCCGTACCAGGTATGTCTTCAATTTCATTGACGATAGAAAGTCTTATGATACTTCTCTCGTGCGGTGCACGCTACTGTTTCGAGGGAATGATCTATAGCACTGTGTCTGTTCTATATGCCACAAGGTTGGGGGTGTAGGCGGTTCCGTCAATCTAGGCGCCCATGCGAAGACGTTGAACATAACTCGGGGTAAGAGGCATATCGGGTAAGTTCAGGTTTAAGAACGGGGCGCTGCCACCGTCGCATCTCCCTTGCGCACATCCTGGTGCTGGCTTTGTTGAGGGACGGAAAACTCAATCACTTTGCTCAAGACAGTGTCTACAAAGTCATTCTGGACCGCGACACACCCCATAAATCTGTTGCTTCTTCCGAGCGCACCTTTTCAACGAGATGTTCGGTCATGCTCTGGCTTTACGGGTAGGTACATACATACAAATGCTTTTTCCACCGCCCTGGGCCCAGCTGCCCTAGTTTCGTTCGTTGGTTCTCTTCCTTGGACAACGCCTCCACGACACTACCATGATAACTCACCTCCTTAGGCCGGACCTGTTACACCCCTTCGCATCTGCGATCGACAAGCCAGAGCTCGAAGCACCTGAAGAAATGGTTCGTTCGACCCCTTCCCATCCACGATAACAATAATAACTTACTAGTATTCATACCGAACCTTTTTCTGACGAATCGACGCGTTCTGTGCAGGTCATCGTCAAACTAGACTCGAAGCCTAGATACGTACGGTTACCTGAAGGTCCGAAGTAAACCTACCAGCACTATGGACCCGATTCGATCGAGGCGTGGCATAAGAAGCATGGTAAATATGTAGACTGAAGTTGAGAAGAGGGGTCTTGCGAATGTAATAAGAGATAGGAGTATGATCTGACGTACGTGGAGGTAAAGATCGTCGGCCTTTGTAAATATTGTGACCGAAAGCGGGGGTAGCCGATCAGCTAAACAAAATAGTGGAAGACGAATCTTGACACAAAGCAAAGAACGACGAGATAATGAATCTAGACCATTAGAAAGAAGAATATGATCTAACGGTGTGGGGGGGAAAGCTGCGTATCGTCAGCTTCGACCTGAGACCCAAAGGCGAGGACGAAAGCGACAGCCCGAGTAAGGTAGCGCTCAGCTGAAATGGTCACGTGATCACTCGAAAGGGATGACAGATTCAGAAATCACACCACGCCTTCGGACACGGAAGCTAACTGAGTGTGTGTGAACGGACAAGTAGGAAGAAGGGGAAAAGGGCCACCAGACCAACCTACACAAAGCTTGGCTTACAACGAGGTGGCCTTGCGGCACCCCACACACCGAAGCCAGACAAAGAAATATCGTCAATAGCAAGTAACAGACGATATCAAGATTACATCAAACGCGAGAGGTGATAGTACGAGAATTGGTTCGACGTGCGAAGTTGTCCATCACAGTATGAACCGGGGCCAGGGAACAGGTGTATGAAAGAAGATGAAAACACACCGCCCACTCATGTCCATCGATGGACTTGTGCTGCCACTTGAATTCACGCCCGTCAGAAGCTTTGAATTTTCTCGAAAGTGATCTGACGAAAAAGAGTTCCTTCATCAACATCATCATCTCCACGAGCGCTTCCGCATGCATTCCTACCATCGTGCGTGCGCGCGCACAATGGGATGCCGCTTCTGAATGATCTTGTATGTAGCACTTACCCTCCGAAGAAAGTTGTTTTCCTAAGATAAGTGTGCATGGGTATCGAGATGTTTGACGAGGGTGACTGGATGAAGCGGATGGTCCCTAGCCCGGGACGTGTTTCGCTAAACTCAAGAACGACGGAGGGATGGCGTTCGAGGTGACGCGTGTCCTTGCGGCGGGTGGAACGGCAGCCCATCACGTAGATGGCCCATGTGCTTTCGTTGCCGGGTGCAGCGTGAGAGTAGGGTGTAATACGGAGGAACATGCGATCGTATATGTCGTCGAAATCAGAACTGTGGAGGTCACCAGTGCGGTCCTCGAAAGTGAAAGGCATCAACTGTGAGGTCCTCGACATGAAGGGCAGTAGGATTGGGATTTAAGGCAAAGTGAGCGTACTGATCACACTGACTCGTATGAACGATATTCTTGTATATGGCGCGAGTACTGGTGCTTAGACATTTAAGGACCTGAAAGGTCCTCCTTCCCTGGCAAAAGTGCACAGAAGTCCCCGTCAGATTTTGCCATGATGAAAAGAAGCAAGCAAAGACGAGGAGCTCACCAATTCGGGTCGCGGAGTTGCAAGCGGAAGCAGGTGTAAATTGATGGAACACAGAGATCCCAAGAAGCCGGTGGTGTCTTACTGCCTTCCAGCTGCTCATTCTCGCAGTGCATTCGTATCATGTTTTGCAGGGGGTCCCACCTGAGATACGGACGTGGAGCGACCGAGACTCGAGTGAGAAATTGCGGACCACAGTGTGGTTATTGTCGAGAACGAAGAGTACTTGGACTCACAGCTTCAGTATACCGAACCCGGTCGCGCTTCGCGCTTAATGTCAACGCCACTGTCAAGTCACTACAGCCATTATATTCCGGAGAGTTCTACAAAGGCTCGCTTTGTCAGTGTAACACAGGATATAAGTCGAAACTCCATGCTGACTGTGAATGCAAAACCTGCAAAGTCCGACAGAGTGGCTGGACGAAAGGCCGCTGTCAAAATCAGAGCATGAATAATGACCCCAGCATGATGCCCCTATCCAGCCTTCTGTCACACTCAAAGAACACCTCTCAAATAGTGAGCCTCTCAGTCTGATTTATGGATATGAATGCACAAATGCATTCATGTGGGCATAATGCATGTTCCTGAAAAAAATTGTGCAATTTACTGCAGCAGATCGGACTAGATCTTGGCTACAAGTACCCAAATTCACACAGTTTGCTGAGGTCCAACAGTGTTTGAGGTTTTGCGGCTGCCACAGCCTCTTTTTCTTGAACTCTACTCTGAACAATTGCAGTATTAAAATTTAAAATTTCGTGATATTGCTGGCTGTAGAAGTCATTTTGCACAAGGGGTCTGTTTTGCATCCGGTGGCCAATGATAGTACAGGTATATAATGCAAAAGATTGAACCGTGTCAAGTGAACAGCCGCATGGTGTATCTAAATGATCGCGAGCAATCAGGTGAATAGCGACCAAACACAATGAGGAACCAAACTTACGAGTGTAGCCCATGCACTCCACCCTCCACCTGAGCGCTTGCAGTGCGAAGCTCGAACCGGATTGAGCCATCCCGAACACCTTTCTTGAGATCTTCGACACTTTTCACGCCAATATCCTGAAGACTGTGCTGGAGCCCTGTGTACAAGTACGGCACGAAAACTTTGACGCTGCCCTTGTCCTGCACGTCGCCAGAAACACCCTGCGCGACTTTGACAGTCGAGTTCTCGGAAAAGTAGCGAGTTGTCGCTGCATTCTCGTGCGGAGCGCTCTTGGGATATGGCGCATGGTTCGTAGATCCGGGCCTGCCGCTAGCTTGTGCGCATGGACCGAACATCCCGGCTTCCATAGCCTCCAAGCTTCCCATACCTCTGTACGCCTTGACACGTTTCCCATTGTGGTAGAAGTAGTCGCCAGGCGCTTCTGTCGTGCCTGCGAGTAAGCCACCCATCATAACGGCACTCGCACCCAGTGCGAGTGCCTTGACAACATGTCCTACATTGCCGATACCGCCGTCGGCGATGACCGGAACGCCGAACTTGTTCGCGAATTCCGCAACCGCGTACACGGCGGTAGCCTGTGGACGGCCCACCGCCATGACCTCCTGTGTGATACATATAGATCCACTTCCCATGCCGACACGAAGTCCATCTGCGCCAGCAGCGATAAGGTTGGCAGCTTGTTCGCGTGTGACGACATTTCCAGCAATGACCTCGAGTTCGGGAAACGTCTGCTTAATCCACCGAATCATCTCTAGTTGGTAGATAGAGTGACCTTGAGAAGAGTCGAGAACGACGATATCCAGTCCGGCTTCAACCAGAAGACGAAGCCGATCTCGATCGTTAGGACGAGTACCGACGGCGGCGGCGGCGTAAAGCTGCGTGTGGGTGGGGGACGACACGACTGGATCAGTGGTGGAATCGTTCTCATGTCTCTTCACGGCTCGGACCATGGCCGCTTGGTTTTCGGCAGGTTGATTATGATGGATAACGCCAATACCCCCCAAAAGCGCGAGACTAACTGCCATTTCGGTCTCCGTGACAGTGTCCATGGGGCTACTCATGAACGGTGTTTTCAGAACGACATTGCGAGTGATCCTGGATTCAGTTGTCACGTCCGAAGCAGGGAAATCGATCTTGCCAGGGAGTAACAGGAAATCATTGTACGTAAGACCGCCGTGGACACGGCCATTCATAAGCTCCTCGACGGACAAGCCATCGGAGGACGCGTACGTCTGCAGATGAGCAACGGCGTCGGCTGGGTCAAGAAATTCTAAGGAGGCGGTGGGCATTTTAGCCGGCGGGAACTAAAAAAACTCGCATCTCTTATAGCGCGTTTGGAGCGGAGATTGAAAACTTCTTGACGGTAACGAAGTATACGGAGTGGGACTATTGTTACTATGCAAACGATGGTAGAGCAAATAATGCAGGGGCCTTTCCTGGACTTGCACGCACGTCCTTCTAGCAGCTTCTCGGCCATCGTAGAAGTCATCCATAGAGGGCTTGGTACACGTTCTCTGGAAACCCTCCAGGAAGGTCATCGCTTGCCATCTTGTAGCAGTAGTTTGTTTGGCGACGGCTTTGGAAACAAACAACCGTCTGCTAACGTAATCCAAGTCTCACCCCAAGTGTTCACCGTCCTTAAAGACCTAATCAAACGCTCAAACGTTCACCGTCAAAATGAAGGCCACGACGACACCGTCGACCGTCGCACATAACTCTATGCCTCCACCTTCAGCTGTTTCAACCACTCGGACATCTCGTGTTGCGCCCCATTCCCATATCAAGGGTCTTGGACTAACGCCAGAAGGACTCGCGTTGTCCGACGGTGCTGGTTTTATTGGACAGACGAACGCACGGGAGGTAAGCAGGATACATCGATCCGGAATGCACTATTCCTGATAGGACGAGTTTTCCCTAGGCGTGTGGCGTCGTCGTCGAACTCATAAAGTCTCGCAAATTTTCTGGACGTGCCTTACTCCTCGCTGGTGCGCCTGGTACGGGAAAAACTGCTCTCGCTCTTGCCGTATCCCACGAACTTGGAGTCAAGGTACCGTTTTGTCCAATGGTCGGGTCCGAGGTGTACAGCACCGAGGTGAAGAAGACAGAGGTTCTTGCGGAGGCTTTCAGGCGAGCAATAGGTAAGCAAATATGCGCGTCACACCGCGTCCATTCATCCATTTTCATGTTCATTGAAGTTTCACACTCGTATCCATCTTCACAGGTTTAAGGATAAAAGAGACGAAAGAGGTTTATGAGGGCGAGGTCACAGAATTGACACCGGCCGAAGCTGAAAACCCTCTCAGTGGATACGGAAAAACTGTATCACACGTCATAGTCGGTTTGAAAACGGTCAAGGGAACGAAGCAACTTCGGCTTGATCCTACTATCTATGAAGCGATGCTCAAAGAGAAGATCGTTGTGGGCGACGTTATCTACATAGAAGCCAATACAGGTGCTGTCAAGGTGCGTTCTTCCGGATTAGATCCGAATCTGTGTTTGAGACCATGCAGCGCGTTGGTCGATCAGATGCATATGCATCATCCTATGACCTTGAGTCGGAGACCTACGTCCCACTACCAAAAGGTGATGTGCATAAGCGGAAGGAATTGGTTCAAGACGTCACCCTAGGTGACCTCGATGCGGCTAACGCACGACCGCAGGGTGGTCAGGATATCATGAGCGTTATGGGTAGCCTCATGAAAAGCGGTCGGACGGAGGTCACGGAAAAATTACGGAAAGAAGTGAACAAAGTTGTGAAGGGGTACGTTGATCAAGGTGTTGCAGAGGTGATACCAGGTGTCGTGTTCATTGACGAGGTCCGCAATACAATTTGTTGAACTTTCGTTGTGAGAACCTTGACGGTCGTGATGGACAGGTGCACATGTTGGATATCGAATGCTTTACTTATCTAAATGCGCTACTCGAGTCACCCATGGCCCCGACAGTCATACTCGCTACCAACAGGGGCAACGCTATTGTCCGCGGAACGACCGACGTCGTCTCGCCGCATGGTATACCTGTGGATTTACTTGATCGGTCAGTTCTTTACAACTTTTCAACAAGAATTGGTCTCAGCCGCATCACAGGTGCTTGATTGTCAAGACTGATACCTACAATCGGGAGCAGATTGCCAAAGTCGTTCAACTGCGTGCCAACGTTGAGGGGCTCAAACTCGGCCCGGGCGTGCTGGAGCGACTAGCGGAAGAAGGGGAGAGAGGGTCGATGCGGTGAGTCATGAGAAATTCCCTCACTCAAAAGATATCGAGTGCTATCTGCTATTCGCCAGATATGCTCTCCAGCTACTCACGCCCGCATCCATCCTTGCTGGCCTTTCTGGAAGAAACCAAATTGAGGTGGAAGACATTGGGGAGATGAACGAGCTGTTCCTCGATGCAAAATCGTCAGCTAGGAACATAGGTCCAGAGGGCGGATTTGATGGTGGGAAGATGTAGTATGCTATGGTACGCATCTGTCTGCTTTTGTTTCGTTCGTGAACAAATTTTTTCATCCAAGATGCTTGTAGATTTATCGCGTTCAGATTTCTAAGACGATATATTGACCCCCTGACCCGCCACATGACCGAGCTATCCGCGAACGTCAGCATGCAGTCTGCCGCTACCGATCCCGCTGCATGGCCAAAACAAAGCACCTTTCATGCATTGCTCACTATTACAGAGCTACTGTTCTGGTCTTTATTTCCACGGGTGACCGCTGACATATACATGGTTACGCAACTTTCCCTGTGATCGGCATCACGAATGCTGCAAGTGGTGAGTTTATATGATCTTTTCCCCACCTTGGCCAGCTCCACTCCTGCCTTGGTTACGCTGCACGTTCACCGGAACGATAAGCGCATTCTCTATGATAGGCCCATCATGGTTGGACGGACCGATGTTCATGGCATTATGGGTGGTCATGGCCTCGTTGGAATCGTATCTGGGTGAGTTGACCGGGTTTGGCGTCACCTTCGCACGCCTGCCAGTCAGATACTTCTACAAACGGGTTACATACCTTCTATCTTTCACATTATCCTTCCATTTTGTCGTTAGCGCATGACCTCGGGTCTCCTAGATGGAGCCGTCGGCTCCACAATGGTCCATACTTATCATGTCTGGTGACGTGAGGGACAGTCGAACACTCACTTGTCAGGTACCGGTCTGAGTACAACGTTTGGACCCGGCCCTCTTAGTTTCAGTCACGGCCAAGGTCCGACTTAACGCCCTGCGATGACCCTGGTTGCGAGCGTAACGCCTAAACCATACCACACCATGACCATTGGACTGGCATGATCAGGGATTGTCGTGATCGATTATTCACTACTTGCTGTGGCCTGACGGCCCGCATCCATGATAAGACACTTCACTCGGTTATTACCGCTGCTGTCTCGTCGAACTTCAGGGATAGTTGCGTCGCCACAAAACTATTTCGGAGATAGTGACCTTTTTCTTTCCCGCAGATTTGAACGCGCAGCACACGTTCCATCACATGCAAATATGTGCGGCACCACCTTCTCACGGTTCTGAATCAGAGCATGGAGTTTCGACTTATATCCTGTGTTGTACTGACAAAGCGAGCCTTTGTAGAACTCTCCGGAATATAATGGCTGTAGTGACTTGACAGTGGCGTTGACATCAAGCGCGAAGCGCGACCGGGTTTGGTATACTGAAGCTGTGAGTCCAAATACTCTTCGTTCTCGACAATAACCACACTGTGGTCCGCAATTTCCACTCGAGTCTCGGTCGCTCCACGTTCGTATCTCAGGTGGGACCCCCTGCAAAACATGATACGAATGCACTGCGAGAATGAGCAGCTGGGAGGCAGTAAGACACCACCGGCTTCTTGGGATCTCTGTGTTCCATCAATTTACACCTGCTTCCGTTTGCAACTCCGCGACCCGAATTGGTGAGCTCCTCGTCTTTGCTTGCTTCTTTTCATCATGGCAAAATCTGACGGGGACTTCTGTGCACTTTCGCCAGGGAAGGAGGACCTTTCAGGTCCTTAAATGTCTAAGCACCAGTACTCGCGCCATATATAAGAATATCGTTCATACGGGTCAGTGTGATCAGTACGCCCACTTTGCCTCAAATCCCAATCCTACTACCCTTCATGTCGAGGACCTCACAGTTGATGCCTTTCACTTTCGAGGACCGCACTGGTGACCTCCACAGTTCTGATTTCGACGACATATACGATCGCATGTTCCTCCGTATTACACCCTACTCTCACGCCGCACACGGCAACAAAAGCACATGGGCCATCTACGTGATGGGCTGCCGTTCCACCCGCCGCAAGGATACGCGTCACCTCGAACGCCATCCCTCCGTCGTTCTTGAGTTTAGCGAAACACGTCCCGGGCTAGGGACCATCCGCTTCACCCAGTCACCTTCGTCAAACATCTCGATACCCATGCACACTTATCTTAGGAAAACAACTTTCTTCGGAGGGTAAGTGCTACATACAAGATTATTTAGAAGCGGCATCCCATTGTGCGCGCGCACGCACGATGGTAGGAATGCATGCGGAAGCGCTCGTGGAGATGATGATGTTGATGGAGGAACTCTTTTTCGTCAGATCACTTTCGAGAAAATTCAAAGCTTCTGACGGGCGTGAATTCAAGTGGCAGCACAAGTCCATCGATGGACATGAGTGGGCGGTGTGTTTTCATCTTCTTTCATACACCTGTTCCCCGGCCCTGGTTCGACTTACTGAAACTGACATGTAACGCCTGGATTTCTAGTGCTTCTCGGGAGAAGGGTACATGGTGGCGCACTACGACCTACGGCCCTCATGCATGGCCGTATATGGCGTCTCAGGGAACACTCTCACTATCCACGAGGCCTATTCAAACCTCTGTGTTGGTGAGCCGCCACAGCCCCTGAGGTGATCTCGGGTCCCATCTGACGGGCTGTCAAGATATACTAGCCAGTTTGACGATCATGCGATATATCGCCGAGCACGGGCTGTAGCCTTGTCTTCTTCGCTTCCACTCGGAGGTGGGGATTTGTTTCGTACGCATACTCGTCTCGAGCTGAAAAAGACTAACTTTAGAGGCCTGAAAACACGGATGAATCACCGATGCGGTATGCCTGACATGCCAGGTGATGGTAAGATAGGTCGTAGTCAAAAGCTTATGTGTACTCTTCAAAGTGCCCTTGCCCGGAGCGCAGAGTCTCAAACCTATGTATTCGATCGAACCGAGAAACACTCGATTCCCATTTGTGCGAGAAAGACGGTTAGTGCGTAGCCTTCATAGCACTCCACATCCATCCCCAGGTGTTTCCAAATATCACCGGACAGAATCTGTTCATCGCATATTAAATGAAACGTTCCTGCATGATCATATCAGTCACGTTCTCCACTCCAATGCCAAAAATGTGGCAGATAAGTTTTAGCTTACCAAGTGGGTCCATCGCAATCGAAAGGCGTCAGCTAGGGAGAATAAGCTCGAGTACAGACTCTGCACGTGTATCTCTATTTCTGTCCTAGCCACCACCCGAAGAACTATCCTCGGCCGACAGCTCCAACCCTTGCCTCGCCTCTATACCCCAGCCGAGAAACGTGGGTTGAAAAAGCGACCCTGATCGAGGAATTGATCGACAAAGTCTGCGAAGGACTCGCATATTTCATCAGGGGGGACTACTCCCTCGCGCGTTTCATCGCCTGTACGATATTTTCCCGTCTTGACTGCACGATGAAGGTCGATCGAGTATGTGGACCAGATAAACGGGGTATATATCAATATTCAGCTTGCACAAGCACACGTGGACAGAATGGAAGGGGGTGAAGGGGGAAATGAATGGAGATATGAAGGACTCACCCAAAACCCGCCACAACCCAAGCTCAATAGCACCCTCGCCCAAGTCTGCAGAAACATCGTCCCCAACCACAGCGATCCTCCCGCTTCTTCCATCTTTACTTCCACCGTCGGACATGACAGCGCCCTCGACCATCTCTGTGGGCGCAAGCGAGAGCGTGTTGTCGCCAAAACTTTTGACGACGGTCTCAAAAAACAATTTCATCGGTTTACCTACGATCTGTGCGCGCGTGCCCGAGGCTTCTTCAAGGGCGGCCACGAATGGGCCTGGGCCCAGGGACAGTGCGCGATCGGAGGCTTGAATGTATCGCGCTTTGTGTAGTGCGATGAGTGGCGGTCTCGGGGTGGTCACGGACGTAGAGGACGGCGACGATGGGTCGGCACGGCGTCTTTCATTTTCATGTTCCCGGACGAGGATGCGAAATGCAGTGTTGAGATGCTCGTAGTCGAACACCGACGGTGCCAGCCCAACGACGACAGCGTCGTACGGTTCTACAGTGTCATCTTGTGAATGATCGTTGGTGGCTCCGGAATCGATACCCAGACATTCTGCGCGAGCGGACGGGGAGAGTAGTGTGTAAGGCCTGTGACGATGCGCTTATCAATATCGTGATCGACCATTCTTTGCAGAGAGGTATGCTGGCCTCTGCACACCGGCGTCCCTCAGGACTCCCTTGAGAGCGCCGACACTCGTCCACACCTCACCGGGGAAAACGTGCATGGATGCCTCCGCCAAGCGCTGGCATATTTCCTGCGTCGACTCCTTGCTGGTATTGCTGCAGAATCGAAAAGGGACACGCGCGGCCCGTAGACGGGCGAGTGCACGGGCAGCACCGGGTGTCGGCGAGGACCCGGTCAGTAACGTGCCGGAGATGTCGACGAGGAGCGCAGAGAGCGCCGGAGAGCCGTTGAGTGAAGCGGACATCGACGCACTCGCAGTAGTTACAGGCTGATTGACAGTCTAGTTGCTTAGTCATGGCTCCTCGTAGCGTAATAACACAGAACATTGTAACTAACATAGATAGAATATTAGGGTATGTATATCCAAGTATCCAAGCAACATGGCAGAAAAATACGTATGAAAATATAAAGTTAGCAACGGGAAAGTGGAAGGGGAAGCGAACATCCTATCGCTGCGAAGTCGGTGAAACCTGGGGTGCGTGTGCTGCTGACATCCCCATCGCCGCTTCAGTCGCATCCGCCTCGTCAAGTACGTTCTTCAGCTTCCCACTCTTGATGGCATTCATCCTATCCCTGACGACTTTTGCCATCTTGTAAGTGTGGTATAAGCCCTGTGTGTGGTCTGGCTTCCATCCGTCTGGCAGACGCTCATACTTCACCCATGTTTTCAACACCTCAAGATCCAATCCTTCTTTGTCGGCGTTTGGACCCCCCAACACCCCAATTGCGATCGCCATTTCTCCACGTGCGATTTCGGCGTGCGTGAAATCTAGTGGGCCATGTACCTCCCTTTTAGCACGGATGTTCGCAACGTCCTCTAGTGTGATTCGGCCAGGTTTGTAATATCCCCCCTGGTGCACGACCGCCTTCAACAGACTGCAATCCGGACACCGCGGTGCATACTCTTGCCCCTTGCGCGCGTCCCGATGGAACAACGACGCATCGTGTTCGATCAGATTATGTCGAGCCAGATCTGCGAGTGAAATTTTACGGAATTGGCCGAGGATGAACACGGCGCCGATGGAGAGCAGTAGGGCGAGGGTCGTGGAGAGGCCGTAGCCTTCCATAAGAGCGCGTATGAGGCCGAAGACACTGATATTTTTGCCATCGCGGGGTCTATCGACGACGTCAGTACATCCGTCGAGCTGAGGAAATAGGTGTACTCACAGGTACCCGTGATTGGCGAGAGCGTTCAAGGCCGGACAAGGGGATCTTGAATCCCCTTTATGATGAGGACAGTAGGCATGGGTGTCCCCTACGACTGGACAAAATCCACCCTTGTGTTCGTGCTGCGCTGCGATGGTACTCGTCGAAGTCTGGCAGTGATGAGACATCGCGTCGAGGATGGGGGTAGCGAGTGAGATGTACCGGGGATGTGGGTTGCTGGCTCTGTGATTCAGAGCTTTATATACTGTCTGGCCTGCAGTGTCGCCCAGTACCTGAAATAGAATCATGGCGGTAGGCAAAACTGAATATGTAGCAAGCAAATTCCACCTTCGCGCCTGACGACAACAATGTCATTTGTCTGATCAAAAAGTAATAACGTACAGGTAGAAACACAGCAATTGTGATCCTCTGTCGCCGTCCTCCAAACGCTATCTCTCTGTACTCGCACAGCTCCGTCGCGATGCTGCCAACTAGCCGTATCTGTAAATGAAACAGATATGATGACTTGACCAGAGAATCCCTGTGTCTCTGCAATGCAGCCCTCCATTCCAATCAGGTCGAGCACAAATCCAAAAACAAGGGACCCAAAGGCACCAGTCCGTCAAGGGACAACGTGAGCGCCGATGTCATTCCCAGAGTCGCCGGTCCTCATCTCACTCCGGTCGTCCGTCATACGTGAATTGGACGTCCTCGTCCAATTTGGGAGTTCTACTTGACCAGGAGGTAGCCACAGCATTTCCTGTCAGCGCTCCACGAGAGCGTCACAGCATGGACTTCAAGACATTACATTTCTCCATCAGTTCGATGCAAAGAGCGGTATGGAACACGGATCGGTCCCTGACCACCCGGCTGAGCGGGCGCACATGCATGGAGTGGCAATACTGGCGATATGTAGAGATGCCATGGGCATTATGACACCATGAGAGGAAATCAAAGTCAAGTCATCGGACAGGCCCTCCTCGGGTCGCTGTTTGATGCCGAAGGACTCCCATCCCTGCCTGGAATGATAATTCCTGCCACGGTGCCTGCACGGCTTTCACGCATGCGCTGGCACAATTCCTACCGGGAAGCGGGAGTTGAAGTGGGTTCGATATCACTCGTGCGAGGTCCTTCGGCAAATTTTAAGGAGCGCGACTCGGGCAAGTTTGCGATCCGTCCCACGTCCACATGGACACATCATGATGCTGAGCAGACGCGGGTCTGCACTATACAAGTAACCGTGGCTTGCGACTAGTCAAATGGTCCGATCCAAGTCATGCAGTCCTGCTGTATTTCATGCCATGCAGTCGGGCGCGTGCATGCATGATCGGCCACTCCAGGTGCACCAGCAACTATACGCTGATCTTCATCGCTCGCGACGTCGCCGAGTTTTCATCACAAAGCCACTGCAAGCTCTCAACAACGTGCGCTCGCTTTTGAATCGTTCGAGCCAGAATCTGAAGGCATCATGTAGGGTCCCGTGAGAGGGAAAAAAGAAAAAGAAAAAAACAGGCCAATGTATACGGCCGAAATGCCAAAGTTCACGTGTGGCTTGGATTGCTGACCGGGTTCACACACATAGACGTGGCAGGGTCAGGTCGATCCTGTACCATTCGTTACAGCAAAGGCACACAGGTCCGAGTGGCTCCTGTGAGCTCCAAGCATCCTGACAAAAAAAAGGTTGTCCCTTGCTTCCATGTCCGTGGTCGAAGTGCAGAGACATATCGACTCTGCCCGACGCAGGAACCACACGAATAGTTCTGGATCAGCAGGAGTTCCTGTGGCTTTTCCCTTATACTTACAGTACCTGGAGCACTATAGATCACAAATCAGTGAGGTGCTATCTCGGCTTGTCATCATAAGCTGGCTCGATGAATCACACATCTGCTCAGCCGCTCAGCGTGCCAGTGCACATTCTCGTCCGTGGTCACACGGTGGCCCAGCGCCCGTTTCAATGATGCAAGTTGCAACGAGCCGTAGCCACCTGGTGCGGTCAAAAAGACAACATTCAGAATTTGGTAGTTACCCGCTGCAGCGCCGGGGGTACTGATCGGGTTCCCTTGTCTGGGCCAAGATACCAAGTCGGTGGCGTAAGGATTGACTACGCCCCATAAATGGATCGAGGCTGGGCTGGACAGGTAGTGATATGGACCTTGTTGGATGGATTTTGCAATGGAGTGCTTGCGGTCGCGTTTATTCCTCTCATCTTCTGATGGGATGGCGTGCAGTGCAAAATATTGTAGCAAGTTTCTGGAGACCTGGAGTGCAAAGTAACCCTAACCTCAGGATGTCCTAATTTGGCAGCGTGCGTTATCGTAGTATGACTCGCTCGCCCACGACTAGTCGAATGACGCTACTCTCCTGTTCTATCCGACTACGACAACAGCAGCGAACTCGATTCTAGGTAGACTTGTATTTATTTACAAGGTCTCTCTCTCAGGGCTTTTCTCTCTTATTTCTGTGCGACCGAACTTGTCATCACCAACTCTCTGGTCTGGTCTTTGATGCCATCAAGGAGGAACCGCAATGTACGACCCCAGTCTGTTCCAGAGCACGACCGTATCGCCTATACACCCACTACGCCTCTCATACAACTTGATAACTCTCCCTTGTCCTCGAATCTTCAGCTAGAACGTAACCTCCACCCTGATCAACTCTTCGCTCGCGGCGAAGCAGTAGCAGCGCCAGACGATGACGGGCTCCTCGTCAAACATGAGGGTGGTTCAATTTCACCTATACCGATCTTGGCTGCCCTCCCATCATCCTCTCATCCGGAAGCCTCTGCTCAGGGTCATATGAGGTCTCCTGTCCTTGCTCGGTAAGTTCATCTCACCGTCCTGTGCACAACGCTGGTACAACGTGCTCGTGAAATGGTTCTTTGTTTGGTCCATTCTATTCATCCTTGCAACTCGTGCACTGCAGCGCCGCACGTGCATGATTTCACCAATCCAAAGCCTCTAGTCGCTCCTCTTACCTAGCAGTCCATCTAAACTAACACCTCATCCCAGCGAACCTACGATGCTAGAAGCATTCTCTCGCGCAGTCCGCGACTATGTTCCTTCCTCCATTTCTATCCCTACTGCCGCTCCTTCGCCCCCTCGCGTCTCGAAACCCGTTT
The DNA here is from genome assembly GCA_024613185.1 of Pisolithus microcarpus. Classification (NCBI taxonomy): domain Eukaryota; kingdom Fungi; phylum Basidiomycota; class Agaricomycetes; order Boletales; family Pisolithaceae; genus Pisolithus; species Pisolithus microcarpus. The sequence continues at coordinate 57,991 of JANFAI010000056.1, read as the reverse complement.
CATTCGGTAGTTTTGACGTCCATTCAAGGTTCTCCCCCGCTGCGTCTGAGGAACGGCACACTCAAGTTCCCCATCACAGACGACGTCTAAGCGGCGCTTCGGGGACACACCATCCTTCTGGGTCGACAAGGGTCTATAGTGGCCACCCCCTCGAACCCGATCCACTACTCGGATCCGAGGAGGATGGGGATACCGGAGCATCTTCCAAACCGACTTCACCTTCCACGGCGTATCCTACCGTCGGCGAAGGCGACCCCGTGGTATGGTCTCGTTGGGATACGTTGATGCAGCAAGACGCCCCTCGGCAAGGCCGTCCCAATCTACCATTTTTCGTCACTCACTCCCGTCCAGATGCATCCTCTTCCTCGGTTATCCTTGCGGATGTCAGATTTGGGATTGCACAGATTTGGGATCCGTCTCGGAAATACTGAATTTGACAGCTTCATCCTGGGGACGCATTTCATTCGCTGGCGTACTCGCCTCTCCTCCGTTGACTGACGACGATCATCTCAGGGGTCTGCGTCCTCTCATTGGCGTCATGTACGTTCGTCCTTTTCCTTATGAGGCGTTTCCTCCTGTCGTGCATTTCGTTATCTGACAGAGTGGTGGCGGATAGATGCCACCTTAATGCAGAATCCTTTATGGTTATTTATTCGTTACGATCCCACCAAATTGTGAAACGCCTTCCATTTCGCAACGTGGTCTCCTTTGATTCTGGAACTTATTTCACCATCATCGTAAGCCGCACATCGTTTTCCTCTCTTCCTTCGCTGACACCCCGACGTGCGACGTCCTCGCTTCAGAGCACAACAAATCCAATCAATTTACACGTTCTATCTTCAGCGTCATACACCATTTTACATACTATTCCTTCTTCTAACCTGGCCTATAATTCCTTGAAGTCGACGTCAGCCGCAGCACAGAACCAACAGAATACCAACAACCAAGTACGAAATGTATCATTATCAAACATAGACACCCCTAGCCATCATCGAGATGTGGACGTACCCATTCGGGCGGAGACGAGAGAGGAAGAAGCAGAAGCAAGTGATTTTGTTCCCGTCTATGCCCTCTCCCATCGTCTCCTCGCGTTCGCGTCTCAACCTCCTCGATTAGACGCATGTCACGAACACCGTCACGGAACACCGTCTCATCCACGTACACAAGACCCACGCACTCATGATCGCTCCTCCTCATTCCCATCTTCCTCATCGACATTACCTTTTGGAATAGCGCAGATCTCTCAGGCAGATTTGGGGAATACAGCCGTTAAAGTAGGAGGCACGGTGTTGAGCGGGATGAAGTCCCTCGGTGGCATGGCATTGAGTGCTGCAACTGGGTATGCGAGATCCCGAGTTGGATCTCGCGGTGTCACTGGCGAGACCAGACCGCAGCAACCTCTTCTCCCTTCGTCTGTTGCAGGCGGGGTTAGTAGCATGTTCTTTTCGCGCAGTGCCCCCGCAGAAGGACACCAACGTTCGGGCCAGGCCCCTGCAGGCTGTCAAGGTGGAGACGAAGGGTTCTCTCAAGATTATCCCGCTTCTCATGACCGAAGCACCAACAAATGGTGGACCTCCAAACGTGATCAGCCCTCCTACATTAGAGTCCTTGACCTTTCTCCACTCCTCAATTGTACCCAATCCGAACTTCCAGACCCTGTCGCCGAGTTCGTCGTTGCGAAACGGCATGGAATAAGGCATTTGACATTTACCAGAGACGGGAATTCTGTGGCTGTGACTCTGACGGATGGGCAAGTCGTGAGGATGTTTCAGTTGAGGCCGTTGCCGAAAACAGGGGGCTGTGGCAGCCATGGTGCGGGTGTGGACGTGAAGGGCACGAGAACGCAAGGAGGAACTGGAAGAGGAGAGTGTCCCACTGATCCGTCCTCCCTGACAACAGGAGATAGCGCCCCTTGGCACATATATAACCTCCGTCGCGGTCACACACCGGGTGTCATCGAAGGGATCGACATATCTCCGGACGGAAGATGGGTCGCGATCGGGAGCGGGAACCGCACTGTTCACGTCTTTTCGATTAATCCATATGGAGGGAAGCCTGATCGCAGAAGTCATGTCGATGCCAGGATCTGGAATGTGGATAGACCCGTAAGTCGTTAACATTCCTGTCGCAGTCGTTGTAAGTATCCGATGTATTGCGAGCTGAATGTGTGTTCGTTTCTTTTTGGGCACAGCAGCCGCTGTCGACAGAGTTGCTCTCAGTTGCACGTTTGCGATTTCCAAGATCAGATCCTGCATTCGGATCCGTTCCCCAAGGCCCCCTTTCCTTCATATTCCTTCCTGGGGACATCCATATGCCCGGAAGCTTACTTCCTCTCCCACCTCCCCCTGTGGTAGCGTCTTCGCCGAGCACCTCCTCTGCACGTTCCGATTTGGGACGCCTTCCTTCATCTCGGTCCCGCAATTATAAGGATATCCTAGTGTTCGACCCACCTTCAGGAATCCTGTCGTTGAGACGTATCACCATGGAAGAACGACCGAAAGAGTCGAGCATCTCAAGTCCGATCACGAGTTTTGCCACGAGCATCTCGTTTCCTGGGACAGGCTATGCTAATCGGTTGGGTAATTCCCCTCCAACCCAGTCCTCCAAAGAGGGAAGAAAGACGTCGGGGCTGACACAGCAGCTTCTCGATGTGTCCGTAGAACTCGTAGGTAAGGAACGTGTGGTGGCGACTTGGCAATTGAGGAGACGTCAGGACTGGGGCGAGGTGAAGCAAGTGATGAGTGAGATGAGTGAACAGAAGAGAGTTGAAGTTTCCGAGTAAGACCGTATTCCTTTTCTAAAAAGCGGGAGAATAGCTGACGTTTCAATGGTTTTTTTCTGTAGCTCACTCGCTCATGCGGAGCTGTCGACATTTTCTCGGCATCCAGAGATCGTTCCTCGTTCGGTGTATCTCTCGCACCAGTTCTTGTTCTATACGCTTGGAGAGGATTATCATGCACTCATTCGACGACTCCGTTTTGGTATTAAGGGAGACAAAGTGGTTGTTCGTCGTGAGGTGGAACCGAGTTATGTTGCGAGTGGCACAGCTTTGAACATGGGTAAAGGTACTGTCAGAGGTGCCAATGAACTGTTCGTCACGGGTACGCATGGCGGGTTAGATCATCGTGCTGCGTCTTCGTTCGACGAACCTCTCGCCAATGCGATCGCGTCTGGACTCGATGGACCATCTGGTGTACCGAGCATCCCGATGTTCCCGAACGGTACAGGTGGTCGCCCGCGGCCCTTCGGTGCGGCAGCGTTACCGATTAAGTCGCTGAAGGAGGGAGTGGGCGAAGGCTTAGACCGTTTACGTCGGGAGATGCATCGGGTCCGATCCCCGAAAGAACATGATGGGAGAAGGCATCTCGGAGTGGATCCCGAAGGTGCGTCTGAAGGATCAGGTATATCGGGTGTTACGGGGGTATCGCTTCCTACTCCTTCAACGCATACGGATTTGCTCGATGTGGAAGAGAAGGATGTGGGTAGGGCCGTGGATGGCGATTTGGATGAGGGCGAGTTCGGAGGTGAAGGTGGCGGGAGGGGCTGGGATTGGGCCGAAGAAGACAAACGCGCTGTCGACGAGGCAGAACAGTTCGACGATGTCCTTGGATTCATGGACGAAGACCAGACGCCAGCCCTCAGGACAGCCGAGTGGTAGTCGCTGCTTCATCACGGAGCGTGTACATTTTGGATGAGATCGAGAGAGGAAAGGGTGCGTGCAGGCAGAACTCGTTCGTATGACTGCATGTGCATGAATAATGTGCCTCGATGCAATGCGATGAATGACATGAGCTCTGGTCCGTGGGTTTGTCTTGGGGTTTGCTCGCCTGGGATTTCGACGACCTGGATCCACCCGGTGACCATCGCAGGCAGGAATCTAAGGATTTTGACAAGGCCCATCGCATGTCACCCTAGCGCCGAATGTAGCAGTGTACCATTATGATATGTACATATTTACATACTGGAATCCATCGCATGCGAAGTACACTTCGTAAGATATGGCTCAGCGGCCACGTGCATCTTTCTATTCTGACATCCGGTTGGCCCTACACATCGATGATCATCGACCCTGTCCAGATACCCAGAACTGGTGTGAGATTTTCCCATTTCGTAGTGCTATGAGGCTTAGGAGCAGTCGTGCGCTGCTATTCTGAGTGCAGACTGCGCAGTCAGTCTACGTGTGTTAATATTGACATGACCCTCGAGTCCCAAGCGAGGCACTGGTTCTCCACAGCATCTGTTCATGCCATGAGAAATCCATATCATGCCAGGAATCGCCAACCAAACACGGGGAGAGGAGTAGACCTTGGCAGTTGCTCCACCACATGCCAAGGTACCGTTTGATCGGTAGAACACGTAGTGCACCAGCCTCAGGGATTCGACCCACCGTTTAGGCCTTTGCAGCATACTCACTCCTGTCGCGGCGGCTCTTGCTGCATCTGATCAGGCTGGATTCAACTTCTCGGGAATACGAAGAACGCTTTTTAGTACTCTGCGGGCCGCCGGGCAGCAGACCACGCTTTGATCCCTTTCATAGCACATGAGGCGTTTGAACCTTGGGAGACCATCATCATGCCTTCAGCAAAGCGGTAATTCCCCCGCACATAGTGTTGTTAGTTTTGGTGGCGGGGGGCGGTCTACTAGCACTGTTCGTCCTTCTGACTTGAACACGACAACTCCGCGGCATGGTCGAAAACTTGGATGTCTGACGTCTCCTGACAGACTGAGCCAATCCTAGTGGCATATTGAGAGAGCACCGGTGCTACTTATCAGTCGACGGCTAACACGTGGCTGTCGCTGACCGCCATCACCTGGTATGTTGTACGTGGTTTCAACATTGCATCAGGGACGACGGCATGCGTGCGTCACAAGAGCTGTGCAGGATTGTCGCCTGCTGACAGCATTGCGGATCGCGTATGTACACTAATGTATGACAAGTATGCCTGTGAGCGGACACTCGATCAAACGGATATACATATAGGTATGTGTGCATGGTACGTGTATAACTACAAGTGCTTAGAATAAGTAATTTAAGTATGTATAGGGTACATGGATGTAGCAGCCTGTGAACGCGGAACAAGATAACAAGCAGCAAACACAATACGAGATTTCGTTGCAACTGTGAAAGATGTCCCTAACCAGAAGGGGAAGAGATGATGAAGCATTTGCCATGTCATTTGGGACGTCAATGCGTCATCGACGGTGTAATGACTGCGCTGGTGTCGGCTAGGACGATCGTCGATCATCCGCCACGCACCCGCGTGTCTGTTGGGATGGCCCAACGGCCAACATTCTGCGTGAAGGCAGGCCTCAAGACGGTCGATACCCGCGTGTCTGTACATGACAGCGCATACGCAGGCAGTGATGGCTTGTAAATGAATTCCGACTGCGAGCCAGGACTTTCATGGGGGGCATGTGTCGAAGAATGAGGGGGGGTTTTGGCGTGCGCGGCGGAAGGGTGGGGCGAAGGACCATGTGCGGCCCTCGTGGATACAGGAGCGGCCTCCGAGGAGATCGGTCGTTTCCAGTTTGGAGTCCCAGACACAGAAAAGCGAGCCTCACCAGCGATACTATGGCGCCTGCGACCGAGCCCGCCCATAACAACATCTCCATCAGCATCCGTGCCAGGCGGTGAACCCTCGTCTTCCGAGTAGCCTTCCTCGTCGTCTTCCTCCGAGTCACTCAAGCTCGAGTTCGTTGCCGGAGGAGACATCAAAGGAGGGTGTGAACCGAGTCCACCCTGTAGCATGCGAGGCTGACCTGTCTGGTATGCCGTAGTGTGGGGATAAGCGTCAAATGGTATATCACCGCCGTCGCTCAAGACTCCTGTCCCGCTCCTCGAGTGATTTCGCCAATGACGGCGCATGTTCGAATTAACGTTGAATTCTCTCCCACAGCCTGGAAAGGGACACCGGTATGCTGTAGAAGTACCATCAGCCCTGATTAGCGCGCTGTTCGGGGATGACCATGAAAACCAAAAGTGGAGGGTGACATATGATTGGTTGTGAACAGGGTAGGCCCCACGTAAGACAGAAGCGGAAAGCCCCCAGCGTAAAAGAAAAGGCCGGGATAACACGCACGTTTGGCACCCGTGTGGGTATTGACATGTATTTTCATGCTGCTGGGACGATTGAAGCGCTTCCCACAGTGAGGACACTGGTGTTTTTTTCCCTCGACCTTCGCCTGAGAGAGGTGTTGTCATGATTTCAGCCGACCTGAGATATGATCTACGCCCGTCATGACTCATGATCGTGGAAGCGGAACTAGGGGGGTCTGAGACAGAAAAGGACAGCACGGAGGAATGGTTAGAGCGCATGTGGAGAGGAAGGTCTGAATCTCGGAAGGTCGTTGGACTGGATGGATTTCTCGTGCTTCTTATGATAGGTTGCACGGGTAGCTTGTGGCGTTGGGAGGGGCGCTGATCCATGGGTGCCATTGCCACACGGAAAGCAGGTGCAGATCCATTAGTGACGCCTGCACCTGTCTGTGCCGTAGGTGAATTACTTGTTACGCCGCGATGACGAAGTGTGGTGCTGGATGCAACGTGCTCTAGGGATGCCGTAACGGGATCTGCGCGCAGCACGTTGAATGAATAGCTCGGGGGACACTTGGGTGGATTCATGTGGCGCGGAGACGGAAGTGAGTGGGGCTCGAGGAGTTGCGATGGACGGGCGGCAACGTCGTTTGGGCTGATGGACGGGGAGGAGGGCGGTGCTTGGGGATACTGGAATGAGATGGCGGCGTTAGGATGGCGGGCGTCTGGTGAATTTGCGGGTCGCCCACATGTCGGAGATATTGGATGAGTGGTCAGAGGTTCCTGTGCGAGGGGACGCCACCCACAGGGCCAACGAAAGATCAGGTCTGCAAGAGGCGGCAAAATAAGAGAGGCCCTACTCACGGGATAGTTGGCGGAAGGTGTCCGGGGTGTTTGGGTTGAGTGCAGTGGATTAGAAGGGATGGACATTTCTGATGGAAAATAGATTTGCCCCTGTTCGGCGATGCAGACGATCTCAGAGGGACGCACCAGGGAATATGTCTCGTATGCTGGGAAGGGGCACTGCAGGACGAGCCATGTCGACCAGTTGAGAGGAGGAGGAGGGAGGAGGAGACAAGGAGAGACAAGGACAGAGAGGGACGGGATGGATGCGATGGGGGTGTTGTTCGTGAAGGACGGTTAGCTGCTGCCTTTTATATATTCCCAAGTAAGAATTACTCGAAATGGATGGGATCGCACGGCAGGTTTTGGTCTTTTGAGATCCCGCTCGTCGTTCCAAGAATGGAAGTGGGCTGTCCAAAATGCACCCGTTGGGAATGATGCCCGCCCAACCAGAGTAAATCCTTGTGTGTATCACGTCAGCGCGGAACCTCGCCGACGACGACAAAAAGCGAGTTCGCTCTCAGGCTCAAAAGACGCTGGCATGTGCCGTGTGCGACCCCTCCACGGACCGGCTGACCCCCCTCTCGGCATCGGATTGCTTGCGAGTTTTCCCCTGACCTGAAAATCATTTCTCGTTCAGAAGTGCCTATACCCGATTTGGACCCGGCGGCCGGTCGACTTTGCGTAATAAGAATTTATCTCGACCACGCACCGCAGTCATTCTTTCCTTTTTCGTAATGGCGTTGATCCCCTTGCCTTTTATGTCCGTGTGACTCCCCCTTCCCTCCTTTTCTTTTCTTGTCACAAGTTCTTACATATCCGCCGATCTTCTCGTCCCCTCGGATTGGGCAGATCGTATCCGTATTTGGGCACAAGGTATCCCTTCCCTTGCATGTCTTTTGCGACCGTCTCGCTCAGCGTTTGCGCGGACGAGTCAACGGGACGATGCGGTGTGGTCCCTTGCCATCTCCCCACGCCTGGCATTCATATCACGATCAGCGTTCATCGCCATTTCATCATACATCAGTCGACGATGAACAGGTCACCAAAGACCCCACCTCCTTTGGTGACTGACCTTGCCGCATTTTTTACGTCCTTTCGATGCGTATGTCACGATTAGATCACTTTGGGCTTCCTCCCGAGGCGTTATGCTGCACGCTCCATCTACTGCGCCCGTGGATATAAACTCTGTTAGGAACCATTCGCTCCTTCTTGGCTGCTACTCGGTACGAACCATATTTCTGCCTGCCGTGTTCCTCATGGCACTTTGAATCTTCGACCATAACATCGACGATAGTCCCATCCTCACGACGCATCATCCTGTCCAATCAGCAGTCATGGATACCTGTTCTGATGACACAGCACTTTATAACATGTTCCGTTCTGCACGGGCGTTTGCTCAGCCTGTCGCTACTCATTGCTGTCATTCGCGTGCTGATCTGAGAACTGGGTCTCCATAGCTCATCCTCCTATTCACCCTTTCATGTCTATCAAACCCTTCTCAACAATCTGCACATCTATCAACGTCCACCTATCGCATAGCCGCCCGCAGTCGCCGTCGAACATGCAACGGGCCGAGCGCCCCAGTACAAGCCGTGCCCACCTTCCTTCGGTTTCCTTCACGACCACATTCTCCTGTCCTTTTTTCCCAATGCACGAAATATGCTCTGAAACGTGGTTAGAGTTTATGATGAGCCCTTATACTTCACCGGAATCACTTCTGAAGAACCTATTCCGTTTAAGCACAACGCCGGCCAGACGCGGAGTCCTACCTGCCGGGCAAAGATCGCCAAGGTTGCCACATTTTGAATACAACGGAACTATATTACGTGTGTATCCTCTCTTTCCCGATATGGCCAGCTCTCCATTATCACCAGCACAGGTTCGTGCGTCTACCAGATTCTGATTACTTTAGATACCGCGAATATCACCCCTCCGGCTCGAAAAAATTGTTCTATTCACGTGAGCCGCGTGTTATCTCCTAGGTTTCAGTACCTCCCACGCATCCCACGCCCACGCCTAAAGCGGCCTGGGAAGGCATGCCACCGCGGTGCGGTGCGTCAAGCATGGTATCATACAAGTGCGGGACTCGATCGATATTTCCACAACCAACCAGTGGTACTGCTAGCCTGTCCGACGTGCCACCGCGATCCGCGGAACCAACGGTACCCCCGATGACGCCGACAGTTGATCAGTACGATGCCATGGAGTCCGACAAGTCGGATTCAAGGTGGTGCAGATGTAGTACCGTCATGCCGGGTAACGACCGTGATTCAAGAACACGCTCTCGTAGGAGAATAGATTTTTCGTTCTTAATCAGCGATGGAATGCGAATTCGCTTACTTAGGACCCGTCTGCAATGCACCGATACAAGAACATCGGTCCAAGCGACTACCTAACTTGCCCGTGATTTCCAAACCCGAGATCGGATTTCCGAGTTATCAAGTTGTCGGTCATTACCAGTTATCCTCGGGTATAGGGTAGCCGTGCCCCACAATCTGTCCACTTTCGATTCCTCGACGGCGGAGACTATTTTTGTCATTTGATCATCACACGCCCCTCATCGTATATAGATCGCAGTAGCATTCCAGTGCGGGTTTTTCACATACGACTTTCCCTAATGGCGTTGCCAACGCTGTTATAATGTCAGCCGATTTATGAAAAGTATGGTTCCACAAGCGCGGATGGCTATGAACCAATGAGTAAGACGGCGGTCGTATGCCGGACAAGAAGATCGAAGGAGTGACTGTCAGGAGCGCTCACGAGTCAACGCTGCATTACGTGACGTTGCCAGGTCAGACCAGCGAATAATAGAGATGGCACGTAGACACGTGGAGTGCTGAGGCTACCACAGAAAGTGGTATGGGTAATTGTCCTAGTGCAACCCCGGATCCGAGCAAGCTGAGGTGTGTCTGCGGATTATCTATGCGCCACACCCGACAAATCAGGATCGTCAGAAAACTCATCAAAACAGCCGAATATGGCAGGGATAAGTATTAATATACTTTGTGTCAGCATGAACGACTACTATTCCTGTTGCTGGCGAAGACAATGAGCATGTGCTTACTGCTAGATCAGGCGCTCACTTGTTGATGGTATCACTCATTTCCGGTATTTAGGATAATAGGACGGCGGGGATCTCTGCAGCTGTACACGTTCGCTGAATTTGAGGATGCACATGACGTTGAGCGGTCACTGAAGTGTACCTAATCCATAAGTGACAGCAAAGTTCCAAGGAAGGAGAGATGAGAGCATAGCATCGACGCGAAAGCGGGATGTAGGGTGTCCAAACTCACAACCCAGGACGAATATTTGAAACAAAACGACACCAGCCGGTCGCACGAAGAGAGCCCGATCGGCAACTTCGCTCAGACCGATGGGTTAAATTACAAGATGGCTGATTTCCTAGGGGCACACCACATTGCAGCTTTGGATTTTTCCGCCTAGCTTCGTTCATGACGGACTCTAGTTTGAATGCCTGTGCTACCCGGACAGGGCGTGGTCTGTCTTCCGTGGGGAAGAGATATCGGCGGATCTGACTCGCATTGGAAACTAGTGAGAACTTTTATGAAGTGTTTCGAGGGTCCTCCGTGGGCGATAGTGGATGTTCAATGAGGAGTCGGCATCGACCAATGATAGTCATCGAATCACCAGACAGAATCTCGATGCAGAGACGTCGCTGCGAGTGGCATTAACGCTTTGAAGTCGCCCTTGGTTCACCGCAACGTGAGGAGGCGACCAAGCAGGGCAACGGGATGGGATGAGATTCAAAGCTCATGTATTATGTAAATCTGTCCCTCTGATCCACTTCAGATTACCCGCTCAACTCATACCAAATGAGGGTTTGGTGGATTACATAACTAGTGTTTTCTCCATTGACGACTAGGAGTAATTCCATTCGTCAAACATGCTAGAGGCTTATTCACAAACACGCTTCCCAGAGATCCGGACCGGGACTTGTTTCGTGGGTGACTTGGCAGGTCGGTGGGCTCGTGTCTTCAGAATGTGAAAATAATGTTGTCTCAGCATACCAGTAATTCCTACGCTTCTCGTTTAGCGATCCAAGATACGAAGAGTAGTCACACAGCCGTCACTTCACGATGTAAAACACGCGATACAGGGGAATGTATCCTCTCCCTAGTCCGCCAATCCGTTAGGTCCAAAGTATTCCGGAAGAATGAACGCGAGTCTCTTGGTATCCTCCTCGCTCTCATTGGCGTCCCTCGGCATTATAGAGTACTTCATACTCCCCCTCTCTTCGCTGAGTATGTCGCCTTGTAGCGCTGCTATGTGCAGGTCTTCCAAGATGGAGGCGGCGACGAATTTTGCGGTATCAGCATTTGCGCGGAGAGTCTGGATGACCTGTGTAGCTGTCACTACCTCCGAATGCGGGCGCCACGAATCGTAGTCGGTGGCCGTAGCGATTAGAGCGTAGCTTTGTGAGGCGGGCCGATCAGGTTCATACGCTCGGTATTGATGACCTCGACCCTTACCTGACCTCCGCCTCCCGGGCCAACTTCGCTTCTGGAAGGACACTCATGTTGATCAAGTCCCCTCCCCAACCTCTGTACATCATACTCTCCGCTCGAGTGGAAAATTGAGGACCCTCCATGCAAATAATACATTTGTCCTTGTGCAGAACGACGTTGTTCCCATGCGCTTTCAGCGCTTTCTCTACTTCGACTTCGAGCCAACGAACAAGCTTTATGCTGAAGGGTTCGCCAAACGTCGCATGTGCGACAACGCCAGTTCCTTCGAAGAAACTAGCAGGACGGATACCCTTGGTCCTGTCGATTATTTGAGTCGGGATCGCAAAATGACCTGGTACGATTTCTTCCCGGAGTGACCCGACAGAGCTAAATGCGAGGATGGCCCGTACACCTAAGGACTTGAGCGCAGCAATATTAGCACGAGATGGGACTACAGAAGGGGAGATGTTGTGGTGCCTTCCGTGACGAGCTATGAAGGCAACTTTAGTGCCCGACTTCAGGGAGCAGATGGCAATCGGCGAAGAAGGAGATCCCCATGGCTAATGTTGAAGTCGTTGAGCGGAGCGCTTAAGGATATCAATCGGTGATGAAACGCTTACCGTCTCTGGGTTTACTGTCTGTCTGCGTCTGATGAATACAAGGCATCCCTGGTCCGGGCAAAAAAACATCGCGCTCACATAAGAGTAAGGTTATCCAAATGATACAGACCAGTCCCGCCGATGACACCAATGAGCACTGAACCGAGCCCTTGGGCTTCAGCGCCACACTGAAACAGAAAGATGTAGACATACCGTCCCTGGAGGCCATACCAATGGTTGTTTGTGTACTGTGTCGGTCACCGTCAACGCAGAGTCGATAAGATCTGAAAATGCCGGTGGCTGTGCCACGGCAACCTTTCTGTAGCCTACCAGACCAACTCAATCAACTCGGGTGCTGACTGGCACAGACAGGTTCAACTGGCACGTTCGAAGCCCATTCGGAGCCGCTTCGCAAGTGCAAATATTCAATGATCTTTGCCCGTAGGCAGGCGACGGTTTAGACCATAACTGCTCCTCCTGTGTCCACACGTCTCTTGAACACAAGACAAGGCAGGATTACTCGCAATCGAGACCCCTCCTGCGGTTCATCATGGGGTCATTTTTCCATCAACTGTTGGCCCCGCTGTGCAAAGAATTATAGCCATTACAGGATATGCCCGTCCACTCATCGCCTTCATCGTTAGATGGTCTCGATGTGATCGTTGCTGCATGATAGCACCCTGTAGCAGTGCGTCCAGCACAGCTGACCTATGTAGCCATTCTCTGGGGCCCGCAGATGGTTAAGGTGGGGTCATGCGACAGGACGGCCAGGTCTGTCAACCTCCACTAGCTTCACTTCGGTCGGTATCCTGTCAAGCTCCCAAGTCTATCTAATTCCTTCAGCCGATTAAGTTATCTGTCTCTGAAGCGGGCCAATTCGTACCGGTCAAGATCATCTTCGCCACTACTCGCGGTAATTCCGACACGAGCAGCGCAGCATGATAGTAAAGACGTTTGAGACTTCTGTCATAGCAAGATGCTGAGTACCTGTGAAGACTTCCATCCCTTTTCACATTTCTTTAATTGAAGTCGTGCACGAGATCGTCCGTAGAGAATACTATGGCACCTGGCATTTCCGTCTTCCGGAAAACGAGCCGCAAGAATTCAAAGTACAGACACCCAAATCACAAGTCGGTATTAGCATTGGGAGGTTGCCTCGACTTCATTTCAAGTCTTCATCCACCTCATCTCTTCCTCTTCCCGCCCGTGTTCATGATCACTCAAAAAGACGCGTCGATCAAAACAACGGGGGGTACAAACAAACCATACACGCAACACTAAAACAACATTATAACGAAACAGAACGGAGTCAATAAGAATACATGAAGAACTGGCGGTATTCGATAGTGAATCGTCGCTGCCGTCCAACATGTGCGCGTCCCACTACGCCTGCGCAAGGGGGCGACTACCTAGACGCGGAGTCGCATTCAGGTGTCATGCATCCTTTCTGCCTGCTGCCTCGTAGTCGACACCAGGGTCAACCTCGCCCTCGCCCTCACAATCCAGTTTCACTACTTCCAAGTAGCTCTCCGGAACCAGTGCATGTAACCCGGTGTCTTTGAGGCCATCTTTGACGACGACTGCCCACCCTACACCTCCACCTCTCCCGAGAACACGTACAATTTGGTCTTCTTCCAAGCGCACCTCAGCGGTGCCTTCGGGTTCAAAGGGATAAAGCGCACGATAGAGACCAGGGAGGAGGTCATTCCCGAAGTCCTCGTCGTCGTCTTCGTTGGTCTGTGAGAAGGAAGCGTCTGCGGTATCGACAGGAAAGTCTTCTTCGACGTCGACGTACTCGGCATCCGAATCTGAGTCGGCTTCGAAGTTGCGATTTAGGTCTGATCGGCTGGGTACGTCAGGGCTCGTAGTGCTGGAGGCATTCCAACCACTCATACTCATACGGGCGGGTATGCCCCAACCCCATCCGAACGTTCCCCATCCGTTCTGGTCCCCCCAGCTATCGCTGTCATTGTCATTTTCATTGTCTCCATCTCCGTTCTCACTACTAGTGGTGGTTGTAGTCGTAGAGGAAGTTGTAGATGCATTAGACGTGGAGGAATGTGTACGCCTGCGGAGCTTGCGGGCTAGAATGCGTGGTCGATTTGGCCGCGGTACATGTGGGCCATCACCCGAGAAGCGGCTGTCAGTGGGCAGAAATGCGTAGTCACGGATACAGATGAGATGGGGTGTGGGTGTTGTAGGAGATCGGGGGTGAGATGATAGGTGGGGAAGGGGCGTGTCGAGGTCGTCTTTGATGATACGCGGGATGGGCGTATCGATGGTTTCGTTGCCATCAAACTCGGTCACGGATTCCGTGACGGCAGACATGGGCGTGTTTGAGATATCCTTTGGCCGACGACCGCTTGGATTACGTGAGAGGGATGCGGTAGTGGAAGGTGTTACGCTCGACGTCGGTCTCGATGTTGTGGTACCAGAGGGCGGACGGGAACGCGCAGTCGAGGAGGAGCGGGAGAGATGACCAGATGCGCGGCGGGATATAGCCGGAGAAGGTGGAGCTGGCCGGGATGATGTGAGAGAAATCGCGGAATGCGTGCTTAGTCTGTGGACGTCGTGAATGGCCTGGCAAGGGGTCTGGGTCGATGCCAGGGCTGAAGGGGTCGGTGGAGTCGGTTCATTGGATGGGGTGTGTGTCGAGTCTGGGGGTAAGTCCTGAAAGGATGCCATGCGCAAGAGGGACGTTGGGATGTTGAGTAAGGAGACGATGAAGCGGGGTAGAAACGAGCGAACAAGAGTCAATACACGTATAGGACTTACCACTCCATTGGGAGGGTCGACGTCGTCAGCCGCGTTGCTGGCACTGACATGAACGATATCTACGGGGTCGTCTTGGCGTGGGTCTCCATCTTTGGAGTGTTTTCTCAATAGTGCGAACTCGTGTGCGACAGGTATGGGAGGGGGCAGGAAAGACGAGCCTGGTGATGGAAATGGGGTGTCTACGAAGAGTAAAAGAGGTGAACCCAAGTACAACGACGATAACGCACCTTTGGACGATGCCATTTGAAGGGTATAATATATTTTATTGTTATGTGTTCGGAATTGCAAGTCAACGCCAAGTTTGAAGCGATAAGCTCCTTGTAACGTAGCACCAGCATGCGTGTGGGTACGAGATTATGTAATCCCAGTATCGAAAGCCTGAGGACACACTCAGACACAACATACCACTGCAGACATGCCTGCGGTCAGGGATAAACGACATAATCTCTCGGGGTTTGCCGCCTCGGTGGATGGGCGCAAGCTGTTGTTCGAGGACACTCGGCATGCAGGTATGTTGGAGAATGAGCGTTATATCGGTGCTGAATTCTACCGACATTTATAGACGAGAGTCATGATTATCCAACGGACCAGGCTCGCAGAGCCACCTTCAGGACAAAGGAAGGCAAAGTACATCTGCCCGTTATCCACGCATCGATGGTCCCACGTCGCTAACATGGACGTGTCAGTAGAAGGTAACGGCGTTCCAGTGGGCAGTGTACGATTTCACCAGAAAGGTACCCCACGGGCGGGTAACGACGTACAAGGACGTTTGTACCGCTATTGGTCAGGGATCGCCCCGGTCCGGTGCGTGGTGCAGTTCACCAGATAAGACTACCTCCTCACATTGAACGGGTTCTGCAGTGGGTTCTGCACTTCGAAAAAATCCTTTTGCACCCACTGTACCGTGCCATAGGGTCGTTGCATCTAATTATTACGTAGGTGGATTCTTCGGCGAATGGGGAGCCAGTCGATGCAGCGCGAAGATTCATATGCTTACCAACGAAGGGGTGGAGTTTACAACTGACGGTTACCTTGCAACGAAGAGCGTAATTTGGAGAGGATAGCGGTTCACTGCGTCAACGTACCACTTCGGGTTCGTTGAACGGGTTCTGAAATCGAATGTCATTTGCAACGAATGGTATATATATGTACGATACTGCATGCGGTCTGCAGGGAGGGAAAGCGGAGGCAGATATCGGCTAGGTTCTGTGGGCGTTTACATAGTAGCATCCGTATAGTAGCTACAGCTTCAATATCTTGAAATCATGTCCCTATAGACTCTAACCGCATCCTAGCCCCATTGACGGTTGGTTTGCTGGAAACTTCTGAAAATGAGTGCAACAAGTGCGTACGGCCATGAATATGCTTGAGAACGCATAGAACATACATGCATGAAGCATATGTACATCAGGCATACTGCGCATCTAATGCCAAGGACTGCATAGGTCAACGCATTCTCACATACAAGATAATCCAACACCGCTTCACGAAAATCCATACAGAGGGCCTGCACCAAGTTCTTATCCCAACAGAATGTCCGGTGGATTGGACACCACATCAGAGCCCCGCAACGTTCTGCTGCAAACTCACACCGAGCGTCTGGTGGAGCAGTAGATCAACACGGTCCCGCTCGTCGGCAATACGGTCCATCTCGTGCTCCCATCGTGCTACGCGCTGCTCGTAAATCGTCCGCAGTTCATCCAGACTTCCCAGCGCAGCCTCGAGAGCCCGCTTCAGTTCACCCTCTCGCGCGTCGGAGCTTCCGTCAGATCCTTCGCCTAATGTAGCACTAGCATTTACCAGCTGCTGGATGAGAGACGTGCTCCGTGAGCGCGCAGCACGCCGGCGACTTGCGATACCCTTAAATGCTGTACGGACGGTGGTCATTGCTGGCGACTTGTCAAGTTGCTCCCGTCGGACAAAACGCGAGGTAAGCGTATGAAGCTTGTTGGAATGAGACGGCGCGGCAAGCAAGATCATGGTAGTGTCTGTCTCGAAATCGAGTGCCTGAAACTGGTTGGACATAACCGTCAGTGTAAACCACACGAGCACACGAAACGAGATTCAACCTACCGCTTGCTGAAGCGCTTCCCACCGCGCCTCCCACTTCCGACGCCGCTTCTCGAGATTAGAAATATAAGTCGGGTGATACTCCAGATAAATCAACTCCCTATCATCCTCGCCTTCATCCACCCACTCCCCATCAGCATCCGTGTCATCGCCAACCCACGCAGCCTCCTCGTGGACATCGTACCGTTCCTCTCCTGCAGTCTCCTCCCCGGACGAGTACGGTTCAGGGCTTGTGTCCCTCGGCTGGGTACTCTCAACACGAGCAGGCGGCTGGACCTTGTCCCGGTTTGCACTCTCTTTCGTGACTGCCTTACGCAAGTTGCCAGATTTCTCGCGGTGCTTGAGACCTCGCCCTCGGGAAGATCGGACCGGAAGGTTCACCGGTTGATGACTTGGGCTAGAGCGCATGCTCATCGAGTCAAAGCGGGGGCGCGCACCACCAAACGCACGGGTCGATTGCAAGAAAGTCCATGGGTTGTACCCTGACCCTGGGAATGGCGTGGACGAGGGGGAAAACGTAGAGTCCGAGAGGGCAGCGTGGTTATTGAGCGCGTACATCTGCATCTGAAGTGCAATTTGTTCCTCAATAGAAGCTGGGTCATATGTGGTTGACGGTGCCGTGGGGGGCGCGTAAGCAACATTTCGTCGGACATGCGAAAAAGGAAACGGGTATGGAGACCCAACTGGAGCTGGACTCGGTTGGATGCTGGAGACCAACGGGGACGGAGATGGTGCGGCAGTCTGGCTGTGCGGCGTCGGAGGGATAGGTGCGTTTGGTCTGACGGACTGAAAATATGTTTGCAAATATGTTGCTGTAGGGTCGTCGTAGTTCTGGTCATCCACGTGAACTTGTGTGTGCAAAGTGTGCAATCTGTGGTTATGGTTGAAGTTTTGTTGCGTCTGTTGAGGTACTTCTACGCCGCGTTGATCACGGTTATCCCTGCCATCGTTAAGCCCACGGTTATGCTGAGGACGCGAAGGGGGTTCTGTGCGAGCATCTACCAGTGAGTCTGCACGCGTTGACCAAGACTACAGGACTCACGAGCCTCTGCTGCCATTCTGACAGACACCTTTTGGTTAACGATCGCATCAAAGCTCTGCAAACCAAGTTGGTCAGTGGAGCCATTCCGATGGTGCTTGGCAATGCTGGCAACCCGTTGGTTAGCGGGATGAATGTAATGAGCTTGATGTGGCTCAGGGAGGTTAGCGCTCGGCGACCTTGGCGTATAAGACCCAGAGCCCCCGTCCTCGTCATTTCCATTATGGGTATACTCGTGATCATTTTCAATCAATGTATCGTCGTCGTCGTCTCTGTGAGGATCGTTTCCGTGATCATACTGGGGGTGACCAGTGCCATTCTTCGGAGCAACGTCATCTTCCTGTTCTTCTTGAACGGGTAACGACTTATCGGGTGTGCGGGTTTTCATGGCTTGTAGAGGTGGCGTCTGACTAGCAAGCTTGCTCGTGGCTGGCGGAGTCGTCCTCGCATCACTGGTGACCGGAGCACCTGAAAGCTTGCGCACAGTTGGCGGCGGAGTAGGAATGCGCGCGTGCGGTGACTGATACGGGTCGCGTTTGAAGGGGCCGTAGTCACCCGAGGGCACACCCTCGCCAGACGAACTCTGTGCGCTGAGATAAGGCGGGGATTTACGTTCCGGCGACAAGTTCCGTGGCTGAGAATGGATCTGAGTGGAACCCGGACTGGCAGGAAGTGGTCGGTCCCGTACTCGGACGCTCTCATTCATTTGCTGAGTGTCCCTATCGCGCTCCCGTTCTGTGCGCACCGGACGCCTTCCGTTTTCCGGATCTTTCGGGCTGTTACGCCCGCTCCCTCTGACCCTGTCCAACACAGAGTCCTTGTAAGGGGATGGTGCTTCGCGCACGTAAACCGGGCCGCTTTGTGCGCCGCCGGCGTACGCAACGCCAGCCGTTCCCGGAGCGGGAGGCTGTTGGCTCAGAGCCTGCGCATAATCAGCACGCTCAATCTCTGCCATGAGCTCGTCAGTCATTTGCCAATTTTCCTCCATAGCATGATACGAAGTCAGGAATTGGGGCGCGTTCCTGTTGACAGGTCGCGGACAACCCATCTGCGGGTTCACCTGCGCATGAGCGTGAATGTTTGGCTGGCTAACGGAATGCATTGGGGCAGGAGGGGCAGGCAGGGGTTGGTTGTGTACGTGGGCGGGGCCAGGAGAGTAATGTTCCTGCACGATGTCTTCTCGTATATGAGAAGGCTGGACCGGTGGAGAGGGGAGCTTTGACACGTTGCTGTGTGGTTGTGTCATGGGTGGAGGCGTCGAACGCTTCGATTGGGGCGACATGTTATTAACGGATGCAGGGCTTCCCTGCTGAGTCTGCCGCTGACTGGGCTGCGCGTTTGCAGCACTCATGACTTGCATGACAGAAGGAACGATCGGCATCGACTGCGACTTCAGTGCTCGCTGCCTATCGCGTGGAGATGGAGACATCTCACGAGGTGGAGAGTTTTGAGCTGGAGCTAAAAAGGAGGGAGTGTGAGCTACTGATTTTCTTGTGAAACTTAATATGCACAAGAGGATTCGTTTTCGCTTTAATAACAAGAATGTAGGAAGTAGGCGGTAAAATGTCGAGAAAGAATGCAGACGAGAAGGAACGTATATAGCCAGATAGATGTGACGAAAAGTGTAAATCACACTCGCTGTGGACTATCGACATACTGCGTCGGCAATCACGATGATCGTCGGAGAATCGTGGTCCAGCGGCGAAAGTGCAAGGGCCTAGCACACGATGCATCAGAAGCAAAGAAGAAAGCTAACCTTGAACACCGGCAAACATCTGTGTCTTTCTTGTTCGTTGAGGAGACTGACTGGACATGGGATTTTAATGGATGCGCTCGATGTAAAAGCAACTGCGACGTCGGCTGGGGAGAGACAAGAGAACAAAAAGAAAAGTAAGATCGGAAACGTTGATAACAAGGAGGAATAAGACGTACGCGCGTTTCCAACGTGGTCCGGACGACGACAACGTTGCACGACAGCTGCTGAGCACACGAGGGGGTCGGCAGCCACGAATGGAAGCTGCCTTGAGGCAATGACGCCCGGTTTCGGCTCCAGTATGCTTCCGCCCGTAACCAGCATTTCCTACGTTCATCACCGTTTGTCAAGAGATGGGTGTCCTGTCCTAGGAAAACGTCAGAATGTTGGCTAGAACTCCCCAGCGTAACAAGGGAACCCAATGGCCAATGGCAGCCTAAAAAAAATCCACATCCAATTGTTGTCTGCCTCCCGCTTAGAGGACCAAAAAGTCACGTGCCACACGGCATTGACGACGAGTGACAGCCGCGTTTGAACCTGGCCGACACGTTGAACCAGGCTGACGATGACATTTTATCAATCAATTGGAATCTGTAACGACGCCGCAGCTGGATATTAGCTGAAGCCAACCACTGGAGTGTCGTACTTTCCTCACACAGCCAAGACAGAATTCGATGAAGACCGATCGGTAGGTGTACGACGTTATCGCCATGCGTTAACTTTATGTACATGCACGCCCATGCTTTTGTTGGAGAACGTGACGCCGTGTGTCCGTCCGTCATCCACGTTCAATCCGGTATCTCGTTGGGTCAATCTCGCCTATGCAGTTCTGGTACTTCGAATCCTTTAACGCCTTACCGCACCCAATGATGCCTTGAACGTCACCGTCTAAGTTGTGCAGCCAGAGTTTCGGGGCGTTCGTAATGATTGGCGAAGGCTCGCCACGCTGGAAAAACCCTCCCTGCTGCCTATACGCATGATGGATCTATCTCGGATCATGGTCTCAGACAGCTGCGGCCAACAGTTACATATATGTATCTGCACTCCACGGTGTGGATTTCGTCACTACCGTGCACTCAACCAGGGATTGAAGAAGCTGAGCGGCGTTGATATCGTGTGTGTTGGGCTTCTTGCTATCCTCCACAGACGAGTCAGACACCCTGCATATGCTATGCAAAGCCATATCCACCCGTCCTGTTGGACATGGTATTGTCATCGGCCTGACAGGTTTATTAGAGTGATTTCGGTTCACCACAGCTGGACGCGGTGACTACGGGAAGAGCACGGTGGCATGTTGAGCATTTCGTCCATCTTTGCGCAATCCAAATCAAAGCACCATGAGAGTGCGGTCTCCCTGTTGTCGGAGTGGGAGGTCCCCGACTGTCAACCCAAGTTCCACCATGAGCCTGTCCGTACCTCCAATACCTCTGAGAACAAGTAAAACGAGGGAGACATATGAGAGGAATCATCACGTGCTTCCTATCCATCCTTGCCAGAGCTTTCCAACTTTTCAGCGGTGACGACGAACATGGACGAGTTGGACGCTGGGTGTCTGAGGGAGTCTCCTCTCTTAACCATGAATGCCCGTTCACTGATCAGCTCGACTCTCCTCATATGCTTGCTCACTGCATCGTCACCGAAACTCGTCCCGCCTGCGTTCTCCATTCCACCTAGCGATGCAGTGGACCATGTCAATCCGTAAGTAGGTCACACCTCAGTCGAGTGCTCCTTGCAATGGTGAACTTGTTTAGGCTCATAGGAAACGGTGGCGACTCGCCCAATGGTTCGGGTGGAATGATTCCCTCTACCGCACCCCCCTTCGCCATGACCCGGTGGGTCGCACAGTCGCGGGAAAACTACGTCTCTGTCACGCCTTACAACTACACCGACACCCGCATACATGGCTTCCAGGGAACACACCAACCCGCTATCTGGATGGGTGAGAGTGGTCAAGTGGTCATCGCTCCCGGTGCTGGTGTTATCCGCACCAATTTCGAGGACCGCGGAATGACATTCAGTCACGACGACGAAGTCACCTCTGCCAGCTATTACAGCGTAGAAATGGATGCGATCGAAGGAGGGAGAATCCTCGCAGAACAGAGCGCAAGTGAGAAGAGCGACCTTCATCTACCTCCTCCGGTTCAACTCACGCTTTGCACCCCTCTAGCATCCCGTGTCGGCCATCTACGCTTCACATTCATTGGAACGAGAACGCCTTACGTTCTTGTCGAGGCAACTCGTGCTAGCGTGTTGGGGTCCTCAGACCCAAACAATGTCACCCACCCGGAAGGCGCAATCCTTATCGACCCTACCAGCAAGGAAATATGTGGCAAGAACCCAGAGCGGCAAGACTTTATCATCGAGCCTGTCTCGACACCTGCAAGAAAATGGAGCGGTTACTTCTGCGTGCGTTTTGACGAACCCTTCAGCTCATGGGGTGTTGCGCAAAATGGAACCTTATCAGAGGAGAGCACGAGCGGCGGCGGCATCTTGCTATCCGGATATGCACGCTTCAGTCGCTCTCTTACACAAGTTACTGCACGAGTCGGAGTGTCGTTCATCTCGATCGATCAAGCCAGGAGAAACTTGGGTATCGAGATTCCTGACGGCCAATCTCTCGAAGACACTGCCAAGGCAACTCGCACTTCATGGGCAGACAAACTCGACAGGATCAAGATTCAAGGGGCCGCAAAAGATCAGAAACAAGTGTTTTATACAAGCTTCTTTCATACCCTACAAGTACGCTGTCCCCTCTCCTCGGTAGTTACTAATGACGCTCCGAGCAGTATCCGTACGAACAAGACGAATATGGTAGTTACTATTCTGGATACGACGATACTGTTCACGAAGGCATTTCTTATACCGGGTACTCGAATTGGGTGTGTTCGGTTCGCTGCCTTGGTCTGGGAAGTTTTCATCGCAATTCCAGGATATTTACCGTGCTGAATGGGCATGGCTTATCCTTTTCGCTCCGGAACGCATTCCCGGGATGGTACAGAGTATGCTCCAGGATTACCAAGAGGTACGTTAAGCCTATCGTCTAGACGGGGTTAGCACCTTTGCTCGTCACAGGGAGGCTGGCTTCCTATGTGGAAGAACATTGTCGGTAGGTACTGACAACTGTCTTTTCTAATTGCTGTATGTCGAGTTCACGAATGTCAGAGACCAATATCATGGTAAAGACTCCTTTTTCCCAACTCCTGTATATAACGGACATGTGTAGATCGCGACACACGCAGACTCGCTTATCGCGGAGGCTGTTTTGAAGGGCATCACTTCGTTTGATCTTAAAACTGCCTGGGAAGCCGTACACAAAGATGCAACGCATCCCCCAGTAAATGACATGACTACAGTGTAGGTCAACGCATGTGTATCCCTCGCAAAGAGCAACCGATTTACACCCTACACAGCTATGCTGATCGTGAGGAGGTAAGCAGCCGTGTTCGATCGCGCTTTGTCATCACCCCCTGGCGTACATAGAATGTAGATTATGAGGTCCGCGCGGGACTTTCCTCTGTATACGAGGAACGTGGGTGGGTGGCAGCTAACATCCACTCTGAAGCAGGTTCCCGCACTCTCGACTATTCCTGTTCGCCCTAGTCTACTCTTCTCTTCCATCCCTGTTCTCACCTATTGCCACAGATGACGACTACGCTATCTCCGTTCTTGCCAAACTGCTCGATAAACCCGCCGAATCAGCCTTCTTCCTGAACCGTTCTCTCACAAACCCATTCACCATCTTCAACACAGCCACAGGGTTCTTGGAGGCGCGAAATTCTAGCGGGGAATGGGCTGGGCAGCAAGTGGGATGGACTGAAGGTGACATGTGGGCGTATACCTTTGACGTTGTGCAGGATATCCCAGGATTGATCCAGAGACGGGGTGGGAACAAAAGTTTTGTGGAGTTTTTGGATGAGCATTTTGACGGCGGTGTGTCTTGTTCCACTTGGTCCTCCACTGATATTGGGTCTCTGATAATGGCGTGATCCTGTACAGGACATAACGACCATACGAATGAGGTAATGTATCCAAAATGTTCAACATCTCAATTGAATGATCAATGATCCATCCCTTCGCAACGACCCAATCGAACGTCCCCAACATCCACAAACGACCCCCCAACCTCAATTCACGATGAATCACATCTTAGCCTTCTCACCATATCCCATATCTGTATTCATTAGCCGGTGCGGCGTCTAAATCCCAAACGCGCGTTCGACAGATAGCGGCGGAGAACTATAATGCGACAGTCAATGGGCTTTCCGGAGTGCGTTCTTTTGTTCCTTCATCCCCCATTCTCAAAATGAATCCTGCGAACTGACGACAACCCCCGCAAAACAGAACGAAGACTGTGGACAGATGAGCGCATGGTATCTCTTTAGTGCTTTGGGATTTTATCCTGTTAACCCCGTCTCGGGAGATTATGTCATTGGCAGGTACGCCCAATTCTGACCCTCCTTTTATCTGCACAACTTTTGCGATGTCGTTCACATGACTTGATTTGCAGCCCCTTCTTCGACAGTGTCACTCTCAACTTTCCACCTTCCCCCTTCTCCAACACGACGCACGGCACCTCCCTCCGTATATCCGCCCCAAATGCCCCCACGCAGCCTTACGTCCGTAGTTTGCACACCAACGGCGTCCCCGTTACAGCACCGCTCATCACGCATTCGGACGTCGTACATGGAGGCATTTTCGAGTTCGTGATGAGCGGAGTGCCGGAGAAGTGGGGGAATGAGGCGACCATTGGGTCTAAGTGAGGGAAGTGATTTGAATCCATAACTTGGTGATGTAGTGCGATGTACGATATCACACGCATGCGGACCATGATTCCATGCTGGATGAACACATCAGATGTCCGTGACAACTGGTATACTTCTAGAAGCTGTATGGTAATGATACACCTGCTCCCTTCACCCCCTGCCAAACGAGAACCCACGCTGCCCACCCTGTTGGAAAAACTGGGCAAATGGATGGTCCGCCCCACCGCCGCCGGATCCTGACCCACCAAACCCGCCAAAACCGGCAAAATGAGATTGGAATCCTGCGAACGGGTTCCCGCCTTGTGATCCGGTATCGTTCGGGTCATCACCGTTGTCGAAGCGCTGCCGGAGCTCTTTATTATGGGCATCCTATTAGTTAACGACGTGGGGGATATGTTAAGGAATGGAACATACCAGGGTTACTCAACACCTCATATGCTTCGTTCACAGCTGCCATCTTCGCCTCGGATCCACCTTTATCGGGGTGCGCTTTCATTGCTGCTTTGCGGCTGCATTCATAAATCCCAGTGAGTCACGCTATGCAGCAAGACGAAGAGAAAAATGGGGGACGGGCGGAGTAGGAGGGAAGATACATACAACGCTTTCTTGATAGTCTTCGTATCTGCGTCGCGAGGGACGTCTAGGACCTTGTAGTAATCTTTCCTCTTGGACTGTTTCAGGAGACGTTGAGCTTTCTGTAAGCGGTTAAGGACCTGAGGACAGAACGCATGAGTACTCGTCCATCGGGAGACACGGAAGGGACGCACGAGAGTGCGGTCCCAAGGAAGAAAATGCAACTGAAGCCGAATGAACTACTCACGTCACGATCTCTCCGTCCACTACCCTCCACAGCCCTCTCAAACGCTCTGACCGCCTCCTCCCAGATCTCCTTCGCCAATAACGCCTCACCCTTCCCAACCCACCCATCCACTTCTGGCCCTCCTTCGCCACCACTAGCATACATTTCCCCTGCCATTCTGTGCGCCTCGGCCGACATTGAAAGTAGTGCGTCGCACCACACCTCACCCTTCTTGGCCTGGTTGAGTTGCGTATACGCACGGCAGGCAGCCCGGAGGATGTGCGCTCGGCGAGGGCTCTCAGCACGTGCGTCAGGCATGGGGATGGACGATGCTTTGCTTGGTTTAGAGGGGGGTGCGAGGTGCTCAGGTTTAGCTTGTACTTCCAATGCCCGTTCAAACGTGACCGCAAATCCATCACCGGGGTACGTCCCCGCAGGACCAACGAGGTGCTTGACGATGCCCATCCAATCCCCCTTTTGAAGAAGCTTGTCGAGAGTCGCGAAGCCTTTATCCAACGACTTTGCGAGTCGATGTGCAGAAAGACATTGTGGTGAATCTGGATCGAGGTGGAGACACTGTTTCAATGGCGGAAGATGCGACGCGTGCGAAGACGAGGGGGAAGGCGGAAGAAGGAAATACGCGAGCCGAAAAATGCGCATGAGGGACGAGCTTGTTGGCGGTGAGA
Source organism: Pisolithus microcarpus (assembly GCA_024613185.1). NCBI lineage: Eukaryota > Fungi > Basidiomycota > Agaricomycetes > Boletales > Pisolithaceae > Pisolithus > Pisolithus microcarpus. Next base: position 32,161 of record JANFAI010000056.1, on the reverse strand, counting down.
GGTGCGATAAGCGGCTGTGAGGTATACAAAGTATCAGTAAACCGAAAGAGGAGATAAACGAAGGACACGAGCCTCAGGTCGACTACCGCGCTTTGTGGATCGCCACCTGCCAAATTGCACTCTGCCCTCGTCTGCCTCAGCTCCGTACTATGACTGGCCACACGCAAAGCCTGGGTTGCGGCCTCAGCGCATACTGTCCATAGCTGTGCACGTCGGGCATCTTTGGCTTTCTTCGCTGCCGCCTGCGCATCCCTGATATCCGTTCGTAGCTCAGCTACGACAGAGTCGGAGTCGGAAGCCTTTGCGGCATAAGTGTCGAGAGTACTCTTCGCCTGCACCCAGTCACCGTCCTTCATGTGTATCTTGGCTATCATGAGTATCGCCCTATCGAACTCGCCAGAAGTCAACTCCAAAACTTTTGAGAAATCCTCGAGAGCGTTTGCATGTCTATTGGACGACAGGTACGCGGTTGCGCGTTTATAGAAGAGGAGGTAGTCGCCCGGTGAGAGAGAGATGGCGTCCGTGTACGTCTTGGCCGCGTCGCTCCACTGGCCTGCTGAAAGGAGGGCGTCGCCGCGCGTGATGAGCGGTTGGAGGTTGGGATGGGCGAGTCCACCTGACAAACTTGCCTGGACCAGAGATGGGACGAGCAGAAGAAACGCAGAAATACACTGAGAGAACCTCATCCAACTAGAACCTACTCAATACAAAGACGACACGGTGTTTCGAAACATGAACGTTGGCTGGTTCGGCCACGCCAACTCTTCCCACCCGGCTACAAAAGCACTTACGTAATCCGGTAATACATTCAAAGCTTATAGCGTATACAAATGGTCGTAAATCTACCATTATCTCGAATTCAGCTAATAACAAACCTCACAAACTTTGAAGAACCGCGTACACAAATACCAAACTAAAGATGACTGTAGAATGCCCTCGGACTCTTCTCATAGTGCCGTTCGTGCGGAAAGGCACCGAGACAGTAGCGCTGGCCGTTGCATTGGGATTGACGAAAGTCAGGACCGGAATCACAGTTGAAGGCGCAGGCGGACAGCTGATTGCAAGCAAAGTTGGAAATACCACAACTACAGGAATATGTCAACACAAAGGGCAGAATATCCGGCAGCTTTGCAAACTTTGAGACGCCAGGGGTGATACACTCGGGAGGTCGGAGGTGAGAGTAGATTGATACACGACGGACTCTGCGCAAAGTACAGGCGGCGACGGAGGCGAATACGCCTCTTTTTCGGCGGAGGACATCTGAAATCCTATCGGACGACGTCAGCGCTGCTAGTCTAGCACCACGAAGAAAGCCGCACTAAGAAACTTACCGTCAACGGTGGTCCCTGAGACGATGCCTTCAACGTTATCCGCAGCTGCGCCTACGGAGTTGAAGGACTTGCTTTCCACAGCAAGTTTTGTTGGCATGGCGGCCGAGCTGTACACGAACGACGCGGCAACGAGGAGCGCCGTGAATCTCATTGTCTCAGCTTCTGGACTGAAAACAATTCGTCACGTCAAGGGAAGGATGGGGCCTGCAAAACTTGTCATTGAAAACGAAAGGACGGGTTTATATGGGTACAGCAAACGTTACATCAAGGATGTCATTCACAGGACATTCACCTCCAAATGCTTAAACGAGTATCCAACCATACGGTTAATCAAGTAATGTTGGGCCAGACTCACTGAGACGAGAATCGTGCAGTCCACGAATAATCTGTAACACCGTAGTGTCGTCGATCGTCATAATATTGTTTGTGGGCAGTTTCACTCGCTCTATCCGTATTTCCAGAAGGACAGTTGTAGGGTTCTATGCTTCCCACCACTCGGGTTGTGGTATTTGCACTGGCAAATTCCCCTTCGTCGTTCGTGCCTTTCGATCGAAAGAACGCCTCGTCTACAAGTGTACCAAGGAGGGGAGATGGAGCGGCCAGAAGATGCCCAGCATAAAATTGATTCTCATCGACAGGTATTTTCTTTCGTCGCCCGTTTTCTACACCGTTTTCGTCGAACAAGGCATTTCGAACAGGAAATGCCCCAAGTGCATCTGCACGAGGACGTTCTGAAGGTGGTACATGAGCCTGCGCAAACCCGCCAACTAGGTCTTCAACGACTACCACCTTCCCAGCTCGAACGAGTCGGAAAATGTCGCCTGAAAGCACGGCTATAACACGAGGATCTGCGCTCCCCTGAGAGTGAAAATAAGTGATTTTATGAGAAAGGTACGGTTGGCTCACAGGATCCAACCTTGCCCACACATCCATGACAGCATCTGTTAGCGAGACATGCAATAACTTGGTTGACGGTCCGCGATGAATGGAACTCCAGAGCTGTCAGCCTCCGAGCCTCCCTCTTGTCCTGCCAGGAGGATGAAAGTGGGGACATCAACAAGTGTCGAGTGACATACGAGTAGCCTCATTACTTACAATACGGAGCAAATACTATACAGCAGTGAAGGAGACTCTGGGTTCCATCGTCTCAGTCCTGGAAGCACCTCCAGGAGAGATGGCCGGTGACCATACTGGTTGGCGGCGGCGTCCAAGACATCGCTAGGAACCTCCGGAGAGTCCCATCATGGTGCTTGGAGTTCTCCGTCGAGATCCGTGCTTGCAACGAGTTTTTGGGCGGGTTCAGAGACCGGATCGCTCAGCAACGTATTGCGCTCTTCCTCCAGGAGCTCGTCCACAGCAGTAGTCTGGAAGCCGTAACGAAGATCAGCAGAATCGAGGATGGCGATGTGGCGACTCGTACCACTGTCTAATCCAGCTAACCGCTTGTTCCAAGACTTCGTCGTCGTCGTCGTCGACATCATCCAACCGTTTCAAAAATCCGAGTATTTTTTCGCGCTCTTCAGTTGTCTTTGCAGAGTCTAAGCCGCCCTCACTGGTGATCTCCTTCCGGTAGAAAGCCTCTGAACACTGTGCGTGTGTCTGCACGATGCGTCAGTATCATATTAATATCGTGATAGATCAGAGGAACCTCAGATGGGAAACATGCCACCACAGCCGTTATGTAGCCTCGGTCGTAGTAGATACATACAAGAAAGCGTTCCCCTGTGTATCCCGACACACTCGAATTACCAAACGAGGCTATTTCTGAAGATGACCCCACTTTGCTTTGTATCAGCAACGGCGACGGTGTTGGTTTGCGAGTCATTCGACCATCCATGACGAGATGGCAGACAATTCCGAAATCGAGTCTGCACCGACGCCGTCTATCAAGACCCTGAAATCGAAATTCGAGCAACTGGCACAGGAAAATGCAGCCTCCCAGCCCATGTCAACACACTGCGGTCGGACGCTCCTGACTCCGGACCTGCCCACCCATCGGACGCGGGCGTCTGTGGGAGGCGATGAGCGGCCTTGTAACCCTGCTGCGAAAGCACTGCGCGCTTCGACGTCCACGTCGGATATGAAAAAGGTGGCCAGACGTGCACCTCCCCCCCCTCCCCCGTCTCGCGGCAAGAAACCTTCCCCGGCTGTGTCCCCACTCGTTCGTCCAGTTCCCATCCCAGCTACCCGCCCAGAACAGAGACCACAGGTGCTCCAGGACACCAACGATGACGACGTTCCTCAGGGAACCGTCACTTCCTCTCGCGGCCGACTTTCTTCGTGAGTGCTTATCTTGTTTGACGCATATAATTCGACCACGTTCGTCTTTTGAGCAGATCTGCCGCAGTTGCTCCGTCCTCGTCATCTCGACCAACAACGCCCAAACCCTTGTCACCTTTAGGAGGGTTGATGTCGCACAGTGACCCGTCCGTGCACGAATTGACCCCCTCCCTCGTTCCAGTCCGCCACGCAATATCCGACCACTCGCCATCTATGTCATTGCCGATACTGGAAAGTCCGAATGACGCTTTTGAGCTGGGACTTGTAATGGATGCTTCGTCCCGCACGGGTAGCGTCGCCTCGCTTCGTGATCGTTTGATGTGCGTACGATCCCCGTGGCATACTGATAAACTGAATATCATACATATGCACAGGGCTATGAGCAATCCAGCGCCTCCGACACCAAAACCGCTTGCACGAGAAGATCATCAAGCATGGCATAGCGAACCGAACATTCTAGCTCCCACCAATCCTCCGCCCACGCTTCTCACCCGACGTCCACCCCCCCCACCACCTACTGGCCCAGTGCTCTTCCAGATCGAAGACGACTCGCAATTGTCCGGTACCTCATCACACAGCCCATTTTCGGATGACGAATCTATATTATCCGAGGTCACACCACCGCTCACAATTCCACCTCCACCTGTCATACCGCCACGCAAGGCGAACATTTCGCCTGCAGCATTGAATGGTGAAAGTGACCACGGGCGTAAATTATCCGATGTTAGCAGTTCGAGCGACGGTTTCTCACCGCCACCGAAACCGAAACCACCACCACGTCCTGGAGCACTTGTCCCTCCACGTCCACCCCCTCGCCAGAACGGTGTCCCTTACGATGCTTCCCCAGCTTCTACCCACACATCGTCCGTTCCACCACCTCTCCCATCGCGACGTGTGACGCCAGATGAGGCCTCAGATGTGCTGTCTTCAGCACCTCCTCTCCCTGCACGAAGTTCAGCACATACTGTCCCATTTATGAATGTCACCGACTCTACTTGTGAGCGCAAGCTGCTCGGTAACAGCAAACTTCTGCCTCCACCGACGCGACAAATTGGTCTGGGCGACAAGCTCCCACCCGTACGTCTGCTGCCTACTTCGTCAGATGAGGAATCGGGGGAAGATGAGGACCCACGCATGCGTACCGCCGATACCCTCCCGGACTCGAGTCATTCATCGCGGCGTCCGCCCTCTCTATCTTGTTTCGCTTACCCAGCATCCAAGATCCAGGTTCCCGCGCATTCGGGGCAGGTGGCAATCGCATTGCCGGGCGCGGTCGTGGTGACACACCACCATATCAAATACTACGATCTCACTCTTGACGACGTTCCAATATGGACCATCGATACTCGGGAAGCGGGTTTGCGCGATGCCAAACTGACGTGTTTGGAGTTTAAGCCCACAGCTGCACCGTCGGAAAGGTATCGATACATCTGGGTGGGCACGAAAGAAGGTCATCTATTCGAGGTGGATGTCAGTGTGGGTTCGGTGACGGCGACCAAGTTTGGGGTTCATGCGTGCCAGGTGACACACATGTTCAGGTATGGCAAGATGATGGTGACAGTGGATGGTGCGGGCAAGGTGATGATATTCGATTCTGACCAGAACCTCGGCATGGCCGGGGGAACGGCCGACGAAGACGTGAGTCTGGTATACACCCAACCGCGGGTGTACCGTACCGCTGAAAAACAAGATTTTGTGAAGATGCTTGGAGGGTTACTCTGGTCCTCTGTCCGCACGGAGGTGAGTGGCACTGGGGCGACATCCGTTCCGGTCATCAGGATATGCGATCCGCTCGTCCCGGGCAGCGTTGCTCGATGCGTTATGCCTACGCAACACGTGGGAGCTGTGACCTGTGGAACGCTCTTACCTTCCCGTCCCGACCGCGTCTACCTAGGCCACGAAGGTGGGTTTATCTCGGTGTGGAGTGTTGACACACACGATGGAACGCCAGAGTGCACGGAAGTGATGAAGGTGTCCGCATCGGACGTGTTATGCTTGGAGGGCGTAAACGATCTGCTGTGGGCAGGTGGAAGGAAGGGTATGGTTTCAGCATATGATGTAAAGCCTCGACCCTGGGTCGTGACGAATTGTTGGGAAGCCCATGATGGACTTCCCGTTTTGAAGTTGTTCGTGGATCCGTCCGCAATCGAGAGATTGGGAAAGTTGTGTGTGGTGAGTGTTGGACGGGACGAGCGTATGAAGTTCTGGGATGGGTTGTTAGGGAATGATTGGGTAGGTAAGTCGGGTGGGAGTTCAATATATATATATATATATGTATTTGTTTTGCTCATCCCGCTTTTCCCTCGTAGATCACGAGTTACTCAAGCGAGAGCGTGCGTTTAGCAAATTCAGAACCCTTAACGTCCTCATCGTATCTTGGAACGTGGATGCTGCTAAACCTGACGCATTATCGACCGATGCTGGGAACACCCACTTCTTCCAAAAAGTTCTTCAAAGCACGGATAGCCCCGATATTATCGCATTTGGGTTCCAAGAAGTCATTGATTTAGAGAGCCGGAAGATGGCAGCTAAAACTGTTCTTCTGGGAGGAAAGAAGAAAAGTGAGGATGGGAAGATCTCTGAAAAGGTGACATCGTCGTATAAGAGGTGGTACGACCGGTTGGTTATGGCTGTTAAGATGGCCATGCCACCGGATTCGCCGTACACGGTCATCCATACGGAGAGCTTAGTCGGATTGTTCACGTGCATATTCGTGAAGAATGCGCAGAGGGCGTCAGTGAAAGATGCTACTATTACCACCATCAAGCGTGGGATGGGTGGTCGGTATGGGAATAAGGTGGGTTTCGATAAATGAGGTTTTGTTGCGGGCCCGGGATAATCTTATGGACTGTGACTTCAGGGAGCGATCGTTGCGCGGCTCATGGTAGACGATTCGTCTATATGCTTCATCAACTGTCACTTGGCTGCTGGGCAGGGCCATGTGCGCCAACGGAACGCGGACGTGGCGGCTATATTGGAGGAGAAATCTTTATTTCCCCGATCTGACGCTGTCGAGGAGTACGTCGCGTATGTTGGCGGTGGGGATGGTTCGATGGTTCTAGACCATGAAATTGTCTTTGTGAGTTGTCCCACCCTTCGTACGCGTGCGCTCTCTGGGCGAACGCTGACTTTCAAGCCGAGAGTGTAGCTCAACGGTGATATGAACTACCGCATCGACCAGCGTCGCGAAGCCGTCATTCACGCCATCCAGTCCGGAGAATTGGAGTCGTTGTTCACGCACGATCAACTGTTGAAAGAGATGAAACATAATCGAGGGTTCCGACTACGCGCCTTCCAGGAGGCACCGTTGACGTTCGCGCCGACATATAAGTACGACCGGCTATCCGACGAGTTTGATACGTCTGAGAAACGACGCACGCCTGCATGGTGTGATCGTATCCTATGGCGATCTCGGGATCCCGAGCGAGTTGTCCAGCTCAACTATCAACGGTACGAAGTAAATGTATCTGACCACCGACCTATCTCTGCCGCGTTCCGGGTTACGATCAAGTCTGTGAGGCAGGATCTGAGGGCGAGGGAGAAGGTGGAGGTGGAGAGGGGGTGGAAGAAAGCGGAGACAGTCCTGCTAGAGAGTGCGAGAGCATTCTATGTGCAGCAGGTCAAGACATTGACATAGCTGAACCCCTTTGCTGCGGGGGAGGAATGTGTGCTACATTACATATATACCTATGAGGAATAATGTGGGGATAGAAACAATATTGATAGATACTGGTGGATGAGTAGTGCATGGAGTTTGCATTCACTGAGTTTATCAATAATCAATCAATCAATAAGTTTAATGGCCATTCTTTTGTTGTGAGACTAGGGACAAAGACTACATGTAGTTAGTACCATGAAGCTAGTGTAAGTAACCAGGAACCTTACCTCAGACTTCTCAGAGCAGAAGACTGAGGTGAGGTGGAAAAAAATTCTACCTATATAAGTTGGAGTTCAGATTCATCAGGAAAAACATTTTGACAGGTAGTCACGTGCATCAGGTACATAGAGATCCATAGCTTCCGTGACACTATGTAATATTAGGCACGTGCTCCGTATTGATACAAAGCTGTCACCGAGTGACACAAAGTGTGATGTAGTCGTCGTAGTAATGGAGCATCAACCCATAGCGCATTGTAGATGTAGTAGCATTCAGTGAATTCTACGAAGACTACGTAGTCTACATAGACATTATGGCAAGACCACGCATCACTTTATAACGTCCCACAGTGGAGTGTGCCCCACACAGGTTGACTTACTGCACGTGAACATTAATGGAGTTGGTCTGCAGGATTAGATATAGTACTAAGTACTATGGAGACAAGTGCTAGAGTGCCAGTGCAAAAAACGTGTCAAGATCGATGTAAGAATTCACCTGAAAAGACGAAGCCTTCTCGAGGACATTGTCTGATGTCCAGTCCATACTACTTCCACCACTTGCCTGCAGGTGGCACGCACGTACGAAACGATCAATACTAACGACCGACACGTTGGGGCGGCGGTTACGTGTGGAGCGAGTGACCACATACAAACCAGTTACAGGATCGCGACGATGGAGAGCGGTGAACCATTCGACATAGGCGAGAGGATGCGGATGCATCAGGGGGGGTTTGAAGTGCTGGTATTCCCAGTTAATTATGGTAAGTAGTTATCTGTCTGATATGAATTGGATAATGGTGTATAAGGCATGATCATCTACAAATCATAATGATAGTAGTCAGATAATGCATTAGATAACCTGGCACACATTTTACTATCTGGTCAACTGCATATAGGCCTGATATAAGAATTACAATACTTTTATCATCATGATATAATGATGACAAGAGCTGATATGCCATATATAATAATGCTATGTAGTTGACAGTACATTATAATTGCTCATCAGATAATATCATCATGATATGAATGACAATATTCTTTTTCTTGAAATATAATCTGTAGGCTACCTCAGTAGGCTGTGAACTACTCAGTAGATTACTGTACCTGTAGGCTACTACAGGATGTCAGTAAGGAATATACTGTGAAATAGATGTGCTTACCCTCAGTAGGCTGTGAACTACTGAGGGAATAGTACCAGAATGTACTCTAAGTGTACGCTCTAAGTGCTTATGTAAGCAACCAAAAATGCGCACCATAATAAGTATCACACAGGGGTGATTCAATCTCCAACACACCCCCTGAAGCTCCACTGTGTGATAAGTAGACTGCAGAAAAATATAACTCAAATGAATGTATACTCAATAATAAATCCAATAAACGAGTGTGCAAGCTTCTGCTAGTAGAGCTTCGAGTCCATGTGAGTACGGGCGATGTTTGGTCGTGTTTGATGCGCCGCGTTGTTGCAACTTCCATTTCGGGAATCCGTTTGCTGTGCGCTCGTCCTCTGCCTTGTGCCGCTGCTGCGAGGCAGCCGTTTCGAATAACAAGGGTTTGTCAACACTGCGAGTATGTTCGGGGGGTATCCCATGTCGCCAGTAAGTATTAGCAACATTCCAGAGGGTTCTCGCAAGCTCGCGAGGTGGCAGAATGGGAATGGTGAGTATGGAGGCATTTCTGCCTCTCGCTTCGGCATTGCGGACGTTTCGCAGGTCGGTTTTGATCCTGCCACGTCGGCGTGGGTCCCTGATGGTCCCAGGAGGATGCGAGAAGTCGTTTCGAGTGGGTTTGGATGGCGCAGGTGAGCCGTTTGGTCGTTTTGTTTCTAGCTTTCCCTGCTGACTCCTGATATCAGCTAGCATCGATTTTTTGATTCTATGCGAGTTGGCGAACTCGTCGCTAACTGTGCCATCACCCCCTCCACCGGTTTCCTTGGTCTTACCAGGCTCCTTTGGTCGCATTTCTGAAAGAGGTAGGTTTCCTCGCATTTCGCTCGTTTTGGTGTTAATGGCCCTTATCCCTAGCTTCGTCATCTTCGATTCAACACCAGCACCTTGCTGGGGTCCTCCCGCAGTGAAGGTAATTCGCTTTTTAGATGTCGAGAGAGGTAGAAGAAGCCGCATGGGGCCTGCACGAGTGTGGTAGGCGTTTTGCCTCATACGAGTACCACTGACGCTTTCAGTGCTCGATTTCAATCTTCCACGTCGACGGGGTACCCTGTAGGGTCTAATGACATGCCCAGTACACTTTGGAAGTGGTGTGGGTGGTGCAGGTGAGTGGTCCAGTCGTTTTGCCTTGCACTTGGTATCCTGACCTCTATTTCCAGTCGGCATTGATTTCCTGACTCGGTGTGAGTCGGGGCATCCACCACCAGCTCCATCATCATGCCAATCACCACCCTTCAACTTGTCTGGCTCCTTCGGGGTTGGTTCTGACACGGGTAAGACGAAATCTGTGCTCGTAGCACTATGGGTTCGTGTTGGTGCATACTTCACTGATGTAGGGCTTTCGATTCGCGAGGTAGGAAGTTCGTAGTGAGTGGTGGGCGGATCGGGTACGTTGGCAATGGTCTCGTTGTCCACCACGAGGCACTGACTGTCTTCGATAGGCATTTGCTGTCGTACACCGGCCTGTCCAACAGCATTGCCCACCGAGTCGAGAGTCTTAGAGCTCGACTCAGGTAAGTCTCGGCTCTCCGCAGCCTCGTCACTTGCCCACTGACTGCCCTCACCAGGTGCATCGAGTGCGTTCGTGCACTCATCTAGCATTTCCGAGTCCGCAGCCCCAACTTCAACCAAGGGTAGGTAGTCCACCTGCTGCGCGTCTATGATCTCCGTCTCGGGTTCTAAGTGCCCAGCCGTGATCTCGGCGCAGTCGCTAGGACTGTCCACTAGTTCACTTTGACTACCAGGTGAGTATTCTGGCTCGTCATTGCTGTTGCAAGTGTCCTGAGCAGTCTCGCCAGCTGCGTCTTGCTCGGGCTGTGTGTCGCACCATGGCACAGCTTTGTCAACAACCTTTAGGCTTTCTGGTCTCGGAATTGGGCCATAGCGATTTTCGAGGTAGGCGAAAGTCTCGTGAGGAGTTTCTAAATGCATGATGAGCATTAGAACAGAGTCGGGTATGCCGGAAATGATAAGGTAGTGGGCCATAGCAGCCCGCTGTTGCCATGCGTCGTCAGCAGTTCTCCAGACTGTGACAGCTTCTCGTTCCTTGTCGGTTTGTGGTGTCCAACCATCACCATCTCCCTGTAGTAAACTTGGATGTGTAGGTCGTGTTTCAGACCCTTCGAGGTAACCCATTAAGTCGTCTTCTGAGATAGCCTTCAGCACCCAACTACCATAGGTGTGCCAGTTGCAGCCATCTGCTGCGAGTTCAGGTTCCATAGTATATTCCAGTTACTTTCGAGTACTAGAGTCGTTTCGTAGCAAGTTTGAGTAGTCTTGACTGGGTTATGCCTACAAGGAAAATTTTCCGCGCTAGGCGGGGCTCATAACCTCTTGAAATATAATCTGTAGGCTACCTCAGTAGGCTGTGAACTACTCAGTAGATTACTGTACCTGTAGGCTACTACAGGATGTCAGTAAGGAATATACTGTGAAATAGATGTGCTTACCCTCAGTAGGCTGTGAACTACTGAGGGAATAGTACCAGAATGTACTCTAAGTGTACGCTCTAAGTGCTTATGTAAGCAACCAAAAATGCGCACCATAATAAGTATCACACAGGGGTGATTCAATCTCCAACACTTTTCAGTCTGATTTCACTTTGATCATCAATATCTAGTCTCGTCATCTATGTCATTTTATGATCATTTGAACAACTCTTCCCCAGCCACAAGTGTGAGAATGTCTTTGTAATGACTGTATAGTACATGTTATATAAACTCACCCTCTCTCCCCTTCTCTCTCTTCTTTACTCTTGTCTCTGAGTTCTACCTCAGGGCAAGAGTCACTCTAAGACTCTAAGTCTTAGGGTTCATATTCAGGTAAGTGTACCCTTGTGTGAAGTCATCTGTAAGTGTCTTTCTCTGCTTTATTTTTGCTTTTTTGGAGGTTTAAGTAGTTCATCATACTTAGTAGTGTACTCAGTAGGTACTGATTATGTAAATGATATTGAATGAAAATGCTTTCTTGTAATATCATGATTGATATGTTCAATTGAAGTTTGCTATAGCAATTTTTATTTTAAGCTGTCAGTGGTGTCAATGACAATTGTTGGTAATGTCTGATAATGAAAGACATATATGATCTACTGTTCACATTCTGATACATATGATCCACTCTACCTGAATGATTACTTTTGACCTATGCTGCCAAGGCTCCCAGAGAATATATAGCATTACCAATGTGTATGTCATTATGATATACCTTATAGGGCATTACAGGGTAGATAAAGTCTTATATAACATTATCATTTCATTAAAATTTTCCTGATGTGGGTGCCCAAATGGTCGGGAAGCTTGAAAATGACACGAACTTGTGCTATTCGTACAACTAGCAGTAACCACCTGTCATTTTAACGCTATGGTACTTGGAGAGTGACACTACATACCACTTGGTACCAGCACTCGAATGTGCTGATGGTCCTCTTCCAACACAAATACTGTGTCGAAGTGCCTGGGGATTTCGGCCTTATGTCCACGAACAGTGACCTTGGGCGATGCGTGGATTTTTTGTAAGCATGGGCCACGCCCTGTGATGCTGCTTGGGCCGGTTTCGATGTACAGTTGGTTGTATATGTCAAATCAGTCCGATTTGATGGGCTGTATCACCTGTTGTCAGCCTGAGCGAGAAGAAAGAAAGTGTTTGAGGGCGGGGACGAAATCTTGCACATTGTAATCACTCCGTATGCGATCGACTGAGACTTGGCGGTGGGGGGGCACCTTGGCCACCTTGTAGTAGGCTATCATGGGCACGAAAGAACTTCACATATGCATAAGTCGATATGATAGAGTACCTACCTGGAGACACGGTATCCCTCTCCGCGAGTGGACTACACTTCCCGGCCTTCCTCCAGTCCAGGTATGCACTCTTGTAACACATGGCTTCTTGGCACTGAAGCCACAGTGCCATCTGTTCTACGTAGTCGCGTTTGTTGCTGGCCCGGTACACTTCTTTGGCATAATCGATATGTAACCACTCAGGATATTTGGTGTTGTACCCATCGGCACTGCCTAGGGCCCGAATAGAAGTGACATAGTGTTGTAGCGAGTGGAGTTTGGGAACGTTGAAGTCTTGACGCACTTCGAGCTCGATAAGGACATGCTTGTATTCATGAAATGTCTTCAGGCTGTCTTGCATAGCCCCGAGGGTCACGTCCGTGTGTTTCTGGAACTGTGTGTAATAGATGAAATCGAGTAGTGCGTGAGCAACTATGAGAACATCATTGGAAACTATGCCTGACAGTAAACCCACAAATACTCGTTGCATCTCCTTGTGTTCCAAGCCAGTCCATTGCGAGATAGTTGATATGCCCTTCTTGAAGTGGCGAAGAGCAGGAAACTGGGTCATAGCTTGAAAGCGGATGTCGATCTCCTTCTCACCCATCAGGCTGGTGCACCACTGGACGAGGTGGTTGTGGAAGATGCCTTTGTGTAACTGATGGAGAATGTTGGGTGTAATGCAAGCGAAGATGTCCGTGAAGGGAAGGTCCTTCCAAAAGGGTTTGTAGACTGCGCACAAACCTTGTATGTCAAACTTTCTCGATTGTTTGTTCCTTTGCTTGCGCTGCAAGGTCTTCAGTGTATCTGTCGTACTGCGCCACGCGCACTCCTCAAGGTCACCACGCTTATCCGATTCGACCAAACAGTGGGGACAGCGATTCTCTTTATTGCAAGCCACAAGACACTGCTCGGGAAAGTCAGCGACATAGGCAGCAAGAATGGGATGAACTCGGCATAGATAACCATCAGTGCACCCCATCTCCTTGCCATGGCGACCTGCATCGATTAGTGGTTGGAGGACCAGGGACATCGCATGGTGGAAGAGCCAGTAACCTGCCAGCGAACAAGTCTTCTTCTGGAAGCACTCGAGTCTCGAGACAGGCAAGTACCCTATGAGAACCGTGGCATGCACACTAACTTGGCGTCTCACGTCCTTAGATATGTTTCCTATGGTTAGGTACACAGGCCATGCCTTCTTGTCTCCACTGAACAGGGAAAGGCTAGTTTTGTCCAAGGATAGGATGACAGGTGCCACTACGGCTCCCTCAGGAAGTCGTGTCTAATCGATGGTGTGCATCAGCAACCCACCCCCTCGTGAATTAAGATAAGTACTTTCCTGCATCTCCCACCACCAATCAGCCATCCACATCTCATCGTAGATGTGGTTTTCTCCTTTCTCATCTGCATATGCGCGCTCGGGTTCATACACCATCTGATCTCAGAACACAGGGTTCCCAATCAATTCTTCCACGCACTCGACAGGATCCCACCTCCAGAGCTCGAGCTGCTCATTATACACCCCCCTGGGTAATTATAATTACAAAGTACAAACCATTTTCTGGGAAAAATAATGGTGGGAGTAGTTAGATAGACCCATTGGGAGGCCCCACCTCGATTTTTAAAGAAAACGGCGGTCGGAATAATTTTCCATGGGGGGTAGAAGTTTGGGCATGCAACAGTACACTATCTTGTTGGGAAAAAATCCAGGAATCTCAGAACCACTTGCATTGTCTTCAGAGAGGTTCATAACCCCTGGGACAGCACATCTCTACATGATACAGTGCCATCTTGATTTTATTGGGCACTGTACTGCCTGGTATGGGGAGGAGGGTGAGCATGTTGATGAAATAAAATAGAGCATGGTCCCCAATGGCTCCCCCATGGTCCTAGGACTCAATAGACATCAGGGAGACTTGATAGGGACCATCCCTGAATGATGCTGATTTTATGCCTGAGGTCAGCATAGGATGACCAGGCACATGTAAGGCATCACATTGGAAAAAAATGTTGGACCTCTACAATCATCTGCATCATCTTCATGGAGTATTATAGTGCCTAGAAAGACAGAAGTACACATGGTGCAGTGCCAGCCTGATTTTATTGGACACTGTGCTACCAGGTATGGGGAGCAGGGTGAACATACTGATGAAATAAAGATATGACATGATCTTCAATTGTTGTACCACAGTCCTATGATGCATTGGACACTAGGTTACTTGATATGGATTGATTTCATGCCTCAAACCCACTGCAAACATGGTAAATTGTACCCAAAGCTGTCCAGACAGGGGCTGGGGCTGTTTGAATGAATGTAACCAGGGTGGAACTGTGTTCGACCAAGCCAAATTGAGTTCATCTAATCCCTACTGCTGATTGGTCATCATTTCATGCCTCAAAACCATGTGAAAAGCCAGTAATTTGCATGCAAATATGTCCAGTCAGGGGCTGGGGATGCTTGGGAAGACATTCCCAGCCCCATTTTGAAGCCATCTTCCTGCTTTTCACTACACATATACTACTCACTGAGACCTTCCAGTTCCATGGAGTCATCATAGAGATATGGATATTCTTGTATTGGGAAGGGTGCAAGGTGCATTTGTGAATATCTCAGGACTGGATGGGGCAGTTTACATCATTCCTGTTTCGATATGATTACCCTTATATGCCATACCAATGTCTGCATTTTTGTGTCCATTGCTCCAGTTGCTATTGTTTAACAGCCTAATGTCCTCCCCTCCCCCCCTCAGAACACATCAGAATGCACTCTAACTGTGTTTTCTTGGACTACACATGTAGTATAATGCATACAGAATGATCATTAGCTGATGTGAACTTGGTTTCATGTGGTTCACAAGTGTCTGGATGAATTCTCCCCATGCGACAGTGCCCTCAGTGCAGCCAGTCCAGTCAGATCAAGTGTTGATTGTCTGGAACTGCGTTCGATCGCGTTCGTACACTCAATAATCATGAATAGAGGCATTCCCATAGCACCTAGTGGTGTTCGAACATGTTCGAACATGGGTCGAACACCTGAAGGTCTTGTTGGTACGTGTTTGCATGCTTACTTAATCACCTTGCATCGCACATAGCAGCAGACAATTTTGCTAGTCCCTCAGTAGCTTGCCAGACTACTGAGGGCAACTACACTATTACTTATGTCCATTCATGCTGTAGTCACCTACAAGTACATACTATTATAACAGGTAGGGGGAAAGCAAAAAAGACTGCGAGTCATGGCTTCCAAATATGGTAAGTGAAGCGTGGGAGAATGAACCTTGCATGAACATCACAAACCTCTCATTGATAGCTCCCAATTTATGCTAAAAAACCGTGTTCGATGGTGTTCGTACACTCAGTAGTCATGAATAGATGCATTTCCATAGCACCTAGTGGTGTTCGAACATGTTCGAACATGGGTCGAACACCCCAAGGTCTTGTTTGTACATGTTTGCATGATTACTTAATCACCTTGCATCGCACATAGCAGTGGGCATGGCAATTTTGCTAGTCTCTCAGTAGCTTGCCAGACTACTGAGGGCAACTACACTATTACTTATGTTCATTCAACTTGTATTCACCTAGAGGTACATACTAGGATAACAGGTAGAGGGATAGAAAAAAGACTGCGAGTCATGGCTTCCAAATATGGTAAGCGAAGCGTGGGAAAACGAACATCGCACGAACATCATGAAATTCTCATTGATAGCACCCAGTTTATGTTATAAAGCCTTGTTCGACAGCGTTCGTCCACCTTAAAATCACACATAGAATCATTTCCATAGTGCAAAGCAGTGTTCGAACATGTTTGAACATGGTCCCAAGGTCACCAGCCAGTGTTGGGACATGTTTGGATGCTTACTTAAACACCTTGCATTGCACATAGCAGTAGACAAATTCCCTAGTCCCTCAGTTGCCTGGCAGACTACTGAGTTCACCTAATGTCTAGTAAAGCAAGAGTGAAACTAGCACTAGTAGATGACTACCAACTACCAAGCAGGAAAAGTAACACTACTAGCAAGTAGCAAGCAGTAACTACCAAGTTGACAACTCATAAGCAGCAACTAGCAACCATGGACTACAACCAAGTGGTAACTACCAAGTACCAGAGGATGTGGCAGCATAAATCAAGGACAAGCAGCAATCCATGACTACTGACCAGCCATTCACTATGACCCAAGGTCTACATGACCACCAAGCATGAACCCAGGAGGAGTGGTGACCAGCGACCAGTGATGGACTAGCAACTGGACCCAATGCTTTGCAAGTAGCTGGGCCATGCCAAGGAGCTCAAACACAGTAGCATCCCCTGACACATCATGACCCATGTGAAAGTCACACTTTGTCTAACTCTGACCAGTGCATGAAATTCCCTTGCAAGGATCATATAGCAACCATGTGAGCCATGGATGAGATGGACCAGGTAGCAACTACTGACTACCAACTGGCAACTATCAACTACCATGTGCCAGCACAGCTCATCGAGGAGTTGCACCAGGCAGTGCAGCAACCACCAACAACCGAGTAGAGCACTGGTGACTACCTAATATTCTCCTCCGCGCCCCAGAGGGTCTGGGGCCAGAAGCGTCTCCACAGCCACGGAAGCGTCTTTCGGAAGCGTCTCCTCATATGGACGGAAGCGTCTCCCTGGAAGCGTCTCTTGGAAGCGTCTCACAGCCACGGAAGCGTCTCTTGGAAGCGTCTTGGAAGCGTCTTTTGGAAGCGTCTCACAGCCACGGAAGCGTCTTGGAAGCGTCTTTTGGAAGCGTCTCTGGGATGGAAGCGTCTTGGAAGCGTCTTTTGGAAGCGTCTCACAGCCACGGAAGCGTCTTGGAAGCGTCTTTTGGAAGCGTCTCACAGCCACGGAAGCGTCTTGGAAGCGTCTTTTGGAAGCATCTCTGGGATGGAAGCGTCTTGGAAGCGTCTTTTGGAAGCGTCTCACAGCCAAGGAAGCGTCTCTTGGAAGCATCTCACAGCCATGGAAGCGTCTTGGAAGCATCTCTTGGAAGCGTCTCACAGCCACGGAAGCGTCTCTTGGAAGCGTCTTGGAAGCATCTTTTGGAAGCGTCTCTGGGATGGAAGCGTCTTGGAAGCGTCTTTTGGAAGCGTCTCACAGCCAAGGAAGCGTCTCTTGGAAGCGTCTCACAGCCATGGAAGCATCTTGGAAGCGTCTTTTGGAAGTGTCTCACAGCCAAGGAAGCATCTCTTGGAAGCATCTTGGAAGCGTCTTTTGGAAGCATCTCTGGGATGGAAGCGTCTTGGAAGCATCTTTTGGAAGCGTCTCACAGCCAAGGAAGCGTCTCTTGGAAGCATCTTGGAAGCATCTTTTGGAAGCATCTTGGAAGCATCTTTTTGGAAGCATCTCACAGCCATGGAAGCATCTCTTGGAAGTGTCTTTTGGAAGCATCTCACAGCCACAATAGAAGCATCTCCCTACCATGGGCTGGCACAATCTGTCGACAAATTGTGCCAGGCAGTAGAAGACAAAGCAGCCAGTGACAAGTAGTGGCTGGGTTGCAAGCATGTAGGATGAGCTGAGACAGGTGATACAACACCACCAACTGCAAATTACTACCTAGAGACAAGTCAGTCATGGAGATGACAGTCAAGGGAGAGTGCTGGCATGGAGGCAGCCATCCTAGGATAGATCCAAGCTGGAGCAGGCAAAGACAACCTGTCCAAGCTGACAATGGAGGCTGTCAGGGTTCCTTAACCAGCCATGCCAATGACTGGTTGGTATGGATGTCTGTTGGATGACATTACTAAATGGGGATCAGGTTACTAAAACAGGAAGTACTGTACAGTTTTAAAACTTAAATAACTGTGAGAAAAATGACAGATCACATCTTGACTTCCAACCACCACCATCACCACCACCACCATCATCATAAATCATCACCATGACTCGTGCTTGCAAGGAATGTGGCCTGCAGTTTGAGAACAGGAATCTGCATGACACACACTGGAGAAAGTGTGTCAAGACTGTCACCTTTGTTGCTCATACTGGCCAGCAAGTCACCATCACTCGTCATCAAAATGGCAACTTTCTTTGCTATTGCTCTCACCACAACTGTCCCAGGGAGCAAGGATTTTCCACTGCAGATGCTTTGCAGAAGCACATGAAGACACTCAAGACCACCTGGCTGGGTCCAGACAAGAAGGCAAGTAGTGTCTTGACATGATAAAATTGCACCAAAGGCTTACATAAGCAGGCTGGTGGGCAGTCTTCAGTGAAAGGGGTGGACACCACCTTACCAATGGAAATTGTAACCAATGTTCCTCCCCAGGTAAGCTGGCACAACTCATCGACAAGTTGTGCATCACACATGATGACAATCTCTCTCCAATTCCAGATGCCAGCCATCCCCCAGGATGAAACCATGAAGTCCCCTTCAATCCTGTCCAATGATGATGCCCCCATGCACTCCCCTCCAGCAGCAGCATTTGACGTAGGTCACATGTTCACTCCTGCGCAATCCGTCGACGAGTTATGCCATCCACATAGATGTCTGACAAGATGGAGGAGTCAGCCATGGCATCCCAACGTGCCCCAAGTCCCAGGTCTCCCCAGCCTAAGGAAGGGCCATCCATCATGGTAAGAGCCCACTCCAAGCACCTCACCTGGGAGGATGCTGAAATGTGACTCTGTTCAGTCCCTGGTGCATACCCCATCCACATCACAAGCAGCCACCCAAGTCAATCAGCCAGGGACTTCCATGGCAGATGTCAGGATGGAACCTCATTTCATCCATCACCCTTACCTGGACAGCCTCAACTTGGTGGTCAATGCAGAGCTTTGTTTCCTAGCATGTCAGCCATGCAGAGAAGGCATTGCCCCCACCGCTGCACGGGCTCACCTGGTCAACAAACATGCAGAGCTACTGAGGACGTTCGATCAGGCACACTTTGATGCCATCACATCACAGCTACAGGTGACCCCTACTCTGCCAACCATCACAGGTCCCAGGGCGATGGTACATGGCCTGGCAGTATTTGATGCCATGGGATGCACTTTCTGTTCCATGGTATACACAAAGCCAAAGAAGATGAAGGAACATCATGGCTTACAGCATGCCCATATACCCATGCCACAGCACTGGCGATCCTGCAAGGCACAACGTATGAAACCAGAGGGTGCAGGGACCTTGCGCCAACTTTGGGAGGTCACCATGGAAGCAAGAGAGGGGGAAGACTCCAGAGAAAAGGCATTGGTGGATGAGCTGCTCAAAGAACTGGACCAACAGCTCAAGACAGTGCAAGTACCCACCGACGGTCGACTCATCACCCCATGGCTTCTCACCACACGGTGGAACGAGTGGGCAAAGTGGTTCAAGAAGCCCACAGAGGAACTCTGTGCCTTGGTTTCCCTGCCACGACCATCCTCAGCCGAAGACGAGCATTACAGCACATTGTCAGATAGCATCAGATCGTACTTTGAGGAAGCAGTGATGCTGATCGACACCACGGACGAGCTGGTATTGCAACGGCTCAACTCGCCCGACCCAGCAAAAGAGTAAGCCTGGCATAACTCGTCGACGAGTTGCGCTGACCTGACTCACTGCCCATTTCATAGAGGGATCTCCAACATGCCATTTCACAAGCACATGCACCAGAGCACGCTGAAGCAGTACATCCATCCCATCATCTGTTTTGTCGCCATGTTGCTGCGTGACCTGTGGTTCCTCCCAGATGCCAACATGGAGATAAGTAGACTGGACGACATGTTTCAGGAAGGTGCTCCAGACCAATCCCAGATAATGCGTCAAATCCACGTCGTCCTCCTCAAAGTCTGGACAACTCCATGGTCCAAGAGCAAGTATCACATTGTCCCTGACCCCACAGAATCATGTCTGGCCCTCCTCACTCTCAACCGTGATGGCTCGTTCAAACAGCCCAAAGATGTCACCAAACTCATTGCCAAGTTCGAGTACTGCATGCGCCTCACCTTCTTGAGAGAAATCAGGGCACGTGCATCTGCCAGCCCAGAGATGGACGAAGCGATGGCTTGCGACAGCCTCCAGCCATGGTTCGTGGAGAAGAACTACTCCACCTTTGCTCGTCTGCGCTCCTTGCAGCATCGAGCATCTGCCATCGCCTTCAGCACCATGTCCTTGCCTCGCATCTGGTGGATGGACAGTGAGGCATGGACATCTCTCAACTACAAAGGCAATCCCATCGCATTCTCAGACGTGTGTCTGATCTTTCGGGACGTGGAACAGAAGCTGGTGGACATTTGGGAGAACAAGGTCCTCAGAGGTCTCCAACTCAGGGTGGACTACGACCACATCTTGGACGACCCCTCGGAAAGGAACGTGGGCTACTCCTTCATGTTTGATCCCAGAAACACCTGTTTCCAAGACCGAGCATGCTTGGTGAGGGCAGTGGTAGATGGCAAGGGAGGGTTTTCCAAATTTCTCCTGAGGTACCAAGATGAACTGGTCTGGAATCGATCAGCATTGCGTGGATGGCTGCAAGACTATGCAGAGATGCAGAAGTTGCTACTGATGCGAGCAGAGATGCTCAGCGGGGCACCCAGTCGAGGCTCGGAGCTGACCGCCATGCTCTATCGTAACACCCAGGCACGTGAGGTACGCAACCTGATGGTGTTTGGCAAGCACCTCACCCTGCTGGGCCAATACTCCAAGATGACCGCCCTCACGGGGCGAGACAAGCTGATCCCCCATTCCCTGGATGCCCTTACCAGCGACATTCTCATCCAGGACCTGGCACTGGCACGCCCCTTTGCAGAGATTGCTGCCAAGGTCTGCTTTGGCAACGAGGAGGTGACTCAGCTGTATCATGACCACCTGTTTGTCAACTTCAACAAGGCCTTCACCTCGGACGACCTCTCAGCAGTCATGGCAAAGCATAGCTTGCCTCGGGTCCAATATGCGCTGACGATCAACCCATGGCGTCACATCCAGATGGCCTGGAAGCGAAAGTTCAAGTGTGCGATGGAGGACATAGTAGAGATGGACATGGAGGACGACGTCGACTCCTTGCAGGCAGGACACACACGTGCCACCGAAAATCGGACCTATGGGCTGAGCACTCACAGCCTGGCAGCAGCAGCAGAAGATGTCCTTCCCCTGTTCCTGCAAGCGAGCGTAGGGTGGCAAGAGCGATGCCAAGTCATGCCTGGGGGAACTGCCTTGCCATACCAGCAAGCACGGTCTCACCTGTTCATTCCAAAGGCTCCAGCCACCACCACCAGGACAGAATCCACCTCCTCCTCCCTGCATAACTCGTCGACGAGTCATGCACTAGACGATGCCATGGTAGACAAAATTGTGGCACGAGTCACAGAGCAGCTGGCTCCAATGTTGACCAATCTCATACAAGGTCTGGCCTCCAAGACAAGGACTACATCTGGAGAACACCTGTCAGATACAGCAGACCCAGCTCAGGGACAGGGAAAGGGGAAGCAAAAAGAAACCATGGCAGAGGAAGAGCCACCGAGTAAGTATCGATCATGCCAAGCCGATCCTTGCATCGACATCGCTGATCCATGCTCCTCGATTCCCAGCATTTCCTACCAGCTTGCAAGAGAGCGGCGCAATCCGTCGACGAGTTACGCCAGCACAAGACCTGCCAGTCCTGGCATTGCAAAAGATGCAGATGTTGCTCAGAGATGACAGGACATCATGGCTCTCATCCCAGCAAAGAGATGCTATGGTGGCAGTTCTCAAAAGGGAGAAGGACATCATCGTCATACTACCGACGGGAGGAGGCAAGTCCATGCTGGCCATAGTCCCCAGCATGATGGAAGTCAACATGGCCACCATCCTGATCCTTCCCCTCAACTCCCTGATCATGGACTATGAGCGACGTCTGGCGGCCATGAAGGTACCTTACCAGGTATACAAGTCTGGCCAGCAGCTCAACCTGCAAGACAACCTGGTCATCGTGTCTGCTGACAAGTCACAGATGCCACACTGGCGATCGTCGCTGGCAGACCTGAGGCGTCGCAAGGAGATTGCACGCATCATCATGGATGAGGCACACATCCCTTTGATAGCCAAGGGGTATCGCAGGTCCTTGGAGAACTTTTACGAAGTGCGCTCCGAGCCGGTGCCACTGGTGTTGCTGAGCGCCACCCTCCCACCCATCTTCATGAACCCACTGGCCAACATGTATCGTCTGTTATCCGACCACATCACCTGCAGACGAAGCACCAACCGACCAGAGCTCACCTATGTCCTGGAGAAAATGACAGGTGAATCTGATTCACAGTCTGCACTCGCCACACGTGGCATACAGATCATGGAGGAGCAAGCTGCAAGGTGGGGCAGCAAGGATCGTGGGCTGGTCATGGTGCCATCCATCGGCTCGTGCTTGGAGCTGGCACGAGATGCGGGTTGGCATCACTTCGTAGGCAACAGGGAGACGATGAACGAGACAGAACGCCAAGAACAGTACCAGGCATGGATAGACGGTTGAGGTAGCAAGGTCATGGTAGCCACCTCCGCCTTCAGCACCGGCAACGACTACCCACAGGTACGCCTGGTCTTGCATCTGGACAAGCCGTTCGACATGCTGGACTACATCCAAGGCCAAGGGAGGGCAGGACGAGATGGCATGCCAGCCATCTGTCACACGTTGGTTCCCAGCAGACCATGGAAGGAGAGCAGGAAGGAGGAGGAGACGGAGCGACAGAACGAACAAGCAGCACTCGACCACCTGTATCTCTATGGGTCCAAACGCTGCCTCCGGTATGGGGCTACGCTGTTCACGGATGGCATGGGAGTGGGCTGTCACGAGGATGAGCTCAACCGACGATGCTCGGTCTGCAAGTCCGACCCAGATCACCGTCCTCAGGACATACGCATGGCCAGCATCCCACGCAGCAGGGGAGCAGATGCAGAGGCCTCTTCTTCCATCAGCAGGGTCGACCACCCACGATCATTTTCCCAAGCTGCGAGGCAGGCGAAGGAACTGAGGGTGGGGCGAGAGATGGGAAACTTGGGAAGGGCACAGCAGATCGAAAAGGCGCTTCAGACGGTGTTGGGCACCTGCTGCATCTGTCTGGTACTAGGCAACGTGGAGGGGACCAGCAGGGCCCAGCACGACTTGACGAGTTGCCCGAAGTTGGGCAGCTTTTCGGTCTACAAGGAATGGAGGCAAAATCTCAGGTACCGGAAGCATCATAACATGATCTGTTTCATCTGCCACGTACCCCAGCTCAGCGACAGCCTGCATCCGACGTTCACCAGAGCACAAAGGGGAAGGAACGTGGGGTGCAAGTATGCAGACGTCATAGCACCGATCGCCTTTGCCATCTTCCACCACAGCTCGGTAAAGGGGAGAGCAGAGGCATACTTTGAGGTGGACTGGGCAGGAGCAGGAGCATTTGCAGATTGGCTGATGGGCGTTCCTAGGGGAAAGAGCGAAAGCAACCTAATAGATCTCTTCCTGTGGTACGTGGAGACGGAGCTACAGTAAGATAGGGTAGACAGTGGCTCCTTATGGGGCTCGTTGGCTGGCTTCCCTAGGGAAGATTTTAACCCTAAACCTAGCACTCCCATTTCCTATTTTGGAAACCCTTGTAGATGTGGCGAACCCTAATATAATCATTGTTGCACTATATGTAGTGGGCACGGGCATCCCGGACGCCCAACCCTGCAGTGTGGGCATTGGGGTCATGTGATGAGACATACCACATGCTGCACGGGCGTCCCGGACGCCCGCCTTGCAACATGGGCATACGAGTCATGTGACTGATAGACCTGTGTGCAGCTGTGGGTGTCCAGGACGCCCACAGGCATTGCACTGCATTTTCAGTAGTACATACACATGTATATTAATCATGTTGCGGGCCCGACATGGACTATACAACCCCCCGACCCATTGCCGACCCAGTGCGACACCCTCTTAGTCATTCCCATGACCTCCCGACCCATTGCGACACAAGTGTGACACCAAGTGTCATATATGTGGTGGCATGGGCGTCCCGGACGCCCGCCTCACAACATGGGCATACAAGTCATGTGACTGACAGACCTGTGTGTGGCCATGGGCGTCCAGGACGCCCACAGGCATTGTGTTGCAGGCCCAACATTGACTATACCATCTCCCGACCCATTGCCGACCTAGTGCAACACCCACTTAGTCATCCATGCAACCTCCCGACCGATTGTGACTGAAGTGCGACACCAAGTAAGTGGCATGGGCGTCCGGGACGCCCATCTCCACTGTGCAGGTATCAGGGTCATGTGACCGAGACATGCTGCATGCTGTGCGGGCGTCCCGGACGCCCGAGCACACTAGGAGAACATCCTACCATTAGACAGCAATAAATATTAATGTTATCAATGTTACATGTTGCCTGACATCAATTGTACAACTGCTGACACTGATTTAGTCATTCTTGCCCTTGCCAACCCAGTCCGACATAGGCCGACATAATTCCGACAGGGGCCGACCTAAATCCGACAGTTAGTTTATGAGCCCGACAGCAACTGTGCAATCCCCTGACCGATTGCCGACCAAGTGCGAAGGCTGCTTAGTCATTCTTGCAGCCTCCTGACCCATTGCAACCCAAGTGGAATACCGAGTGTCACACACACAGTGGCACGGGCGTCCAGGACGCCCACTGCACAACTCGGGCATATGGGTCACGTGACCCATCAACCTGTGTACACCCATGGGCATCCTGGATGCCCAAATGTGCTGTGTGGGATGTTACATCTCTAATGGATTGATTAGTACATAGATATGTATATAAATTAATGTTTTATGGGCCCGACGATGCTTGTACAACCTACCGACACCTGCTTAGTCATTGCCACCACCTCCCGACCCATTGCCGACCGAGTGCGAAGCCTGCTTAGTCATTCCCACAGCTTCCCGACTGATTGCGAGTGAAATGCAATACTAAATGTCACACACACAGTGGCATGGGCGTCCTGGACGCCCACACATGCTGCATGGGATGCTACATCTGTTAATGGATTGATTAGTACATAGGTACATAGATATCGATATAAATTAATGTTTTACAGGCCCAACAATGCTTGTACAACCTACCGACACCTGCTTAGTCATTGCCTCCACCCCCTGACCCATTGCCGACCGAGTCCGACACTTGCTTAGTCATTCCCGCAGCCTCCCGACCCACTGTCACCCAAGCACACTGAGAGAACATCCCACTGTTAGATAGCAATAAATATTAAATTTTACATGTTGCCTGACATTGATTGTACAACCCCCGACACCTGCTTAGTCATTCCCACCTTTGCCGACCAAGTCCGACACAGGCCGACACAATTCCGACAGGGGCCGACCAAATCTGACAGTCGGTCGGGCATCTTGGACGCCCATGGCTGCATTGGTCTTCATCAGGAAAAATTCTCATGACCCATCTGAATTGCAGGTCGGGCGTCTTGGACGCCCATGGCCACACCGGTCTACTTCAGGAACTTTTCTCACGACCCATCTGAATTGTGGGGTGGGCGTCCAGGACGCCCACAGTGGCATTGGGCTTGATCAGGAAATTTTCTCACACACTCAAATCCTGCATGGCAGTCGGGCGTCCAGGACGGCCGTGGCAGCAATGGGCTTCATTAGGAAAGTTTTTCACAGTCACACATGTCACATAAGAGATGGGCGTCCTGGACGCCCATCTGCACTGAGCACACAATGTAGACATTTTTCTCACAATAGCTCCTACTGTCAGTTCCGCACCAGATATTGGTCGGACAGCCATGGTGTCATAATAAAGTTTGTAAATAGGAGTGACAGGAGGGTGAGAATGGAATTATCTAAGCAATACATGCCAAAAATGACAGAGAAAAAAGGAAAATACTCGGAAAATGCTGAGTCTGCGAAAACAAAAAGTGATCGGATCGGGATGATGTCATAATGAAAGCTGTAGCGCTTGACGAGGCGACCTCAGGGGTACAATTACTACAAGCTAAATCGCAAAACTGAATGAGATATGGGCAAAACAAAGTTGACTAGCAAAAGACTAGCAAGTTGCAACTAGCAATTAGCGAAGTTAGCTACAGAAACAGCTGACTAGCAAAACTGAGTAGGATGGAAAACAAGTGACTAGAGATATCTATATAAATTGATGTTTTACAGGCCCGACAATGCTTGTAGAACCTACCGACACCTACTTAGTCATTGCCACCACCCCCCGACCCATTGCCGACCGAGTGCGAAGCCTGCTTAGTCATTTCCACAGCCTCCCGACCCATTGCGACCCAAGGGCAATACTAAGTATCACATTCACAGTGGCATGGGCATCCCAGACGCCCGCCTTGCAACACAGGCATATGGGTCATGTGATCCATCAATCTGTGTGCACCCACGGGCGTCCTGGACGCCCACATGTGCTGTGCAGCCTTTGACATCTCTAATGGATTGATTAGTACATACATATCTAATATTCTTACCCGGGCCGCAGGGGCCCTGCGGCCGGACGCGCCTCCTAGATGGACGCGCCCTTTGGACGCGCCCTTTGGACGCGCCTTTTGGACGCGCCCCCCATATATGGACGCACCCCTCACAGCCACAGACGTGCTCCCCATATATGGATGGACGCGCCCCTCACAGCCACTGGACGCGCTCTTTGGATGTGCCTCTAAGACGGACGTGCCTTTTTGGACGCGCCCCTCACAGCCACTGGACGCGCTCTTTGGATGTGCCTCTAAGACGGACGCGCCTTTTGGACGCGCCCCTCACAGCCACTGGACGCGCTCTTTGGACATGCCTCTAAGATGGACACGCCTTTTTGGACATGCCCCTCACAGCCACGGACGCGCTCTTTGGATGCACTCTTCACAGCCACGGACGCGCTCTTTGGACGTGCCTTTTTGGACGCGCCCCTCACAGCCACTGGATGCACTCTTTGGACGCGCCTTTTTGGACACGCCCCTCACAGCCACGGACGCGCTCCCATATATGGATGGACGCGCCCCTCACAGCCACTGGATGCGCTCTTTGGACACACCCCTCACAGCCACTGGACGCACTCTTCACAGCCACTGGACGCGCTCTTTGGATGCGCTCTTCACAGCCACGGATGCGCTCTTTGGATGTGCCCCTCACAGCCACGGATGCACTCCCATATATGGATGGACGCACTCTTCACAGCCATGGATGCGCTCCCATATATGGATGGACGTGCCCCTCACAGCCACTGGATGCGCTCTTCACAGCCACAGATGCACTCCCATATATGGATGGACATGCTCTTCAGACATGCAGCACAGCCACAGTAGGACACCTATCATCAAGGCTGCACAGTTTGTCGAGGAGTTGTGCAAGGGTAGTGTAGTGACTAGCAAGTAGCAAGTAGCAACTACTGACTACCACTGACTACCAACTAGCAACTACCGTAGGATGGACCAGCATAGTTCGTCGACGAGTTGTGCAAGTGACTAGTGACTAGCAAGGACTGACTAGTAGGGACTACTGAGTGACTAGCACTAGACCAGCAACTAGCAACTAGTGACTACTGATGATGAGGACTAGCAAGTAGCAAGTAGCAAGAAGAGTGAGACTACTAGGAATCTGGAACTAGGGAGTAGACAGATGACTTGAGACCACTAGCAACTAGCAACTAGCAAGTAGGCAAAAAAAAAAGCTGACCCCCCCCCTTGCAAGTGAGCATAAGCTAAGAGGACTAGGGACTAGCAACAAGTGAGTAGCAAAAGCAGCAAGCAGTGAGTGATGAGGACAAAAAAAAAAGACCCCCCCAGTGTGGAGAGTTTTGAGACCCCCCCGAGAGCAACACTACTAGCAAGTAGCAAGTAGCAAGTAGAAAAGTGACAAGGAGAAAAACTGACGCCTTCCAAGTGAGTTTGGCAACACCCCCCCCAACAGTTGAGGTGAGTGGCCCCCCCAGATGAGTGGAGTAAGTGACCTGGCAGGTGACCGGAGTACAAGCCCCCCCCAAAGTGACCGGGGTACAAGCCCCCCTGAGGTGACCCGGGTGCGAGGCCCCCCCCTAATAATATGCTTTCCGAAACCAAGCTTGACTTTGCATGCAACCGCCCATATAAGGAAGTCGCATGCATGCAACCTCTGCCCATATATGGAAGTTGCCTGCAGGCAACCTCTGAGGCATGCAAGGTTGCATGCGACCGCTGACTTGGTGGAGTACAGAGAGGTTGCATGCAGGCGTCCACAAGGATGTAACCTAGATGGACTTGTAGCAGGGACAAAAAAGGTTGGATGCAGGAAATCACTGAAGTTGCATGCATGCAACCTAGATGGACTTGTAGCAGGGGAAAAAAAAGGTTGCATGCAGGCAACCACCGAATGAGGAAGTTGCATGCATGCAACCTCTGACACACAAGGTTTCATGGATGCAACTAGCAAATAAGGAAGTTGCATGAAGGCAACCTCAGGAACTATGAAGCGACTACCAAGGTGGAACTAGCAAGTAGATAGACAACTTGAGACCACTAGCAACTACAGAGTGAGACTACTAGCAACTAGCCAAAAAAAACAGCAACTGGTGACTACTACTACTAGCAAGTAGGCAGACAGTGACTAGTGAGTAGCAAGTGACAATAACAAAAAAATGACCCCCCCCAGTGTCCGGAGTTTTTGAGACCCCCCCCAACAGCAACACTACTAGCAACTAATATTCTTACCCGGGCACCAGAGCCTCTGGTGCTGGACGTGCCTCCTAGATGGACGCGCCTTTTGGACGCGCTCTTTGGACGCGCCTCTTAAAGATGGACGCGCCCTTTGGACGCGCCCCTCACAGCCACGGATGTGCTCCCATATATGGATGGACGCGCTCTTCACAGCCATGGACGCGCCCCTCACAGCCACTGGACGCGCTCTTTGGACGCGCCCCTCACAGCCACTGGATGCGCCCTTCACAGCCACTGGACGCGCCCCTCACAGCCATGGACGCGCTCCCATATATGGATGGACGTGCTCTTCACAGCCACGGACGCGCTCTTCACAGCCACTGGAAGCACTCTTCACAGCCACGGATGCGCTCTTCACAGCCACAGACATGCCCTTCACAGCCACAGACATGCCCTTCATAGCCACTGGACGTGCTCTTCACAGCCACGGATGTGCCCTTCATAGCCACTGGACACGCTCTTCACAGCCACGGACATGCTCTTCACAGCCACAGACGCGCCCTTCACAGCCACTGGATGCGCTCTTCACAGCCACTGGACATGCTCTTTGGACATGCAGCACAGCTACAGTAGGACCCCTATCATTGAGCCTGCACAGTTCATCGATGAGTTGTGCAAGGGTAGTGTAGTGACTAGCAAGTAGCAAGTAGCAACTACTGACTACCTAATATTCTTACCCGGGCACCAGAGCCTCTGGTGCCGGACGCGCCTCCTAGACGGACGCGCCTTTTGGACGCGCTCTTTGGACGCGCCTCATAAAGATGGACGCGCCCTTTGGACGTGCCCCTCACAGCCACAGATGCGCTCCCATATATGGATGGACGCGCTCTTCGCAGCCACGGACGCGCTCTTTGGATGTGCCCCTCACAGCCACTGGACGCGCTCTTCACAGCCACTGGACGCGCTCTTCACAGCCACGGACGCGCTCTTTGGACACGCCCCTCACAGCCACAGACATGCTCCCATATATGGATGGACGCGCCCCTCACAGCCACGGACGCGCTCCCATATATAGATGGACGCGCCCCTCACAGCCACTGGACACGCTCTTCACAGCCATGGACGCGCCCTTCACAGCCACGGGCGTGCCCTTCACAGCCACAGACATGCTCTTCACAGCCACTGGACATGCTCTTTGGACATGCAGCACAGCCACAGACATGCTCTTCACAGCCACTGGACATGCTCTTTGGACATGCAGCACAGCCACAGTAGTGCTCCCATATATGGAAGGCAGTGCAGCACAGCCACAGTAGCACCCCCTATGGTTGAGGCTGCACAGTTTGTCGACGAGTTGTGCAAGGGTAGTGTAGTGACTAGCAAGTAGCAAGTAGCAAGTAGCAACTACTGACTACCACTGACTACCAACTAGCAACTACTGTAGGATGGACCAGCATAGTTCGTCGACGAGTTGTGCAAGTGACTAGTGACTAGCAAGGACTGACTAGTAGCAACTACTGAGTGACTAGCAACTAGCAAGTAGACTGATGACAGGCCAGTGCGATGGGTCAAGGAGTTGTAGCAGGGAGTGTAGTGAGTAGTGACTAGCAAGTGGATGAGCAGTAGGGACTAGGCAGGACTGACTACTGAGTGACTAGCACTAGACCAGCAAGTAGCAAGAAGAGTGAGAGTACTAGGAAGCTGGAACTAGCAAGTAGACAGAGGACTTGAGAGCACTAGTGACTAGCAACTAGGCAAAAAAAAAGCTGACCCCCCCTTGCAAGTGAGGATAAGCTAAGAGGACTAGGGACTAGCAACAAGTGAGTAGCAAAAGCAGCAAGCAGTGAGTGATGATGACAAAAAAAAAAGACCCCCCCAGTGTGGAGAGTTTTGAGAGCCTGGCAACAGCAAGACTACTAGCATGTAGCAAGTAGACAAGTGACAAGGATGAAAAGTGACCCCCCACAAGTGAGTGAGGCAACACCCCCCCCCCCCCTCCCCCAACAGTTGAGCTGAGTGACCCCCCCGGATGAGCAGAGTAAGTGACGCTGCAGGTGAGTGGAGTACAAGCCCCCCCAGAGTGACCGGGGTATGAGCCCCCCCCCCCGAGGTGACCCGGGAGCGAGGCCCCCCCCGGAAATGACGTGGGTACGAGTGTGGGCATGGAAGACGGTAGTAGTAGTAATAGTAATAAGTGTAGTGGTAGTAAGAGGTCAGACGAGGGTAGTGTTGGTAGTAGTAGGAGTAGTAGGAGTAGTTGGTAATGTGGTAGTTTTGACGAGGGTAGTAAGAGTGTAATGGAGGACAGTGGAAGTAGTAGTTGGTAAAAGAGTAGTAGGTGTAAGGGTAGTAATAGTGTTGGTAGTAGTAGGAGTAGGTAATGTGGTAGTTGGGAGGAGTGTAGTAAGTGTAGTAGTAGGGTAAGGAAGTAGAGTGGTAGTAGTAGTTTGGAGGAGAGTAGTGTTGGTAGTTGGAATAGTTGTTTAAGTGGTAGATTTGAAATGGGTAGTAGTTGGGAATAGTGTAGTAGTGTTGGGAATAGAATAGAAGTTGGTAGTAGGGTAGATGGATTTTGTGTAATAGTAGGGGTTGGGAATATGGTAGTGTTGGGAATAGTTGTAGTAGTTGGTAGTAGGAATGGGAATAGAATAGAATGTTGTGGAAGTTGGTAGTAGTTGGGAATAGGGTAGTAAGGAAGTTGGTAGTGATAGTGGAATTTTGGGTAGTAGTTGGTAGTAGGAGATGGGAATATGGTAGTAGTAATAGTGGTGATAGTGGTAGTAGTGGTAGTAGTTGGTAGTAGAGTAGTGGTAGATGGTAGTTGGTAGTAGGGATAGGAGTAGGGGTAGTAGGGAATATATGTTTGTAGTTGTAGTAGTAGGAGTAGTAGGGCGAGTTTAGGGAGAGTAGAGTGGAGTAGTGTAGTGTAGTGTAGTGTAGTTGTAGGAGTAGTTTGTAGTAGGAGTAGGAGGGGTTTATTTGTAGTTGTTTGTAGTAGTAGTGTAGTGTAGTTTATGTAATATGTTTTTTTTATTATGGAGATAGTAGTTGTTGTTTTTAAGTTAAGTGAGAGGTTAGGTTAGGTTAGGTTAGGTTAGGTTAGGTTAGGTTAGGTTAGGTTAGGTTAGGTTAGGTTAGGTTAGGTTAGGTTAGGTTAGGTTAGGTTAAGGTTCGGTAGGTTA